>CM031237.1:234165373-234757873 GCA_018340775.1 Taxus wallichiana var. yunnanensis | reverse complement strand
TGATCCAATTCATAAAGTTTCGGGTCGGAATGTCGGTGAGGTAAGGCAAAGTGACAATGAGCAATTAGAAGATACCACGTGTCATTTTCCTATTCCTTCGAGTGGCCAAGTGTCACACATTCTAGGCACTTGAGCGTAAATGTATGGCATGCAAAAGAAATGATTTTTTTGGACCTTATTACATTCAAATTCGACGAGGTATTAATTAAACTAGTTACATGAGATTCACTAATCGATTTCTAACTATTTTTTATATTTATACCATTTTCACTGAAAGAATGAAACATGTTACAGGGATATTCACAAAAACCACAAAACTAGTTACAGGTATATTCACCAAGATTTCTATAAGTTTTTGAGGGGCTCCTTAAAATTTTCCCTGGTTTGGTGAAGTCTTATGAGGTCCCGAAGCTTGGTTTGCTAGACAAAGTCATTATTTGAGGTCTACCACATGAGTTGAAGGTTATTGTGATGTAATTCATGGTCCATGAGGTGTGTTTCAGGTGTCTATGGGTTTGTATGAAGTCAGCAAGGTCATGTCATGAGGTTACATGGTTGAGTTGGGTCATTCTAGGCTTGTTTCTAGCCCTGGAGCATGCAAATGAGATGGAGATGTGATATTTGGACCAAATCAGTCATGATGGAGCATGGTAGTAGTATGGTGGTAGTTTACCTGAGGTGTATGGTGAGTTTCAAGTCATAACTAAGAGGTTATATGCATATATGAGGTCATTGGGAAGCAAACAGGTGAGAACATGCATTTTAACATAGGTAAGTCTTAATGGTTGGAGAGTTTCAAGCATATTTGAGATATGTGATGAATATGGAAATGTATAGGATGTTTTCATGATGCTTCATGGCAAGTTTTATGTCAAAGTGATTAATATTTTTGAATATATGCAAGTTTTGGTGAAACTAGGTAAAACAAAATGTGTTTTTAGAGAAAAAGTAGACCTTTTGATGCTCGTTGTGAATTGTATGATTTTCATGGGGACCTGAGATATTTGGAATAGATTATTAGGTAAGTTATGAAGATTTCAAAAAAATAATGAGGTGGTTTTATCATCACATTTTTATGAATGATCGTTAAGAAGGTAAAGTGGTTTGAAACCCTAGCTAAACCCTAGCTAGGAGCACCTTGCAAAAAAATGATTATACCATCCCAATTTTTATTGGTTATGTAAATTTGATGATTTGATGTTGTAGATAACTCCTCCGTGTTTCTAGAAAGGCATGGCAAAGGTGCTTGTGGTGATGAGTGGACCCCAATCTAATAGACATGTTTAGGAAGAAGTTCGGTTTGAGACAAGTTTGTCCAAAGGAGTTGCAAAATGAATGGACATTTTTTAGTATGTCGCTTTTATTGATGTATATGGTGGTTTTAGTGTTAGAAGCATGAAAATACTAAGAGGGAGGGGTGAATAATTATTCGACAATAAAAACCTTTTTCTCCAACTTATTAATTTTCTTTTTCACACTTAACAAGATATTCAAATCTGAAAGTAAAATGAGAGCAAACACAAAAATCAAATGCACATAACACCATATATACCGTGGTTCACCCAATGTGGGAGACATCTACCAAAATAAACCGCTTAGATCTACTATCCAAATCCAGCCAAAAAAATAGTGTTTACAAAGTGTGAGCACCCACTCACGGAAGACACTAATCTCCAAGCCGAACACCGATTCAACCCTTGAATGCAAACACCACTGACTATGTAATCTATGATTCGAAGCACCAAATTCTGGAGACACCAATCCCCAATCCAAAGCACCCACTCCAAAAAAATTTACAATACAAATCAATGATAATTTCTCCTTCTATATTCTCTCTCTCACATACTCATACTCACTTAAGAGATTTAAAATATCATCTCACATACATATCACACTCATGCAAAATGCTCTCTTTCTCGCTCACATAAAAATGTGCACACAACACTTGCTTATATAGAAAGAAGGAGAGGAAAAACCACTTGTGGTTTCCCTAAAACCATGTGCCCATACCATGGGCCAATTTTGGTGCCTATATTAAAATTTAAATCTCCTACATGAAAAAATGCATCATAAGGAAGCCATCACTTAGTGGTTGCAACAATATTAAATATTTGCTCAAAATAAAAATATTCTCTTACACATGTAAGAGTAACTCCTCTTACATGTCATAAACCTTCTTACACTTCCTTACACCTCTTTAAGTAACTCCTCTTACGCGTCATAGAATCACATTACGCGTAATACAATCTCTTACACGTCATAGAATCTCTTATGCATCATAAGTTGTCATATAATCTCTTACACGTCATAAGTTTTCATAGAATCTCTTATGCGTCATAAGTTGTCATAGAATCTCTTACACATCATAAGCCATCATAGAATCTCTTACGCGTCATAGAATCTCTTACATATCCCGCCACATGTCATAAGATTCCTTTGTGATGTTGAATATTAAAATATTCAAATTTTGACATCACACTAATTTTGACATGGATAAATATTTTATTAATGTTGTAATGTTGAATATTAAACAAATATTCAAACCTCAATGTTTCCATCAACACTAATGTTGTACCTTTGCCATCAATGAAAAAATACTCAACAAACTCCCCCTTTTTCATTGATGGCAAACCCTCTAAAAATAGACATGAAAGCATGTTTTCTCCGAAATCAAACTTTCTACCTCTGAGCTCTTTCTGTACTGCTGCATTGTACATGTTATATGCAACTCTCCCCCATTCTACAATTCTCCCCCTTTGACATCAATGGAATTGGGATAACTAAGCATGTCACCTGAACTTGTACTCAGAACTGAAGATACTGCAATGTGTAGCTCCCCCGATATCCATACTCACCTTGAGATAGTCAATGAGTAAGAGTGACAGGAATCACTCCTAACTTCTGTCTGAGTGACTCAAAAGATTCCTTTAGTAGGGGTTTTGTAAATATATCAACAATATGATCCTTAGTCCCAACATATTCTAATTTCACCTATTGATCTACAACTTTCTCTCTCAAAAAGTGATACTTAATGGGAATGTGCTTTGTCCTGGAATGCATGACTGGATTTTTCGAGATGTTAATAGCACTCATATTGTCACAAAAATGGAAATAGGATGTTCATACTCTACCTTCATGTCCTTCAATGTTTTCTTCATCCAAAGCACCTGTGTACAACATGCCACTGCTGCAATATACTCTTGTCTCTCGATGTAGACAATGAAACTGAGGCATGTTTCTTGTTGAACCATGACACTAATTTGTCACCAAGATAAAAAGCTCCCCCACTTGTACTTTTCTTGTCATCAACACTTCCTTCCCATAATACTTCATTCCCAATATACATCTCAGTGAATGCTATAAGAGTGAAATCATCACTCTTTGGATACCATAAACCATAATCCAACATACCTTTCAAATATTTGAAAATTCTTTTTCTCGCGCCGCATGAGTTTCTTTTGGTGTCACTTGAAACCATGCAACTAATCCAATAGCCTTGCATAATATCTGGTCTAGATGTTGTGGTATATAGCAAGCTACCTATCATGGACCTATACAAGGTCTGATTAGCATTGGGAGACTCATCATTCTTACTCAACTTGCAACCTGTAATCATGGGTGTACTAACTAGATTGCAATCTTCCATTCTAAAAATTTTCAACATCTCCTTTATATACTTGGTTTGTGAAATAAAAATGCCTTGACTAGACTGCTGAATTTGCAAACCAAGAAAATAAGACAACTCACCAAGCATAGACATTTCAAACTCCTTTTGCATCTCCTTTGCAAATTCTTTGCATAGTCTCCTACGCAACCACTTCCAAAAACAATGTCATCCACATAAACCACAACTATCACTTGATGTTCTCCTTCTATCTTGATGTAAAAATTGCTATCCACAATTCATTTTTTGAATCCTTGTTCCTATAAGTACTTGTCCAGTCTAGAGTACCAAGCTCTAGGAGCTTGTTTCAAACCATAAAGAGCATTTTTAAATTTGCATACAAAATCTGAATTTTATGATAGAATAAAAACTTATGGTTGCTTTATATAAAATTCTTCCTCTAAGTTTCCATTCAAGAATGATGATTTTACATCCATTTGATAAACTTTAAAATTCTTAAAACAAACAAATGCTAAAAACATTCTTACGCCTCTATACGAGCAACAAGTGAAATGTCTTATCGAAATCAATGCCTTCAACTTGTGAATACCCTTTGCACACTAATCGGTCTTGTTTCTAACAACTTCTCCTTCTTCATTCATCTTGTTTCTAAAGATTAGATATGTTGTATGATTCTTCCGAACGAATCTAGGTGGTGCCTTTGTGTTTTCTTGTTCGATTCTTCTTCTTCTTCTTCTTCCTCTTTCTCGATTTGATTTCTTCATCTTATTTTTTGACCACCGAGTGTCCTATTTTATTCTTTTCGCTTCTAGTCATCAATTTTCACATTTATAATTTCCACTACTTTCTCGTAGTCTCTTGTTATAGACTGTAAGTCTTGCTTCTCGATGAATAACCAAGGAATATTCCCTCATCTTCTCTAGAATCAAATTTACCGAGCTCATCTTTATCGTATCTCTTAATGTAGCACTTCTTCCGAACACTTTGAAGTGTTTCACTAAGCTAGTATTCCCTTTTATAGCTTGTATATTGTCTTTTATGTGTTTACTCAAATATGTGCTCTATTCAGAATATACACTGTTGTCCACTCAAAATTCCCGCTCTGATAAGAGTAAAATTTCAAAATTTTGAGTCTTAAGTGTTTTTCTCTGAGGTGCCTAAGTCGTGAAATCGAAAAAATCTGTGTTTTGGGTCATTTTGTGTGATTTTCGGGCCTGTCGGAACTTTTTGTCCCATCTGTCCCAAGTACGAAAATGCACTCTGTTCCCCGATCGGCCGAAATCCCCGAAGCTGTCCCATTTTCGGGCCCGTCGGAAAATTTTGTCCCAAGTGTCCCAAAACTTATTTTGCGTGTTGTTCCAATTTCGGCCGAATCATCCTTCCCGCGTACTTCGCACTTTCCTGTCCCAAATGTCCCAAAGTTAAAAAGTGCGAGCTTTCCATTTTCGGCCGATTTGCCCGAACCGCGTCCTTCGCGCAATTTTGTCCCAACTGCCCCATTTGAAAAAGTGCGAGCTTTCCCAATTTCGGCCGAGCCGGTCAAGTCGCGTACTTCGGAACTTTTTGTCCCGAATGTCCCAAGTCCAAATGGGCCCTTTGTTCCAATTTCGGCCGAAACACCCGAATCGCGTACTTCACACATTTTCGTCCCATTTGTCCCAAATGCATTTGTGCGTCCTCTCCCTGTTTCGCCCGAACCGGCCGAGCCGCGTGTTTCGCGCATTCGCGTCTCACCTGTCCCAAGCGTACCTAGTATCATTCACACTTAGTTTTTCCCGCTCACTCCGAGTATGATGCTTTTTCAAATTGGTGGTTAGATATTCAATGCGCATTAAAGTCATTTCTCTCTCCAAACGGCTATATAACGAGCATCCCCCTTCGCATTTTTCGCATTGCTTCCATGCTATCTTTCGCTCAAACCCTTGCAATTTGAAAACCTGCGCAATTTCCCCTCCATTTGCAAATTCCTTCCAGAAGTCTAGGTTGCAGCTCCGAGACTATCAATATGAAGATCAAGTTCCAGGGACAGGAGCAAATTTCTCCGCTTGAATCTGCTGTTAGCAATATAGGGGACAGCGAAGCTCGTCATCTCGACTTCGGTGATTTTTGGGCAAGAATGACAGATGCAAACCCTACACCAATGGCACAGATGATTAATGATAGTGGTTTAGCTTTTGCCGGAGGATTCCCAATCTCAGTACAGTGTGCTGATACAGTGCTTTCATGTGGAGCTCACTTCGACCCCGATTCGAGTGAATTGACAAATGTACATGGGGAACTCATTGCCAAGCTGGACGCTGCCGCCATTGGCACTGCTCTGAGGATTCCGGAGATGGACAATGCTATAGTCGTCTCCCGAGATCAAGCACAGGCTATGTTCGACCAAGACAGTGACAAATACAAGGCGCGAGTGGCGAAGTCTTGGTTGAAGAACCCTAAGAAAGGCGCTTCTCGCCTAACCAAAACCCTCTTCCGAGCAGATTTCAACGAAGAACTGTCAGACTTCATAATCCTGCTGGCTCGGGTTATGGGTTTGCCCTCCACCAATGAGTTTCATTTCTGGATGTGCCCGCTCATCAGCATGGTGTGCCAGGGAACACAAAATATCAACTGGGCAGAGATCATCAGTATGAATTTGGCTGAGCAGCTATCCAACGTCCAGCAAACAAAGAAGTTCTATATGACTTCATATCTGATGTATACCCTAGCAGCATCCAGGCAGTGGTTTGGTTTCTCCTATATAGATGCACACAAAGATGATCCAGTGTATGCCTATTGCCCGCAGTTCACCTTGGAGACCAGCAACCGCAATTTCAGAAGGGTCAATGATGCTTTCACCATGTACGTGGTCAGATTGCTCGAAGGTGATACTGCAAGAAGGTTTTCAGATGAAGCCATGAACCTGATATCGCAGTATGGAGCCTATTTCATTCAATTCAGGAAATTTTCCTATATCAGGCTTGCTGGCTATGAAAGCACTCCTCTGCGGCTTCCCATGTTCTGCAATGACAAAATGGCTTTGATTGAAATATGCAGGCAACTAGACAAGTTGCACAGAACTTGCAGAGACAAGAAGATTTCTGGCTTGCACTTTCCCATCTCTCTGGGAAACTACACATGCAAAACAGCTCTGGATGCTCAGAACATAGAAAGAGCCCTGGTCCCTATCACTGTTCATTTCTTCAAGCCAAGAACCTGTTTTGACTTGAAGAAGTTCATTGAACAGAACATCAAAATAGTCTATCATCATAGGGCAGATACAGAAGACTACTGGGATGACTGTGCAAATGATTTTGAAGCCAGAAGAAGGCATTGTGGCAGGTTCTCCCTGCAATTGATCCAAGAACTCAGTCTGTACCAAGTTCCTGAAGGTCTCCAGGATGACAATTCTGAGCTATACTCTTATGAGTATGAAAATGTGATTAAGCACACCCCTCTGGAGGACCTGGATTGGAACAAGAAAGAGAGAGATGATCTGGCTGAGATTCTTGCTCCAGTCTTAATCAGGACTAGGGTCTGGTTCAGTAAGAAGATCCGAGAATTCAAGAGGCACTCAGGAGAATCTAGCTCTAAGGATGATTCGACACCCATAAGAGAGGCATCAGTTCCAGAGTCTGGAACACCAGTGAAAACCCCTCCCCTGCCTCAACACTGGGGACTCAGTAGAATCTACTCCTTCTCCATCTACCCAGGTATACAAGAAGAAACTCAAAGAGGTAAAGAAGGAGCCTGCAGAGAATGATCCTCCAAGAAAACAGGTAGAGTTGCCTATAGGGCCAGAGAACATCGTTGTTCTCAGTGAAAGTGAAGAAAGTGAGATGCCAACTCCTGCAAATGTTCCTGAAGATCCAGCAGATAAGGACAAGGAGGTCCAGAGCACTGAACTTCCAGGTACTACTGATTCTTCTACTGCCATTGCCTCCAGTGCTCTACTTACGTCTCAGCTTGAGTCAACAGCTGCGCAGACCCTGAGTGTCATGAGCTCCCTGTCTCTGGGTCCCCTTGCTTCTCCTGCAGATTCTTCTTCCTCTTTTGCTTGGGTGCAACCTCTAGTTGACAAAAGGAAGAGGAAATCCTCCTCTCTAAGCTTGGGACCAAATTTTGATGCTGTAGCAGCCTTGTTGGGCACCACTCCTTCTCGTGCCAAGAAAGCCAGAACCACCTCTAGAATTGTGTCTGATGCCCAAGGTCAGCAATTCTTGGAGATTGCTAAGCCTACAGTAGACAAATCAGAATCAGACTTGCTGACATCTGACTTAGAGCTCTCAAGGATCCCTATGGGAGAGTCTACTCCTGAAGGTGAAATTCACAACCTCCAGGAAACAGTCACAAGAGTCATTGGAAGGGTAGAGAAAGGGCAACAGACTATTGAATAGCTGGAAGAACAAGCCCAAGTTCTCACAAGTTTTATCAAGTCACTCTTGTCTAAGGACAAAGTTTTGGACCCTACCCCCTTGACTGCTCTACCGCCTCCTGTAATTCTAAGCCAAGATGAAGTGCAAAGTATTAAAGATATGCACAAGTATTCTGTCTATGGCAGAGCTATTGAAGCCATGGTGGATGACATGCTTGTTGCTGGGCTAAACTTCATCGATGAAGCTTTTAAACTACATGGAAAGGTAGACAATTTGCAACAGAAGCTATCCTCTGCTATTGGGGTTATGGATAAAGAGCTTAAACTCTGGAGCAGTTGCATTGTAGACCTTCGCCTCATGGGACAGATAGATGAGAACGTCTTACTGGCGAATAAGATTTTCGATGATGCCAAAGATAATTTATCAAAATCCACGGTCTACAAAACAGAGTGGAAAATCAAAGTCCCGGAGGAAGTCAGGGGAGAAATGAAGAACAGTTGGCAAAAGGGAGAAGCTTTCAAGACACTGGCACCTGCTTTGCTTTCAAAGATATGCATTGTCATCTTCAAGATGAAAACTCTGGTGCTTCCTTGTCCTTGCAAGAAATCAAAGCTCGAGTTCAGAGCTTTTGTCAAAGATCATCTATTCAAGGAAAGCTCCATCTCTAAGGAAAAGATGAAGGAAATTTGTTCTCTTCAGTCTGCCATTGAAGAAGCAAACAAAGATTATCATACTCACGTCGAGTTTGATAAAGAGATGGAGAAATGTCTGGGATTTTGGACTCAGTCCGCAGCCAACACGCGGTCCCCTCGTGGCAGAGATATAGCTGAGTCATTGAAGAAATTCAGGCAGCGGATTCTGAAGACAGTGGGTCCCTCCCAGTAACCGGCCACCTGTCTCCTTCTCCTTTCTTTCCTCTTCTTCCCTTTCTTTTCGTATTCTTTGTAATCAGTTAAGGTATTGTAACCGGCGGTCCTTAACTATTCTTTAGTTAAAAGAAACGGTTACGAAGAGTAACTGACTTGTAAGCTATATAATGGCCTTTCCACGCCATTTTGAAAAGGAGGAAGAACTTGGAATATTTGCTGAAAGTGTAAATAGATCTTAAAGAAATCAATACAAAAGGGCTTTTCGTTCTCTGTCTATCTAATTCTTGTTATCTCTGTGTTTTCCTTTAGTATTGTGGAGATCATTTTGTTCCTAACTCGTTAGTCTCTCTGATTGCATACTGTTCAGTTTTGCAAATACAGTGATCTTGTACAACCAAGAAGGAACTTTGTGTCCTTGATTAATAAATCTGAAGAAGGTTATTTATGGAACTTTGTGTCTTTAAATTTAATCTCATTCAGCCATCGCAAATGATCTTGTCTTAAATCCTTTGAAGCTTCGCACACACGGGAGGAATTATTCTGCTATCTATAATTCTGAATGTTGCTATTCTGCTCATCTTCTTATTCCCTTTCCTCAGTCCTTGTGTAACTGATGATCCTTGTGGAAAGCACTTTCGTAATATCCAAGTTTAACCATAAAACAATGTTCTGTACATTAGTAAATAAGTTCGTTTCAGAATAAGGGAACCTCTCCCATTAAAGAGGAGGGACTTCTTGTCCCCTGACTGTTGCTCTTCTAAAAAGTCCTATCTGACGACCAACAACACCGATGTGTACACTGCCTCTCTTCAAAAAGCATATGGTAACTTGGAATCATTTAACATTGTTCTTGCCACTTCTGCACTGCTTCTATTTTCCATTCAACTACACCATTATGTTGTGGTGTTCTTGCTACATAAAATTGTATTCGATTCCATGCTCTTCAAAAACTCATCAAATTTGTTAGACATAAATTAAGCTCCTCTATCCGATCTCAAACACTTGATCTTAGAGTTTGTCTCATTCTCAATCAACACTTTAAATTTTTTGAATTGATCAAAAGATTCTGATTTTTCTTTTTAGAAATGCAACCCATGTCATTTTATTAAAGTCATTAATTAATAACATAAAATAAGAATCACCTTGCAAGCTTTGTGTTTTTTTTTGCCCACAAAGATCAGTATGAATTAGCTCTAATGGCTTCCTTGTAGGGTACTCCTTTGTCCCGAATCGACCCTTGTTTGCTTCCCATGTTGACATTTTACTCGTAGATAGTACTTTGCGGTTTTGTGATCTTGGGTAAATCTCTCACCGCTTGTTTTGAGCTGATTTTTACCATGTTGTCAAAATGAATGTGATCCAATCTCTTGTGCCATAACCAAATTTCATCAATTTGACCGATGCAACACTTTTCTCCCTTCACATCACTCAACATGTACATGTTTTCCTTGTTCTATTTACATCTCGCAACCCAATTACTGTATCCTTCTTTCTAATTTCATAATCCTCGGCATAAAACGTGAGTGTATAACCTTGATCACACATTTGATGACACTCAAAATACTATGTTTTAGTCCTTCAACGAGTAAAAATTTATTAACTTTAGCTTGACCATTTAATTTTATGTTACCTCTTCCCCGTGATCTTGGTCAGTAGTGTTATCTCCAAACTTTACTTGTACCTTCACTTGGCCCTTTTCAGCTTCAAGAATCTTGCTTATGTCACTTATCATATGGCCGTGGAACATCCACTATCAATGTACCAAGGTTTTTCTTCATCTTTTGCATGGAGCACGGTTTGCACCAACATAGCCTCTTCCTTTTCTCCCTCCTTTATCTTTTTCCACACTTTCTTATTGTTGGCTTTCTAAATGATTTGTTTTCCCTCTTTCTCTTGCTTTGGATTTTCTGTAATCTTACTCCTGCAAAATATTGCTATGTGGCCAACTTGGCTGCATTCATAACATCTAATCGCATGCTCATTCAAATTTGAAAATGCAACAAAATAATTGTAGTTTCTAGCATGAAATTTTTGATTCCAACTCTGAAACCTCGATCTACAGGTCCAAAATCTTATGACCAAAATTGTGACAGGAAAAACAATAACTGATGAAAAGAATACCTGGTCATGTAGGGCTACCTATGATAAGATAAACTTCTAAAAATTCTTATTGGTACCTTATTCCACTTGCTCTCTCTTTTTTTTTTTTGGAGAATGATATTCTTGTTTCTTGTTGCTTTCTCCTTTACTTTGAGCCTTTTAGGAAATCTGCATAGTGACTTTCTTCTCTGGTTCTTTGGTCTCTTTCTTTTCTGCTTCATTGAATCCAATACCACCTTTGGATGATTTTGGTTTATGTTCTCTCAAAAAATTTCTCAACACCTCATATTTTTTTCAAACTTTAGTCTCTTGTTCAACTTTTCAGTTTCCTGTCTTAGTGTGACAATCTCTATCTCCAATCTCTCACATTATTTTTCTTTTGATTTTATTTGTTCTCTGATCACTTCCTCTATTATTTTTGCCTCTTCAACTTGGGTCTTTAGATCAAAAATAGTATTCTCATGTTCTTTTTCAGCATGCAAATTTTTCTTTTCTTCTTCATACTCTTGAAGTTGAACTTTTTGCTTCAGGGTCTTCTTTTTGAGTCTCTTGATCTCACCCAATGCATAGATGAGTTCTTCTTCCAATTTTACCTCACCTTCTTCATCAACTGCATCTTCAGCTTCCACTTCTCCATCTTCAAGGGCCATAAACAAAAGTTCTTCAATGTCACCCTCTGAACAATCTTGCTCTGAGCTATCATCTTCTCTAGTGCATAGAATCTTCTTGTTTCGGTTCCAGTTCTTCTTATTTTCAAACTTCCTTTACTTGAAATTCTTTTGGTAGGAAGGATTTTCTTTCTTTGCTTTGATAGATTCTTCATCATCACTTTCACTTTTTGCATGTAGACACTCAAATGAAAAATGTCTAATTTCACCATAGTTAAAACATTTAAAAGGAAGTTTACCTTTGTACTTGCACGATCCTCTTTTAAGATTTTTCACCAATAGGGCTTCTTCCTCCTCATCGGATTCATCATATGATTCAACCTTATTCTCAATTCCTATTGAAGCTTTGAAAGTAGATTCTCTTTTTCTTGTCTTATCTGGTTCTGTTCTCATCTCATAAGCCATGAGTATTCCATGTAACTCATTCATTTTAATTTTATCTAGATCCTTAAGTTCTTCAATAGCTGAAAATTTAGCATCAAATCTGAGAAGTAGAGATCTTAATAGCTTTTGTACTATTACTGGAGTCTTCCATCTCTTCACCCAAGCCTTTGATCATGTTTACGGTCTCATCCACGTGAAGTAGATATGATGTAATGTTCTCTTCCTCTTTCATCTTTAGAATTTCAAAATTTCTTTTGTGTGTCTAAAGCTTTGTCATCTTTACTTTTGAATCTCCTTCATATAAACTGTTGAGCTTATCCCACATCTCCTTGGTAGTTTTTCAAAGCATAATATTTACAAACTCCAAATCTGCTACACCACACAAAATAGAATTCATAGCTTTAGCATTATTTTCACATGCTCTCTTACCAAATTGGATCTATCGGTGGCGTTTCCAGTGCCATATATCCATTCTTAACCAAATGCCAAATATCATATCCAAGAGAATTCAAATAGGTTTGCATCCTTATGCTCCAAAAGGCATAGTTTGATCCATCGAACAACGAAGCTTTATTTGTGGAGAATCCTTCTTGAGCTGTCATCGTGCTTTCTGATCTACCTTCTAGTTGTTAAGCTACACAAAAGGAACCCGCTCTGATACCAATTGTTAGAAGCATGAGAATACTAAGAGGGGGGTGAATCAGTATTCGAAAATAATTTTTTTCTCCAACTTATTAATTTTATTTTTCACACTTAAGAAGATATTCAAATTTGAAAGTAAAATGAGAGCACACACAAAAATAAAATGCACATAACACTAGATATATCGTGGTTCACCCAAAGGTGGGCTACATCCACCAAAAGAGATCTGCTTGGATCTCACCGTCCAAATCCAAATCGGAAAAATAGTGTTTACAAAGTGTGAGCACCCACTCATAGAAGACACCAATCTCCAAGCTGAACACTAATTCAGCCCTTGAATGCACACACCACCGATTGTGCAATCTCTAATTCGAAGCACTAACTTCTCGAGACACCAATCCCCATTCAAGCACCCACTCCGAAAAATTTGTAATACAAATCATTGATAATTTCTCCTTCTATATTCTCTCTCTCACATAGTCATAATCACTTAAGATATTTATAATATCAGCTCACATACATATCACACTCATGAAAAATGCTCTCTTTCGCGCTCACATAAAAATTTGCACACAACACTTGCTTATATAGAAAGAAGGAGAGGAAAAAACATTTGTGGTTTCCCTAAAACCACATGCCCATACCATGGGCCAGTTTTGGTGCCTATATTGAAATTTAAATCTCCTACATGAAAAAATGTGCCATAAGGTAGCCACATCACTTGACGGTTACGACAATATTAAATATTTTCTCAAAATAGAAATATTCTCTTACACATGAGGTTAAAATAGAAATATTCTCTTACGCATCATAAACGTTCTTACACTTCGTTACACCTCTTTAAGTAACTCCTCTTACACATCATAAACCTTCTTACACTTCCTTACACCTATTTAAGTAACTCCTCTTACACGTCATAGAATCTCTTACGTGTAATAAAATCTCTTATGTGTCATAGAATCTCTTATGCGTCATAAGTTGTCATAGAATCTCTTACGCGTCATAAGTTGTCATAGAATCTCTTACACGTCATAAGATGCCATAGAATCTCTTACGCATCATAATATATCATATAATCTCTTACACATCATAGAATCTCTTACACATCCCGCCATGTGTTGTAAGATTCCTTGGTGATGTTGAATATTAAAATATTCAAATTTTGACATCACACTAATTTTGACATGGATAAATATTTTACGAACACTAATGTTGTAATGTTGAACATTAAAAAAATATTCAAACCTCAATATTTCCATCAACACTAATGTTGTACCTTTGACATCAATGAAAAATACTCAACATTTAGGTCATGAGGATTCATAAAATAGAAAACTATACCCTATTTGTGAAGGCTAGTCAAAGGGCAATTTTGGGGGCGCTTTCAAGAAGTTTGAAGAGATGAGCTTGGTTGAAGGCCTTGCAATTTGAGTTGGAAGTATTTCCAATATGTTTTGGAAATCATATTCAGATATATTTCCAATGGTATAATTTTTGTCTCACGATGATGAGATTTGATAGGTATTACAGCCGACTTTGTGGAGATGAAGGTTTCTTTATTTTCGTGACATGACTTTTCTTTGAAAGATTGAGCCGATTGAAGTATGATATAGTTGAGTTGATTATTTTTACCATGTGGAAAGTGAAGAGGGATTAATTTTTTTTCTAGTGATGGAATCTTCAGATCTTTGAAGTGAAATAAAGGTTCCACACTATTTGAGTTTACAAAATTGGATTTTTGGAAGCTTGTTTTGGAGAAGAGAAAAGTTGGTGTGGTTTAAACCAGTTGACGTTTCATGAGATATAACATACATATAAGTTTTATAAAGGTTATTAGGTTTCCATAGAGTGGTAAAATTCCATAGTTGAGTTCATATTGGGTATTATTGAGGCCCAAAGGTGAAATAAGGATGTTGATTGAGATTGTTTATTGAAGGAAATGAGCCAGTGGGTCCATTAAATGAAATATTTAATTGGTTAAAGTAAATGTGTGACCATGTATGATGATTTTATGATATATTACTCATGTTTGGTTAATTATAGATCTTGAATAAGTGTGATTTTGGCAGGAGTAGATTTTTCTCATCCTAGTGATAGGGTTTTGAGGTATTTTGGTGCATGATGAGTGGTTTTTGGCATGTCCAACCTATATGGGTCATATGTGACCATTGTAATGAATTTATTTGAATGTTATTATGATGTATTGGTATAATAATTCATGAAGGACCGAACTCTCTTGGGTTAGAAGGAAGAGAAAGATATAAATCTAGTGTTTGAGCTCATTTTGTGAGCTAGTCTTGCAAGGGTGAAAAGTGCAATCTATAGGAGAGTGTTTTACAGGTATTAAGGCATGATTTGAAAGATAATAATACGTGTTTCAGGTTGAGGAAATTTTGATAGCATGTGTGAAATGGTTTAGATCCAAGACAAGTTAAGAAAGAAGACGATAGAGTGAGTTTGAAGACCTAAGGTTTGAGCAAGGGTTTGTGAGTTGAATTAGAGATCTCCATCAGTTGTGGCAAAAAACATATTCGAGATCATCATGATTAGGTGGCCTCCTTGTGGAGTGGGTGCTTCACTAAATTAGGGGTTGGTGCTCCTTGTAGGGTTAGTGCTCTACTAAACTAGGGGTTGGTGCTCCTTGTGGGGTTGGTGCCTCACTAAATTTGAAACATGGAAATATAATGTTTTTGTTTTAGTGGGTTTTATTCCCCATGAGTTTTCCCACTTAAATATTGTGTCTATGAGCTCTCTTTCATGTGTTATGGTTATTTAAATGTATTGTGCACACATAATAAGCTTGTTATGAATATATGTGAATGGATGAATGTTGTAATAAATGGTAAATGAAATAATTAATTTTTAGGACTTATTCACCCCCTCTCTGTCCATTGTGCTTCAAACATAACAAAAAGTACAATTTTATGATTAAAGAGAATTACCACCATAATATGATTCTCATTGCATTCTTTTATTCGTAAAAAATCAAATGAGTATGTAGATACAAATTTGCTGGTAGTAAACTCTCTCTATAATTTTGAGAAAAGAGAGATCTTCATTACAATTATTTTCAATCACTTTATAGGTAATTACATTTAAATGTATTTAAATGCAAAAATATATACCTAACTTGAACTTAACTCAAGTCCAAACTTAAGTTACATTATGGATTTCACATTATAATATCTAATCAATTCAATAAATAAATAAATAAATAAATTTTTATGAATTTAAATTAACTTGATTAATTCACATGAATTAAAAGATAAAATAATTTTATAATGGATTGAGACTTGTGATTTTCTCCATTATTGATCGCTGGGATCTGCATCACCCTCCACTCCATTCCTAAGTTTCAACTTTAGCTTACAACCCATTTTGTAATTTACCAATTTTTAGATTATTTCCACATGCAAAATAGCTTGGTTTTGGATTATTTTTTTATAGTTTGTCCATTTAATTCATTTCCTCTTTGCCAAAATTTCTTGTCTCCATTTTTTTCCTCTTTATTTTTCTTTTTCATAGGATGACTAGCATTTGTAATGCTTTGAAGGAAATCACACATCCAACTAATTTCGAGAGTTCATCTCTTTTAGGAATTTTTCTTTAAAGACGATTGTAATTTTTCCTTTGAGTTCATCTCCTCTTGGCTGAAATTTCTTGTCTCCATTTTTGCCTCTTTATTTTTATTTTTCATAGAATCACTAGCATTTGTAATGATTATAAGGAAATCACACATCAAGATAACTTCAAAGTTCATATCTTTCAAAGGCTAATATCATCAATTTCTTCTTTAAAGACAATTGTAGTGTTTCGCACAAAATTTGGTTCCAGAATAGAGTTGCTTCTATCCTTTCATTCTCTTGAGAAAAAATAAGGGTTAGGGCTAGGAGGAATACCTATTGAGTGTTGGGGAGGTGTGCGCGTACCAGTAGAGAGATCGGATCGATTGTGAAGAACTCATTTTTGTCTAGGAAGGACTACCTGTAAGTAAGAATACAAGACCACCAGATATTAGTTAGACAATAAGTGAGGGAACTGCCTTAGACCTGAGGAAATATTAGACTTCCTTTCAAGGTGGTCGGCTCCCCATTTAATACGAATTAAAGCAAAATGATGAAAAAGAACTACAAGATAATACTTACTGGTTCCTGATGAAGATACAGGTCCAAGGAATGTGGTGGCGACAGTAAGGCTTAGTTGGGATGATCCGGTATTGGAAAGTGAGCTGATGAAGCTATCCTCAGTCTTTTCCAATGCTTGAACGAGGGTGATAGCAATCCGCTTCTCGATTGTAGTCTTCGCTCGATCCTCTTCTCTGCAACCTCTTCTGCTTTTGTTTCACTTCTCTTTCTTCTTTTTTTCCAAATGAATTCCGGATCCTCTCTTTTTGGTTGGGGGAGGTCATTAATAGGGAACCGATGGTGGTTATGTAACCGATGGCGGTCGAGTAGGAACCGATGTCGGTTAGGTCAAAGTGGCTATTTTTAGTAAAATAGCCAACTTTCCCTCCTTTTCTCCCGAGGGATCAGTTGTGGGCTTGGTCAAGTCATTATTAGGCTCGTTTTGGTGCGGGTGAGGGGTGATGAGTCATGGGTGTGAGTCTGGACCAAGTCATAGGTCTTAATTAGGTTGGTTTAGGGTTAGGGCTAGGTCATGGTGAGGTGGCGAGGTGAGGTGGCAGGGTTGGAGATGTGGATTTATTAATTATAAGGTAATTAATAAATAATTAAGTGTGCAAGGTTTAGGTGGTGAGGTAGGGTTAGGTTGCGGGATGAGATGCGGGGTATAGGGCGTCGTAAGACCCAAATTTGGTGTCTACATTTGCCCCTTGTTGTCATGTAGCTTGCCTTGTAAAGCTACACTGACAATAATAAGAAGTGGTTGCCCCAGTTAAGGGTATAGGTAATCCCCCTCAAATCTATCACAGATTGAGGCGATGTGAAATCAGGGATAGGGTTGATAAAGGGTGAATGATGATGGTAAGATGGTGGGGTAAGTTCAAGGAAGCAGACGCACGTTGAAATGTAGTAGTGCGACCAGGGTACACGATTTGAAGAGCAAACAAGCAATTCATAGGCAAAGGTCGATAGTTTATCCAAACAAGGTTGATATAATCCTGGTATCCAAGGCATAGGAAGTAGCTCCAGGGGATATAACGGGTAAGGTACTAGAATGTTTAGGCATGTTCGGCAGTACCAAATGGTTGGTTTGGTTGAAATAAACGTCACGGTCTTGGTCTAGGAAAAGCTGGTCGGCTGAACAAGTCAAGTATCCTAGTCGTGCTAAAACATGAACAGGTGAGCTCGATTGAACAAACAGGTAAATGATGGGTGGAGAGAATTTTTGATTTGCGGGCCTCGGTTGAGGTACTTAATTGGTGCGGCCGTGGGTCGGGCCGATTGGTTGGTTGTGGCCTTGGTCGGGCCGGTTGGTTTGTTGCGGCCTTGGGTCGGGCCGATTGGTTTGTTGCGGCCTTGGGTTGGGCCGATTGGTTTGTTGCGGCCTTGGGTCGGGCCAAGTGATTGGTTGCGGCCTTGGGTCGGGCCGGTTGGTTTGTTATGGCCTTGGGTCGGCCATTGGTTTGTTGCGGCCTTGGGTCGGGCCGATTGGTTTGTTGCGGCCTTGGGTCAGGCCAAGTGATTGGTTGCGGCCTTGGGTCGGGCCGGTTGGTTTGTTGCGGCCTTGGGTCGGCCGATTGGTTTGTTGCGGCCTTGGGTTGGGCCAAGTGATTGGTTGCGGCCTTGGGTCGGCCAATTGAGTGGTTACGGCCTTGGGTTGGGCCCATGAATTCAAAATAAGGCTATTTAGCAAAGCCGGGGTAGGCGATGTGATGAGAAATGGAAATTGGTGGATAAGGGCAGGAATTAGGAAAAACTAGGCATGTAACCGATATCGGTTAGTTATGACCGGTATCGGTTAGAAGACCGATATCGGTGTTTTAGGCGCACTCTAACCGATATCGGTTATAGGTCAAAACCTATAAAAAGAAAAATACGGCGTGTCATTTTCACATTGTCAATTTGAGTGCCAACCTTTTGCTTGTCTGAGTTTTGAATTGATTTTGTTGAGTTTGTGGGCTGAGTTGGCACTAGTTGAGTGGAGGAGGGAGTTATTGGTAGGCCCCAGCGATCAGGAGGTAGAGTTTGATTGGTTGAGGACCCTGCTGAGGAGATTTGGAGCTATGGCATAGCCTGGAGGAGCAGGAGGTGCTGGAGGAGCTGGACCACCACCACCTATCCCACCACGACGACGTGTAGTCATACCGGTAGGTTCTAAATCCCTATTTGTGTGAAGTTGATGAATTTAGCTAGGATGTGGGTTTTGGGGTAGGAATCTAAAATGTGATAAAATAATGAATAAATGAAGGTAAATCATAAAATGGAGTGGGTAGATATGTTAGGTAAGTCAACACGGCAGGGTGGGTAAGTTTTTAGGCAATTGGGCTGGGTAGATAGGTTAAAAATAGAAAAAAGGGGATTTGGGGGTCGTTTTTGATCCGGCCCCAAAATCTCATAGTGGTGTTATCACTCGTGACCGACATCGACATCGGTCACAACTATAGAATAGTGGTTTCTGAGACCGGCGTCGGTCATGTGTCGACCGACGGCGGTCGTGGGTGACCGGTACCGGTCACCATGGGCAGGAGGTAAGGTTGTGAAAGTAGGTGTATTGATTTGTTGTAGGCGGGTAGGATAGAGTTTTGGGGTGAAGGGGGAGAAGGTAGAGTGGCTAGGAAAGGTTATTGGGGTGGGGGTAATCGGTTGGTCGGGGCCGGTTCGGGTAGGATAGGTTATGGGTTGTGGATGAATTAGGAGGGGTTAAATGGGCTGGGATATAGTTAGAGGACGAGAGTAAAGCGGGTGGAGTATGAGTGGGGTAGTTGGTAGGTTGTGGGATAGGTAAAGGGGATATTGTAGGTGTTTGTTGGGTGGGGCTAGTGATATTGGGGTTATTGGGTGGGGGAGTGAGTATAGAGGGTTAAGGTAGTTGTGTTGTAAAGGGTAGGCCTGATGGAGTGGGTTGTTTTTGCTGCATGCCAAAGAATGACGATGCGGGATCGGATGCCACCTCTCTACTGGGGCGGATGCGGCCACATGTGACTGCAGCGTAGTGGGTCAGTCATGCGGGAGGTTGGACTTGGCGGAGTCCAGAGATATAGGGCTGTAGATAGGGACCACAGCCTGATGGTTGCCCTCATCGAGAGATGGGATCCAACAACCAATGTCTTCCATCTCCCGACTGGAGAGATGACAGTCACACTAGAGGATGTGTATCGCATCCTGAGACTGCCAATCATAGGGGAGGCAGTGTTCCAGGTGGATGTTGAGATAGCGATGGATAGCATCTTGCAGGTATTTGGGGATGCAGCCCCATTGATTACATATCATAGTGCGAGCATCTGCTACGGTGATATGTATCGCACGCATCGACAGGAGACACGGCTTGCCATGCTGATGATGATTGGTATCACCTGCTTCGCCCTCCCGGACTCAGAGGGAGGTCACTTCCCATGGGCTCTGATGGGAGTATTGCATGAGATGGTGGAGGAGCACACCTGCTATGCATGGGCACCGGTGTATTTGGTGCAGCTATACAGAGAGCTCTGGGGCTATCGCCGTATGAGGCGATTCGGGATATGCTCGACATTCTTGCTACACTGCTTGGGCCTACGAGCATATCGTGTGTTTACGACCTGTAGGGCTGCCCCAGCAGCCAGGGCCACAGGCAGTGTATAGGTATGGGTTTCAGAGGTGGTTGGGGGTCGTGGGCCAGCCACGAGTGGTTATCGCAGGCGAGATGTCGCGTACTATAGACATATGTTAGAGGGCCTGACCACACTAGATATTATATGGAGGCCATACAGAGGCCATCAACCCCGTGGAGGAGCCCGAGCATAGCTACGATGGATCCAGATATTTTCTCGGATAAATGGACGAGACCCGGGAGCATGAGTGGATTCCCCTGAGAGGGTACACCGACACTGGGTCTCACGACAGATGAGCCACCTCCCTTCCCACAATATCGGAGGGAGGATGTAGAGGCACCACTGCCTCTTCCGCAGCCATTGGACCTAGTCTGGGTCATAGAGAGACCGGTGGATGATACGGTGGATGACGCCAGTGTTACAGGTGCATTTTTGGTTTGGTGGGCAGGGCAGAGGGCAGCCATGAGAGCACAAATTTGCACAAAGCAAGATTTGGCGGCTTATAGCGAGAGGGACCGTCTCTTGGGCTAGGTGTAGTTATTACAGGGCAACTTATCGCTACACAGCACGATCGGAGTGTTACAGGGCGGTTGGCCTGTGCCCGAGGACAGCATGGGCAGGACAGGCACAGTGCACAGTACATGTACATGCATAGCACACCACAGGCTAGATCCTTGTTCTGCATAGCACAGTCCCTGTTGTGCTCCAATGGCAGCTCCACCGCCACCACCAAGACAGTGCAGGTCGTGGTGTACAGCAGACAGGCCCAGCTTATATTAGGAGCCGGGGACCAGCCCCACCAGCCATGGTGGCACGGGCCCGCTACATGGAGGCGAGAGCGGAGGCCCGCTATTACCAGGACGTACTAGATGGTACCGGGGCTGACTATCAGCCATATGCAGCTCACAGAGCCGAGACGTCCCGAGTCACAGGTCACAGGGGCCGCCCACGCCCGGTGGGTCGGTGGATGGTAGGAGGCAAGATCCGGCACAGGGGCCAGCTGAGAGACGAGCCGAGGGAGGGGGAGAGAGCTGAGTCACCCTAGGAGCAGAGATGGGTTTTTTTATAGAGACACCGGTCTGCGAACCGAGTGTGTATATAGAGGCCTGCGTGCCCTCATAGGATTGATGTATTCATGTTTGTTATATATATAGTACGGTTGTATAGTTGAGACCGCCATGAGTACATGTAGTATAGTTGAGACCCGGCCGTGAGCCGAGTAGCCATTTTTTTGATTTTGACATGAGAGGTCGGCCCTGCAGTGCAATGTGTATATTGCCAGATAGATGATTTCGATATTTGGTGCATATATTATAATGCAACATGTTTTTGTGCCTCGATGGTTTGGAATGTTTGTGATTTGATGTTGATTTTTTTTATGTATGATATTGATGTTTAGTATGATGATGGATGTCGATAGGTCAATGATGGATGTATATTGTAACATTGTTTATATATATAGATGATGAGGTTGATCCATATGGTGTGTGTAATTGTGGATTTGGTGCATATATTATAATGCTTTATGTTTTTGTGTTGATGGTATTGGAATGTTTGTGATGTATATATAAATGATGTTGATGATGTTTTAATGATATGCATATGTTTTGAAATATTGATGTTTAGTATGATGATGGATGTTGATAGTGATGTCATTATGCAGGGAAAAGAGGCGCGCCGCCAAAATTTTGCAAAAAACAAATAGAAGGCCTGGATATAATCAAAATAGGTATAGGTTGACCGATATCGGTTAGATAACCGATGTCGGTCACTTTTGACCGATATCGGTTACATAACCGACATCGGTTATGTTAAAACAAGCTTTTCTAAAAATAGAAAAGCTGGGGAGGCAATTTTAGATTCTTATTTTTAGAGCCATGCAACATGTTAAATATGAGGATGTGAGGTTGTTGTCATCCATACAGGGTAGTTGCATGGGAGAATTGAGTGATAAGGAGGAAAGAGACAGGTAAAGTGATCGTGAGCTTGGAGTAAGAAGGTGTAAAGGCAAGTAATAGTGAAGAGGGTGGTGAACATGGCTGAACAAGGAGAAGCATCCAGCGGGCAGAGAGGAGAGGGAAGACAGGTTCCACCTCAAACTGCTGCATCCCAGGAGGTATATATGATTTTTGGTTGGAGTTAAAAAATTTTGCATGCATGTGAATAGGATGTGGGAAGGTAAGTGGGTAGAGATGAAAAAGAAAGGTGATAGGCAAAAGGTTTGGGATGGGGTGAGTGTTGTAGGGTAAGTAATCAGGTGTTGGAGATATGTGCGTAGGTACAGAGAGGGGAAAACGAGCGCAGAAGTTATCATAGGTGGTGTTTTTTGAGCGGGGTGATTGGAATTGACAGTGACCGATATCATTTAGGAATAACCGTATCGGTTAGGTAACTCGGTATCGGTTGTATATAACCGATATCGCCATCGTGTAAAGTTGTGGATTGCGATAAAAACATGTTGGAAGTTATTTGTTGATTTGTTGTTTGTTGGTTTAATGTGTGCAGCACAAAGGCGGGTTAAGAGATGAATGATAGGGTGCCACTTTTTGTCACGGTCCGAGCGGATGTAACACCAGCCGAGTGGGAATTAATAAACCGTGTGGGGTTAAGTGGAATCCGCTATTATTCACAAATCGCACGCAATCATGCTATGTTATAGTGTTGATTGAAAGATGGAATCCTGAAAAAAATACCTTTTATCCGCCAATAGGGAGATGATAAAGTGACGTTAGAATATGTGTTCCGAATTCGAGACTCCTAATTACAGGAAGACCAATTGTATCGTGGCAGGCCTAACGCGGCAGCAGCGATAATGGTAGTATTTGGTCCAAACACACGAGATTTGACACAACGAGGTTTGACATTCACTTATGGTATAATGTTTTGGCACACCCCGAGGCAACAAGGTCAGTGGTGGTATTAATGATAGCAATGGGGTATTATGCATTACCTAGGGCGGATAGGAAGATTTCCAAATCATTGATGTGTATCATTTGTGAGATGATAGAAGGTAGTGTTACTTTCACATGGGCACTGCCATCTCACGGAGCTATACAGGGGTTTATGGGCATGCAAGTGAAATCACAAGACTACACTAGATTGTGCATACTTATTACATTGTTGGGCCTATGAGCACATTGTGTGTGTGCGACCCATAGGCCGACCAATCCAGGAGGAGAAACAGGAGTGCAGAGGTTGGGATTCAGACGATGGGTCCAGACAGAGCAAGAGGCAAGAGCCGAAACCGTGATAGATGACGCCGAGTATTATAGGCAGATGTGGGAGATGGTGACGATTGTGGATATTCGTTGGAGACCATATGGGAACTACATGGTGACGGTGAACATAGCCGAGGATTTGAGGGGTGTAGAGCGATTAAGGTGGATCATGGGACACAGGCCAAGTGAGTACGAGAGGATTCCTCTAGATCGCGTGTGTCGAAGGCTTTGATTTGTTCAGATATACCCATAGCTCATAGACCATACAGGAGGATCGACGCCGAAGGCACCCCTCTCACCGCCATGACCGACACTTCTAGAAGGACCAGAGGAGACAACAGCCGATCGCAGGGTAATGGATGCAGGAGTGATAGAGTCTTATAGATTATGGTGGGTAGCAGAGCTACGAGGTGCACGTGAGAGGGCCGATCATCCTGACATATCTGTGATTACAGTGGAGAGAGACCACCTGCAGGGTTTAGTTCACCAACTTCAAACACAGGTGAATGAGACAACGAGATTGTTAGAGGTTTCGCAGTCACGAGTGGAGAGACTAGAGGCAAGATTCCTCCACGCGAGAGGGCGTATTCGTATGTTATAGGAGAGATTAGCGGATCGCTGGGGAACCAATAAGAAGTGGCCCCTTTGAGGATGGAGAGGTCGGTGAGCGGTGTTGATGATCACCATCACTACCTGTTCGGATGAGGCGTGGGGCCTACGTAGATTTCATAGGGGTAGAAGAATAACTAAGGATGCCAACCTACGCGCATCGATGATAGAGAAGATGTATTTGTTTAACATCTAAATAAAATGAATATGTATGTTGATTTTGAGGTTATGACAATAATAAGAAATGTTTGTGGTGTGAATGTTTGATTGGTAAAGGACAAAGGTGAGTGTTATCAATATAAATATGCAAAAAAATTATTTTTTAAGCAAAACACCACACATGATAGGTTATGGTAGGGGATGGTCAAGCTAACCTTGGGAGACCCCATGTCTCCTAAGTGTTACCTACATAGCCCATTGCACAAAGTAAGGAGGGGCCTCAGACCGATGTAGTTCTCCCTTAGGACCAGGGAGAGGTGAATTTAGGAAATTTGGTTGTGGTTAGGAAATTTGTTGGTTGGTAAAAGTTTGATATTGGTAGGGTAATGTTGTTGGTGTTGGTGTGGGTAAAGGTGAAGCGAGGGTTAGCTTACCCAAGCATTAGGGAACCGTGTCCTAATTAAGGTCAACACAAAATCCTAGATTCGGCAAAAGAGGTAAAAGTGTCCCAAAGTTGGAAAGAGCTAAACAAACCATGTATTATCATAGGATGAGCGTGAATCCCTAGGTACCTTGCATAGGCGAGAAGTCGATAGGTGAAAAGAGTTGTATAATCACAATATATCGGATATACGTCACGTCCCTTGAGTTTTGTTGTTGTGAAGAATGGTGGGGTGAGGTGGATGGTATAGCTGGGGTGTAGAGGACTTGTTATAAGGTGATTATTCTGACGAAATAGATCCAAACCTAAATAGATGAGTCCATGACTCAAAAGTGCTTTTGAATACTGCTTTTATTTTTCCTCGGATATAGACCGATCGATGTGGGAAGTCTATATGGGATATGCATTTGATTGTTTCTTGAGGTCTTCACGAAGCGATCAATGCGAGAAGCTTTGATAGAGGACTGAATTTGTATAGCTATCCTTCATGGGAGCAGTCTACTTATAGTAGCAACTAGTGTATAATAGTGATGCGGCTTTGCACATAGTTGTCCTTCGAGGGAGCAAATTAGTTTAGAGCTTAGAGGTCTAGATGTTGATTTGGCATGAAGCATTTAGTTTTGCAAGAAGTTTGACTCAAGAATATCCCAGAATCATATAATTGAGAACTTGTTATTTTGATACTTTTAAGTCATGGACCAAACTAAAAAGGGGAAGGCATCTTTAAGAGGAGGTGATGATCAAACCATGTGAGCTTGATTCCATTTTGAGATGCACGAAACAAGGTGTATGAGGTGGTAAATGAGCTCAAGGGACGAGCGTAAGGTAGATAAGAAGTGATGTAACACTAAATTCAACAGTAGAATGGTCGGAGATGCAAGACATTAAGGGGTTCAGGCTCGGGTTTACCATTAAGCGATGCTAAATGATAAGTACCTGATCCGTAGGTGTGAGTGATAATGTAAGGCCCAATCCAATCAGGAGAAAAATTTCCATGTTTGCTCTTTTCTAGTTTGGTTATATGTTGATTCTCTTTGAGGACAAGATCACCAACATTAAAGGTACGCTCATGAATTCACTTATCATAAGCACGCTTAATGCACTTTTGATAAATTTGTAGGTGGTCAAGAGTCAGTAAGACGACGCTCATTAAGAAGCTCTAATTGGGCTAACCGCTCTTGCGGAATCATCATTGGTGAGAATATCCCAAGAGATATTCCGAGAGAAGGAATTTGTATTTCGAGAGGCAAGAAAGCATCGGTACCATACACTAGAGAGAATGGTGTGGCATTAGTGGAAGTATAAATGCTAGTACGATAAGCCCAAAGGGCAAAGGGGATGTGATCATGCCAGTTTTTCCCAGAATTGTTAACGACTTTCATGAGAATTTTGATTAAGGTTTTGTTAGAAGATTTGGCTTGTCCATTTTCTTGTGGATAGTAGGGTGACGAGAAGCTAAGTTTGATACCAAATTTGTCACAAAGGTCTTGTAACAACTTATTTTTGAAATATTTTCCATTATCTGTTATCAGGCGATGAGGAACACCAAAACGACAGATAATGTGATGATTGATGAACTCAACGATTTTTTCTTTTTTGGTTGAAATGAGTGGAACGGAATCCATCCATTTAGTGTAATATTTGGTTGCCATAATGATCCAATGGTGATGCTGCGAAGAAGGCGGGTGAATCTCACCAATAAGGTCTAAACCCCATTGTGAGAAAGGCCAAAGATCTCGTGCGACCTGTAACGGGTGGCTAGGAGTATGTTGAAGGTTGGCATGTTGTTGACACATAACACAACGCTTAACATATTCACAGCAGTCTTTATTAATAGTAGGCCAATAATATCCTAGGCGAAGGATCCGCTTGGCCATGGCGAGGCCACTAAAGTGTCCACCACAAAGTCCGTCATGGATTTGTTGGGTGGTATGAGCGACTTCAGCGCTTCGTTAGACAGTGAAGGAGGATACCATCAAAGCCACGTTTATAGAGGAGTCCCCCCATGATGACATAATGAGAAACACTTTTAAGAAAAGCACGTTTGCCATTACTAGTAAGGTCAGGTGGTAGAACAGAGGTTGTAAGGTAGTCGTGAAATTGGTGATACCAGGTATCCTGTGAATCAGCAGATACATTATTTACCATACAAACATCCGGAACTAAGTAAGATGGGGCAAAGAGTTGTTGGACCAAGACAAATATGTCCGAGTCAATTGGTGAGGCCGGAATTTGCGAGGCCAAGAAAGCCATAGTATCTACAAATTTATTAGTGGAGCAGGGAATGGTTTGGATAGAATAATGAGAAAATAAGGTCAAAAGTGAATCCACGTAACGTTTGTACTTTTGAAGTTCCACATTTTTACATTGATAGATGCCAGTAACTTGATTTACTACCAACTGAGAGTCACCGAAAATATTAATAGACTTCACACCTAAGTGTAACGCAACATGGAGACCCAAAACAAGGGCCTCGTATTCCACTGTGTTGTTAGTGTAGGGGAAATCGAGCCTGAATGAAAGAGGCATAGGTTCACCTTCAAGAGGAATGAGAACAACGCCTGCCCCTCCACCACGCTGGCATTTAGATCCATCGAAGAAGAGGGTCATTGGATACGACACATCACTGAGTGAAAGAGTTGTGATGAGCTCATCAGGGAAAGTAAAATTGGTAAATTGTTCCCTAGGTAAAGGGGCTTCCGCGAGTTGGTCTGCGATAGTTTGTCCTTTGACTGATTTCTGGTGTACAAACTCAAGGTCGAGGTCGATGAGTAGCATAAGCCATCAAAGCGATGCATTGGTTTAGATGAGGTTTGGCGTATATATAATGTATGGGGTCAACGCGGTGATGACAAAAGTTTTGTGATTCAGAGGTAATGTCGGAGTTTGGTGGCCACAAATAATAGGGCTAGGCACAACTTTTCTACGTGTGTATACCTAGTCTCGTAATCTACAAGAGTACAACTTATGTAATAAAATGCTTGTTCTCGATGCTCGTAGTCACGATGTGCAAGCATGGCTACTACAAAGATGGTCGGTGGTAGAAAGGTAAAGGTAGAAAGGGCGATCATCCTGAGGTAGGATAAGCACGGGTGGCTGCAAGAGATAAGATTTAAGAGCCTTAAAGGCTTGGTGGCACTCCTCGCTCCATTGAAAGACAATTTCCTTTTTAAGGAGATGATGGAAAGGTTGACATCGGTCTGAGAGTTGTGAAATGAAACGCTGGATAGATTGGAGTTTTCCTTGCAAACTACGCAATTGTTTGAGGTTAGTGGGTGGGGGCATTTCTAGGATTGCTTTGACTTTAGCTGGGTCGACCTCAATGCCATGCAAAGAGACGATAAAGCCAAGGAGTTTTCCCGAAAGGACACCAAAGACACATTTCTTTGGTTGAAGATGAACACAAAGATTGTAACAAAGATCGAAAATAATGGTTAAAACATCGAGATGTTCATCATGATGTTTGGATTTTCCAAGAAGATCATCAACATAATCCTCAAGGATAGTGTGCATAATGTCATGGAAAATATAAGTCATAGCTCACTGATAGGTCACACCAGCATTCTTAAGGCCGAATGGCATGACACGATAGCAGAAGGTCCCCCAGGGGGTAATGAAGGCGGTTTTATGTTGATCGGCCGGGGCTACCAAAATTTGATTGTATCTCGAGAAGCCATCCATGAGAGAAAGCATCTCATGGCCCATGCAGTGAGATCAACAAGTTGATTAATGCTAGGTAAGGGGAAATCATCCTTTGGGCAAGCGAGGTTAAGGTCCCAAAAATCCATGCATATCCGAAGTCCCCCCGTCACTTTAGTGACAGGTACGACATTAGAAATCCATTGTGGATAATCAATAGGTAAGATGAAAGAAACAGAAAGAAGGCGTTGAAGCTCTTCTTTCACCAAGAGGGCAATGCGTGGATGCATTTTTCTCGAGTTTCGTTTAACTAGTTTAGAGTCCGGTTTCGAGTGAGTGATGTTATGGACAAAGAATGTCGGGATCGATTCTGGCATGTCGGCGTAGGACCAAGTAAAAGCTTGATTACGGGCACAGAGGAAGGTAGTGAAGGCGGCTTGTTCTAATGCGTTGAGAGACTGTCTGATCTTTAGAATGTGAGGATCATCCTCCGTGTGGATATTGATTTCTATAGTTGATTCATTCAACATAGTTTGGGTGTCAGATGGTAAGGCACGTTGAATATAAGAGTCGTCCGCACCGAGGTAAGTGAGGATGGAGTCATCATCCTAGCACTCCACAACGTTAATTGAAGGTGAATCTTCTTCGATCATATCTGGATACAAAAGGGGAAGAGAAGATGGGTCCTCACTATCGCGTTGATAAGTGAGAGGACCCAGAAGATAGCATTCATGAAAAAAAAAAGTTAGGAGGGATAGATTCCAGTCTATAGATTCGTGGGTGAAGATGGAAAAATGGGCGATGATGGTTCGTAAGGGGTGACTTCATTGTTTTCCTGGATATAATTGACATGAGGTTTCTTCTGTGTAGGTGGTTCAAAAATCCAAGACCACGATGATCTTTGTGTTTGCGGGTATTTACGGAATGATCGTGTGTCGGCCTTGTTCATAAAGACCAAAACCAAAACCCTTCCAAGCACAAAGCGTCGGAAGGTGAGGAAAAATGACGGTTGGTTAGATATCAAAAATCAGATTGGAAGGGAACCACACCAAGGGGAGGTTCGGAGTGACAGAGATGTGTCGACACCCCCATATGTTAGGTTGGTATGGAAATTAGGTGGTCCGTAGAGAGATCACCTCCCCACGACGGCAGTCGTAGGTAGGATGTGCATGTAACTGTCCGTACTCCTGTGGGGTATGGAATGTGCTAACATTGTATAGGCGGTATTCCCCTAGCGTAAGGCGTTGAAAAACATCTACCAAGGGATCTGAAGTTGGGATGTTGTCCGTGGGGAAAGAAGTGGTATTCGCGGCGGTGGATTCATTGGTCAAAGGTGTGAGTGTGGTTAAGGTGGATGGTTGAGGTGTGGTTGAAGTAGATGGTTGGGCTGGATCAATGGGTGCCTTGACTGGTACAAGCACATCATTAGGGTGATATAACATATTGCAGGTTTTGAAAGGGGAAGCATCAGCTTTGACGGTGTAAGACTTCCCCTCATACTCAAATTTGATGCATCTATGTAAGGTGGAAGGAACGCATCCCATAGCCCGGATCCAAGGGCGGCCTAACAATATGTTGTATTGGAATTCTCCCTCAAGGACATAGAAGATTTCGGGTAAGGTACATGGCCCTACACGAATGTTAAGGATCATGGTGCCTAAGGTAGAAGTAATAGCATCGTTGAATGAACACAACATGGTGGGGTTGGCACACATGCAGCTAGGAGGGATATTCATCTGTTGGAAGGCTTTGGAAGAAATGATGTTTAGGCTAGCACCCCCATCGATCATAACATGACGTACCCGGATGTCCCGGACGTAAGCCGAGATGAAAAGAGCTGGATCAGGATCTTCTGCACCAAAGACGACAATTTCTTCTTCGAAAAAACTGACAGCAGGCTTGTTGTACAGGGACAAAAGTGGTTGTGGAGGTAGGTTGTTTGGTGAGAGAAGCAACATGGTTGGGTGTTAAAATGGAGGTGACGGGAAAGGTTTCGTTAGGTAGGACCTCTATCCCTTGAAGGATCTCAATTAAAGCTTGTCTATGTGATTCAGATGTTTGAATGAGATCATAGAGTGTCATTTTGACAGGAGATTGGTGAAGTTGTTTGATCATGGTGCGGTGGGAAACTCCATCAGAGACGGATAGGCAGGTCCACGAATGACCACTTTAGGTGGTGGTGTGATCGGGATGGCAGAAGGAGAAAGAGAGGCCGCAGGTGTGCTTTCTTTAGCTTTTCCATTGTTTTTTTGACCTCGAGTAGCAATGTTGATCATGTTGATCTCGTGAATACGAGAGGAGGAAGATGGCGGGGATAAGTCATTGCTCTCGAGAGGCGGGGTTGCAATGATGATAGATTTTGGCGAGGCGGACAGGTGGTATAGGAGAAGGGATCAAAGCTAGGGGCTTCTCTCTCCGTAAATTATCTTTCTTAGGGCTGTATATCCGAGATAGTGACTGGATGAAGGATGACTTTCAAAGCTTTGCATCCTTCTACATCGTGTCCTGGTGTGTGATGGTAAGCACAAATTTTAGATTCATCATAACCTATAGGTCAAGGTTTAGATGGATCATAGAGTCTGAGTGGGGGTAGGGAAATGGTCGCATCCCCTACCAACATATCAAGGATCTTGGAGTAAGATCCTTTGAGCGGGTCAAATTCAGATGAAGATGAGGTTGTTGATTGAGTAGGTGAGATTTTTGATTGTTTTGGTAATGGTCGGGTATGAGTGGTTCGTATGGGTGGTGATTTAGGCAAGGGACTTTGATGATTGGTTTTAACAAGGCATGGTTTCTTCTGCGTAGAAGTTATGTTTAGCTAGGTTAGAGGATGAGGCCCCAGCTGACGTGGTGGCAGAAAACAACCACGGGGAGAGAGGAGCGACAAAAACAAGTCCTTCAATGATCGAGTTTGCTTAGGGTTGGCAGGTAGGCGAGATACTTGGGGTGACGGTGTTGAGATGCCCGTGAGTTTCTGTAGGGTTGCAAAAGGTATAGGTCGTGTTAAAGAAGATGTGGGAGGCAAGGTGGAGGGGTGAGGCCCTAATATAGAAGGTAGGTGTGATGGTGAAGGCTGAAGCCGAGCCTGTTGTATTGGTGTGATCGGGGGTGAGGGTTTTAGTTGTGGAAGAGGCATAGATTGGACTCGAGGAGATTGGGTCTGTCTCCTAGGTGGATTGACGACATTATTTTTGGATAAATCTAACTGTTTAGGTGGGTGTGTCAGGCTGGGAATTGGTGAAGTTCCAAGCGTAAGGGAAGGTTTGGTTAGGTTGATAGAAGTGGCTGAGGGATTCGATAGAGATGAGGGGGTGAAGGTGAGGACATAGGCATTTTGAGCTTTTGTAAACACCTCGGGTATATGGTAGAGGTGTCTGGATTAGTCATCTACATTTGAGTAGAGTATGGTGTACTCAAACGCTCCCATAAGACTCGTCTATCTTCTGAGGGATGACAATCTTCACGTGTGAACAGGAACTTTGGTATGGAAGAGAGGTGGGTTGTGATTCCGGTCCACTGTGGGTGTGATACAGGGGGTAAATGAGGCGTTGTATCAATGGGTGTTAAGAGGTCAACCGGTCGCTGGAAATATTTAGGTGATGAAGAACTAATAGGTAGGAGGGCATGCTTGAGGGGATCCGTCATGATTAAGGAGTTTGGTGATGTAGGCTCAAGGGGTTTCTCCTCTAAGGATGACAGAAAAAGTGGCAAGCCTTCTTCTGTTGCAGCAAGAGTGGTGGAAGGAGATGTTTGGGAAATAGATAAGTTAGATAACATCTGCTCACAATCATGCAGGGATGTGGTGTAAGAAGGTTCATTTGTGAGAAGAGAAGTCTGGGCAGTTAATTCCTTTATGGGTAAAGGAATAGCGGGACTATCCTCTTGTCCTGATGAAGGAGAAGGGGGCGAGAATCCCTGCGTTGGTGAAGAAGCTTGATTCAGAATTTCCTCAATGGAAGCCCTGGGTTGGGAGTTGAAAATCGCATGGATCTCATGCACACTCTTCTCCTCGGCTGAGGTGTCTTGGTTTGTGTTACTGTTAGATGCTTGGTTTGGAAATGGTTTGTTGAATATTTTTAAATTTCAATTAGTGGGGGCATTAGGATTATTTAGAGTTATATCCCCTGCATCAACCATTTCCTGCACTATGTTTTTCAACATCTTGCAATTTTCGTGACTATGTCCCTTCACGCGATGGAAGTTACGAGTCATTTTCTTTATACCAAGAAGGTATAGCGCAGGTGGAATCAAACCTAGAGCGAGGTTTAACAGAGGCAAGGTGATAGCTCCTACTTTAAGAAATTTATCTAAGATCACACCATAAGTTTCTCCCAAGGGAGTGTAATTGATAGGCTCGGCTTTATACTTATAGGTGGCTTTGGTGGGTATTAGACAAAGGTTTGAGATTTGACCATCACCACGTGTACTTGCACCCTTTGATTTCGAAGCAGCCGATGCATGAGAGTTGGTGGTGTTGGGTTTGGTGGTAGAGTCTTGGGTCCAGAAATTTGAGCTTTTGTTGCGTAACCTCAATTTCTCTTCCTCTAAGGCTCGAATCTCTAGTTTCCGAGCCATAGTAAAGGCCTCATCAAAAGTGTGGAAAGTTTGAATTTGGAGGGTGGGGGAAATGTGTTTAGCATAGGCCCGCATAAAGAGTTTGATGAGCTCAGCCTGAGGTAAGGCGTAAGTAAGTTGGTTGATGAGGCCCCGCCATCGTCCAACAAAATCTGCGATAGACTCGTCTTCAAATTTTCGGATGGCATAGAGGTCGGTAATGGATACTTTCTTGGCAATATTGATGGAGAAGTGATCCAAGAAAGATTGGGCTAACTAGTTAAAGGAGAAGATTGAGTGCTAGGCTAAAGCACTCTACCACTCCAAGGTAGGTCCTGATAAGGACATGGGAAAGGTACAGAGTAGTAAGGCATCGTCATGAGCAATCAGATAGGAGGCATGTCTGAACGATCACAAGTGTTGTTGTGGGTCCTCCTTACTATTAAAGCGAGTAAATTTTGGTAATTCCCATTGAGGAGGATATGTATGAAGGGGGAAAAAAGGATGAATAGGCTCCCGAAAAACTTGCTCGTATGTCAGGGTGTTACAACTTCCTGAAACAGAAGCCTCAAGATTTTGCATCTTGTCCATCATTTGTTTGATTAAATCATTGGTTGGGTTAGATGATGGTGTTGTCGTTGTAAACAGAGGAGGATTGGTCCAAGAGCCGCTACTAGACAATGGTGGGATTGAATGTTGATAAGATAATGGTGATGAATGTGTTGGGGCAGCCAAATAAGGGTGTCCTATATAAGAGGTTGAGGCCACTGGATGAATTTGTGGAAATGAAAAGGTGGGTGGAGCTTGTGAGGGAAAGCTCATGTGTATAGGTGGCAGAGAGCAAGTTATAAAAGAGACAGTCTGTGAGAGAGATGAGGTAGGGTCAGTGGATGGTAGTGATATGTGGGGCCCCAGATTAACGAAAGGAAAGCCAATTGGTGTAGTATGAACCACCGAAGCCACTGAGCTGGGAGACGGGCTAAGGATGAAGATGGTGAGGTGGAGTTATTAGGTGGGGAAGGGGCTAAGTGAGCGGTGATACTAATAGGCATACCAACGAGGAGCTGACCGTCAGGTGTATGGTCAGGGGTATGAGACAAATAATATTGTACGGTGCTAGGATTAGCATCCAAAAATTTGGCAAATTCCTTATCTCCTACAGGGATCGTGGGAAAATTACTGGTATCCGTAGGATTCCCCATAGGATGCGAAGGGGGTGACTCAGGCAAAGGCACGGAACAGGCATGTGAAACCATGGCTGCAGCTTGTTTCCGGGTGATAATAACCATGGACAAGAGGACACAACAGGGATTTAATCAATCCGAACTAAAAACAACAACAAAATGTTGGAATTGATAGGTTGCTGGTTTGTCAAGAACTGTTAAACACAGTAACCGATATTGGTCAGATAACCGATGTCGGTCAGAATGTAGCCGGCATCGGTCAGTTAACCGATGTCGGTAGTATGGGACCGGTGTCACCACCGTGAAAGCAAAGAGAGGATGTAAGAATCTGCTGGTTTGGGATAACAATGCTTAATATACCTACCAAACCTGCTTGAAGTGATCACTCGAACAAAGGTAGTTGTATGACAGAGAAACAGAACTAAAAAACAAGCAAGATGCACAAGAAAATCAAGAGACTAACCCTAGGATTAGTTTTAATCACTTTGGGCTTATGCCTTAGACGCCAGATGATGTCAATCCTAAACAAGAGACCTAAGGGAGATGTCAAGTTTGTTTTGGCTCATAAGGCTACCTCAATCGGGCGGAGGAATACCGCGGGAAGGGGGGATGTTTGAGCTGTTGTGTTGATTATGATGTGATTTGGTATGTGTTGTGCAGTGAGAGTAAGATTAATTTCTCGTCAATACCGTGGATATCACCCCCACGTGTATGACCTGTTACTTAATCTACGTTCACTAGAATTAAAAACAACAAGCAAGAATGTGATGCACGTGTTTTAAACCCAAATCGAAAATGATATTCGATGAAGCAAAGAAGATGACTTTCACTAATGCAAATATGTGAAAGAAAATAGATTCTTTTACCAAAATGACAAAATATTTTGTGACTATGTAGAAGAAAGAAACAGCAATTATGCTCCCTATATGAAAGCAAGCAAGAAAGAAAGAAACTCGAAAAGGGTCCCACCAAGTGTTAAAATGTTTCGCACATAATTTGGTTCCGAATAGAGTTGCTTTCTATCCTTTCATTCTCTTGAGAAACAGATAAGGGTTAGGGCTAGGAGGAATACCTGTTGAGTGTTAGGGAGGTGTGCGCGTACCGTAGAGAGATCAGATCGATTGTGAAGAACTCCTTTTTGTCTAGGAAGGACTACCTGTAAGTAAGAATACAAGACCACCAGATCTTAGTTAGACAATAAGTGAGGGAATTGCCTTAGGCCCAGGAAATATTAGACTTCCTTTCGAAGGTGGTCAGTTCCCCATTTAATATGAATTAAAGCAAAATGATGACAAAGAATTACAAGATAATACTTACCGGTTCCCCGATGAAGATACAGTCTAAGGAATGTGGTGGCGAAGTAAGGCTTAGTTGGGATGATCTCATGCTGGAAAGTGAGCTGATGAAGCTATCCTCAGTCTTTTCCAATGCTTGAACAAGGGTGACAGTGATCCAGTTGCTCAGTTGCAGTCTTCGGCTCGATCCTCTTCTCTCGTAACCTCTTCTGCTTTTGTTTCACTTCTCTTTCTTCTTTGCCAAATGAATTCCGGATCCTCTCTTTTTGGTTGGGGGAGGTCATTAACAGGGAACCGATGGCGGTTATGTAACCGACGGTAGTCAAGTAGAACCGATGTCGGTTATGTCAAAGTGGCTATTTTTAGTAAAATAGCCAACTTTCCCTCCTTTTCTCCGAGGGATCTGTTGTGGGCTTGGTCAAGTCGTTATTAGGCTCATTTTGGTGTGGGTGAGGGTGATGAGTCATGGGTGTGAGTCTGGATCAAGTCATAGGTCTTAATTAGGTTGCTTTAGGGTTAGGGCTAGGTCATGGTGAGGTGGCGAGGTGAGGTGGCAGGGTTAGAGATGTGGATTTATTAATTATAAGGAAATTAATAAATAATTAAGTGTCTGCAAGGTCTAGGTGGTGAGGTAGGGTTAGGTTGCGGGACGAGATGCAGGTGCACGTGTCGTAAGACCCAAATTTGGTGTGTACATGTAGTTTGTCCATTGAATTCATATCCTCTTAGCCAAAATTTCTTTACTCCATTTGTCACCTCTTTATTTTTCTTTTTCATAGGATCACTAGCATTTACAATTCTTCTAAAGAAATCACACATCGAGACAACCTCAAAGTTCATCTCTTTCGGAAAAACTCATCAATTTCTTCTTTAAAGACAAAGTTACCATAATATTTAACATCTACTAAATTGTTCTTAATGGATTACATAATAGTAGTAAAATACATAATGTCAATCACACCTCTGGATTCAATTATGTTAAATTCACTAGACAAACCATATTGTCCGCTGCAAATCTCCCATGTAATTACTTAATTAGGTTTTATCTTTCTAATGGAGATAGTGGATTTATTTTAGTTTAATATATGCTTCCCCATGCCCATCAATTTTAACTAGATTTTTACTATCTCAATTTCATTTTTGTTGCAAGTAGGAAAAAAACACATATATGTAGTATCCGATGGAAGTAAAAATGGAAATTATACTACTAAAAACAAGCTTCAAGATTTTTTTGAAAGAATATGTTATTGGTGAGCTCAAATTTTAGTCGATAGGAAAGGGGGAAAGTTTGGCTTGAAGGATCGTGAGACCACACACTGACCGCCTTTTGACTCCTTGAAGGTGTTTTCCCCATCAAAGTGTAACAACCATGTATCCTCATGTAAATCAACGATGATTTATTCTTCGGTGATCTTGGGGTTTGTTTTGGCTTTAGGTGAGGGAGGTGCTTCATTATTGGCATCGAGGACTGTGCCTCAAGACCGGCCATGAAGCTAAAGAAATAATATTTGATAGAAATAGCGTTATTGATACCCTCAATGAGGAGGATGTCCTCATCAGGTAGTGCATCATGAATAGGTGAGGGGAATGGATGGGAGTGGTGACCAATTGGTCTATGATAACTTAGATTTTTACCACTCGCTATGTGATGATACGAAGGTCAAATTCCATAAGAAGAGTCATCCACTTCCCAATCCGATCTGTTGGAAGAACACCATTTGAGAAGAAGAAGTGTCGCAAAATGATATGTGTGAATAATGACATAAGTGGTTTGGTAAAGCATATAATGTCATAATTTCATAGACTATGTAATAGATGGCTAGGAAAGCCCACTTGATGGAAGTGTATCACATCTCATAATCTAGTAGGGTCTAAATAACATAGTAGATGACATACTCCTTTCCCTTTTCATCTTCTTGTGCTAGCATTGCCCCAATAGACATTGGAGTGGAAGAGGTATATAATAACAAAGGTCAATTAGGAGAAGGAGGTTGTAATGTTGGTAGTGAAGTGAGAGAATATTTCATGTTATCGAAAGCTTGCTGATAATCCTTGGTCCACTCAATTTTGGTAGAATTTCGAAGTAGGATATTTATGACATACACATAATAAGTTAATTCGTGGACAAATTGTTAGATTTTCCCATTTACCAAAAAAATTTGTATGTCGGGTTATAGAATATGGTCATGACATGTCAAGGATAGCCTCAATTTTCACCACATTTTGATACTAAAAATCCCAAAATTTTGCCTCGAGTTGCCACAAATATGCATTTTCCAAGATTGAGATGGACCTTGTATTTACGAAGACACCCTAAGGCGATGTCTAGGTCATGATCATGATCGTTTGTGGGTTGAGATTTGACAAGTAGATCATCCACATAGATTTTCACTGTTTTTTGTATTAGGTTGCAAAATTTTTGAGTCATGACACGTTGATACATTGCCCCGAAATTTTTAAGTCTGAAGGGAATTTTAACGTAACAATAAATACCCCATTCTATCGTAAAAGTGGTTTTATGTTGATATTTAGGAGTGATTTGGATTTGGTTATATCCTAAGAACCCATCCATGAGAGATAACATTTTTACCCTTCCGTGGAGTTGACGATGACATTGATAGAGGGTAAAGGGAAGTTATCCTTTGACAAACAAGATTAAGGTTTCGAAATCGATGCAAATATGGATGACGAGTAGCCTTCTTCGTAACTAGAATAATATTGGAGACCCATTCAAAATAGTCTAACGTGAAAATAAAATAGGCATCAATAAGCTTAATGATTCTTTATGACAAAGGTCATTGATTTTAGGAGGGAATTTTGGTATATTCCATCGAACAGTGCAACATTAGGATAGGTGATGATACTATGAGAAAAATCTCTCTGGTAAATGTCCGCATGTCAATACCATCATACAAATACTTCCTTGTGCTTTCTTAAGATATCAATTTGATGCTCACGAAGATGGGGAAAACAATCTCTGAGCATGACTACATGCAAGGGATATTTTTCAATCTATATAATGATGGTTGATTTAGCTAACATAACATTCCCATCTAGGAAATGGTATGGAGCTTGAGGAAATTTGGCCACCTCCTCTTGACAAGTATTGATAGTAGTGATACAATCATAAAAACACATGGGTGTTTTGGGAACATTACCAAGTTTATGATGGCTTCGAGGAATTATATCCTCCCATGTGTATAGGAGCTCAAGGATAACCCCATCATTATCTAAAGTTGGAAGAGGACCATGGTATTCCACATCAATTTCTAATCCCACGTATTGTTTACCATCTCGGTGTTGTCTAGAACTAGTTTGTCATACGTCCAACACCCTAACATCGATGTTGACCTCTCTTAGCATAGGATCCATAATGGCCATGCTATAAGTACAAGGGCCATCGCTAACTGCGCTAAGGTTAGCTCGAGAAGACATTGTGGGGGTGGAGGTATTATAGGATCCGAAGCTTTTTTAGAAGGATAATGGGATGTGTAATCATGGAGTTTCTCCAATACCTAAGGAGTGTTCAAAAGTGGGGGATTAATGGGAGGCACATAAGGAAGTGATTCCTCTTCATCCCCACTATCACTAGTATTGTAAATGGTAGGTTCATAAGATGCATCAATAGTATTAGATTTAACTCACAAGGATTACATTTGGGCCAAGGTATGTTAGTAGTGTAGTACTTACAAGTGCCTAGACTCAGCTTGTGAAATGATATAATCCTTATCATCAGGGGAGAAAAGACAATCTCTTCCTCTTTAAGCACCTCCTATTTATCTGTTTTGGGGTTAAACCATATAAAAATGTTGCAAAAATCTAATATCGATAGAGTATACAAGCAATGAATGTGGAAATAACCAGAAGATAAAATAAAACAAGAGAAAGATAACACCATATTTAATGTGGTTCACCCAGTGTGGGCTACGTCCACCAAGAAATGACCAATATTATTATTCAGTGCTTTACAGAGGAAATACAATGAAGATCTGTTGTCTTCCAACACCTCACAAGATGTTCAATTCTTTTCCCTCACTTAGCTACTCTTTCTTGCTCACCAAGAAAACTAACATGCAAAACAATTGCTATTTTCTTCTCTCTTACCCTCATACAATGCATACATGCATATATATCTATTATGGGAAACTAACTATGCTTTTACAATCAAGAAATCATCTTTAAAAAAATATTTATTCTAATTCTCATTTAAAGAACAAAGCACCGTCACACACAGTGTGACTTATTCCGATCTCTTCTAAGTGATGCCAATTACTTCTTAAATGATGCCGATTACCTCCAGACCGATGCCGGTCACTGTCAAAACTAAACAACATGTAAAAGCAAGCTTCTTGTGAAGAAATTAAGCTCCACACTCAACAATATCCCACTTGGAGATCAATTTTTGCACTTTGTACTATGCATCACCATCCTTGGTTCCTTTTCCTTGGCCCGTTTCTTCCTCTTCAAGTCTCAAACTTGAAGACCAACAAAAGTGGAGTGAAGCTCCAACTTCTCCCTTACCAATGGCTTCGTTAGCATATCCATAAGGTTCTCCATATGGATTTTCTCTAACTTTAGCTGCCCATCCTCCAACACCTACCGTATGAAGTGATACCTCAATTGAATGTGTTTCATTCTTGAATGAAATGTTAAATTATTTTCCAGATGGATCACACTTTGACTATCACTGTATAATCTACAATCCTCTTGCTCCTTTCCCAACTCTTCCATGAACCTAATCATCCATATCATCTCTTTGCTAGCTTCTATAGCTGCAACATACTCTGCCTCTGTAGTAGACAAAGCCACAACCTTCTGTAATCTTGAAATCCAACTAACTTGTCATTCCACCTACTTTGTGAAAACATATCCAGTGGTGCTCCTCATACCATCCAAATCTCCAGCCATATCTGAATCAACATAGCCGCGTAAAGAAGTATCTAACCCTCCATAGCATAACTCCATGTCGGATGTCCCTCTCAAGTACTTGAGAATCCATTGGAATGATTTCCAATGTTCTTTACCTGGATTAGCCATAAACCTGCTCACAACTCCCACTACTTGTGCAATGTCTGGTCTAGTACAAACCATGACATACATAAGACTTCATACTGATGAAGAATAGGGAACGTGTTCCATGTACTCAACCTCCTCATGTGATGAAGGACACTAATCTTTAATCAATTTGAAGTGTCCAACCATAGGTGTACCAACAGGTTTTAAATTCTGCATGTTAAAAATTTTCAACACCTTATTGATATAAGCTTCCTGAGATAAATATAACCTCTTGTTTTTCCTATCTTGGTGAAATTACATGCCAAGGATTTTCTTTGTAGCTCCCAAATCCTTCATTACAAATGTGTGAGCTAACCTTATTTAAGTTTACCAATGTCCTGCATACTAGATCTTGCAATCAACATATCATCCACATACGGAACAAAATACAATAACTCACATTTTCAAGCTTCTTAAAATAAACACAATGGTCAATTCATGTCTCATATAACCATGCTCATGCATCAAACATCAAATCTCCAATAGCATTTCCTTGGAGCTTGCTTGAGCCCATATAGGATCCTTTTCAATTTACACACAAATTTCTCCTTACCCTTGACTTTAACAAGAGGTTCTTTGCATATAAATCTCTTCCTCTAAATCACCATGAAGAAAAGCCATCTTAACATCAAGTGTTCTAAATGTAAATCTTCATCATGAACCAAAATTAGAATAATACGAGTAGAAGTCATCTTAACTATAGGAGAAAAAATCTCATCAAATTCAATACCTACTTTCTCAAGTGCAAATCCCTTTACCATGATCCTCTCCTTATAACTTTTCAGTCCACCCTCTTCTTCCTTGATTATGTAAACCCATTTGTTCTATATAGTTTTCTTACTCACAGCAACTTGACCAAATCCCATGTCTGATTTTGTTCCAAGGAGTCCATCTCCTCTTGTATGTCATGCTTCGAGTTCTTATGGGTATCTACTTGCATTGCTTCTTCAAATATTTCAGTTCACCACTATCACCAGTCAATAATAAATATGAAAAGGAAGGTGAAAATCTCTCTGGAGGTCTACTTACCCTTTGTGACCTTATCACTAAGATTTCAGTGTACTGTGGCTTATTTTATGCATGTTGCACATTCATATCAATCTCTGTCAGTGACTGATCGGCGCGCCGGTCACCTGTAAGCGCCCGTGGTTCTGTAACTAACCATGGTTCCTCTGTCTGTTGACCAACTGCGGTTGCCTTACCAAAATCAGTTCAAGGAGTACCGATCCGGGTCCACCGGTATGTCTGTCTGTAACTCGATCCTGTCTACCGATGTCGGCTAGCCTTTATCGACATCGAGTTTTTGTAGAACTAACGTCGGTGTCTATGGATGTCTACTTTAGGTCTAAAAGTTGATTTTCCTTCAAAATATCATCAAACTATTCATGTTTAGGCATCAAAACCTGATCCCTGTACATTATTTTTTCATTCTAATCAACGTCATGACTCCTAACAATCTTAGAATTTTATAAATCGTAGAATTGATATATGAAATCATGAGAGCCATAACCAATGAAAGTTCATCTCTTAGATTTAGCATCCGAATTCTTCCTATTTTCCCTATCAACATGCATAAAAGATTTTGAGCGAATAAATCTAAGGAAATATCTACCTCTTTTCCATACCAAGCTTCTTACATATTCCACCATCTAGTGTTGTTGAAGACTTATAATTGATCAAGTACATCTTTATTGTATCCACCGCTTATGCCCAAAAATTCAAAGGAAAACCAACATGTATCCTCATGCTTCTAACGCATCCCATGATTATCATGTTCATTCTTTCTACAAATCCATTTTCCTATGGAGTTCAGGAACCATTATTTCTCTTTGTATTCCATTCACTAAACAATAATCATTGAAATCCTTGCTACAACACTCACCACTATTTTCAGATCTAAGGCACTTTAAATTAAAGTTTGTTTCATTTTGCACAAGGGCTTTCCACCTTTTAAAAGTCTCAAAACATCAGATTTACACTTAATACAATGGATCCATACCTTCCTTGTGGCATCATCAATGAAAGTCACATAATATTGGGATCCTCCAATAGAAGTTACCCGAGTGGTCCCCACACATCCGAGTGTACAAGTTCCAATTGCTGGTCCTTCTTTGTTGACCCAACCTTAATAAATCTCACTCTCTTCGCTTTCCAAATATGAAAAGAACACAAAATTCAAGATTTAATTGTTTCAAATCTAATAGCTTACCCTTGGCTTTTAAGATATGCATTCCTTTTTCACTCATATGGCCCAGCCAAGTATGCCACATGGTTGCATCTGAAACTATAATAGATAGCACTGAAAAGGAATTAGTAACACAAGTAGAAAAATATAAAGTTCCTACCTTCTTACCTCTTTCTACAATAAGAGATCCCTTGGTAACCTTCCAAGAATCGATTGTGAATGTAACCACACATCTAGATTCACCTAGTTTCCTTGCAGATATTAGATTTCTCTTGAGGCTTGGTACATGCCTCACATATTTCAATACCCATGGATTTCCATTCTATAAATTTAGATGAACATCACCTTTACCAATAATATTGCATGGCTCATCATCTCCTAAATAAACTTGTCCAAAATCACCCTAAACATAATTACTTGAAATAACCCTTATTAGGGGTAATATGGAAAGAAGCTCCAGAATCTAAAACCCAAGATTCTAATTTATTATATGATGAAGAGAATAAGGGCATCTTGCTTTACCTCACTTGCAATGTTTTCCTCTTTATCTTTTTCTTTACCTTTGTCTGATGTATTCTCTTTGTTTTCCTTGGACCAAAACTCCTTCTTTACGTGTCCTCTCTTTCCATAATTCCAGCAAAGTAAATCTCTATACCTGGATCTAGATCTTCCATGTCTTAACTTTGATCTCCCATTCTTATTGCTCTTAGATGATATCTCCTTAGATCTTCCTCTGATTTCTACATTTAAAGCATTTCTAGATGATGCTTCTCTTGAGATTTTCCTACGTATTTCCTCATTAAGGATTACACTAACCACATCATCAAATTTCAAACCTTTAGAAGCAGATGTTGTATTACTTATAACCATTACCAAGTTATCCCAACTATCTGGAAAAGAGCATAAGAATAAAATTTCTTTCACTTCATCATCAAATGAAATTTCTACCAATTTTAATTAATTTACAATAGACCAAAAATCATTCAAATGATTAGATACAGATCCACCTTCTTGTATCTTAGAATTAAACATTTTTTTCATCAAATAAACCTTATTCGAAGCACTTTGGGAGTTTCATAAAAATTTGCTAAATATTTCATCAACTCTATCGTGGTTTTTGCATCTGTAAAATTTGAAGCCACCGACATTGTCGAACTTAATCTTATAGATCACGAGCCTTTCTCTCAAGAACCTTCCATTCTTCATCGGTCATCGTGTCTAATCTGTGCATGCTCATCCAATGGTAAGTACAAATTCTTCGATTCAAATAATCCTCCACCTATATCTTCCATAGTCTATAATTATGAGTGTTAAATTTCTCTACTCAGTATTTACTATCTTCTGCCATTACTCTGCTCCAACTCAATTAGAAAACCCTTTGTGAGTAAATCATGTCAACACAAAAACCTCCAAACAAAGCTCTGATACCAGTTGTTGGGGTTAAACCATATAATAGTGTTGCACATATCTAATATCAGATAGAGTATATAAGAAATGAATGTAGAAATAACCAGAAGATAAAATAAAATAAGAGAAAGATAAAAACAGATTTAATGTGGTTCACCCAAAGGTGTGGCTACGTCCACCAAGAAATGAATAATATTATTATTCAGTGCTTTACAAAGGAAATACAATGAATATCTGGTGTCTTCTAACACCTCATAGGATGTACAATGATTTTACCTCACTCAGCTACTCTTTCTTTCTCACCAAGAAAACTAACATGCAAAACAATTGCTATTTTCTTCTCTCTTACCCTCATACAATGCATACATGCACATATATCTATTCAGGTAACTAAATATGATTTTACAATAAATAAATCATCTTTAAAAATAATATTTATTCTAATTCTCATTTAAAGAATAAAGCACCATCGCACAGGTGACCGATGCCAGTCCCTTCCTAACCAATTCCTGTTACTTCTTAATTGATACTAATTACCTCATGATGATTATGTCACTGTCAAAACCAGCAACATGTAAAAGAAAGCTTCCTATGAAGCAATTAAGATCCATAATCAATAATCAGTGACACCAATCTTGCTAAAAGATTTGGGTAAAAGAGGAGGATGATCAGAAAAAAAAATGTATGATTACCTATTCATTACATTCTAAGTGGTTGGAAGTTGAGGTGAGATAAATATTAGAAGTTGAGGTGAGATAAATAGGTTCTTTTGGCTCGGTTGGTGGTTGTTGGAAGAAAAAAGGACTGAGAGGGGGGTGAATTAGTCCTACAAATTTATTACTTCATTTACCATTAGTTCTAGCATCCATTAACATCCATTCAATCATATACATTCAATGAGATCTTATTAAGTGTGTACCATATATTCAAATGAACATAACACATAGACACTAGATGTAAGTAGGAAACCCTCAAGGGGAAGAAAACCCATTGATTTTTTTTTATACTACACATAACAAAGACTCAAGTGAATATTACACATCACAAGAGATTTCTTTAGTGAGGCATTGGTCCCATAAGGAGCACCAACCCCTAAACCCTTGTTGATATTACTCAAAACAAGAGACTTGCATGAATATGACTCATCACACAAGATTTTTATTAGAATATCATTGAAGATATGATGCAACAACTCAATTGATGGTGATCACAAGATTCAGCTCCAAACTTCTTCAAACCATTCACCTAGCTTGCTCTTTCTTCTTCTTTCATAGAAAAAATTGGCCTCAAAACCTTACACAAAATCTCTCTAATATTATTCAACCTCTTTCACACTTCCTCAAATCTGAATAAATTCCTTCATACATGTTTCAAACACACATATATGGGTCACACTTTTTCCCTCTCTCTCAACTAGTGTAAATTTAAATTCAAACAAGCACTTTATACCCTTATCATCTCTCAAACATAAAGTATGTCAGTCATAAACCTTTAGTTCAACCAATTAAACTTAAAAAAATTCCAATACATTCATAAAAACATTCATATTGGGCACATGCTAGTCAGACATGCCCAAATGCACCAAACAAGCTCAAAACCCCATCACATGGATGAGCTAAAACCATAAACACCATAAACATGCTTTATCAAGCTTCCAATTTCCTAATACATGTGAAATATAACATATAAAAATCATACATGGTATTACATAAGATTTAACCTATAAAATGTATCATAACTAACTCAAGAAGGCTCATATCCTTCTCAAAATAGTTATTTCCATGACCCTGTCTTAAGCTTTGGGAGTCAAGACCACCAAATAAAAACTCAACTATGGCATGTATCCACTCATTAGAATACTTAGGACCTATAGATCACATGCATGCATTCTAGAGATCATGAAACATCCACATGTGTAAACCACACTCACTTTCATCTTTACCGAACTGAGATGCCCAAAAATAAGTTTTACAAACTCAACTAGTTTTTACCCTTTCTGCCAATTTCAAGACCTCTAAATGCCTTGAATAGGAACAAAATTCATCCATATTCAATCTCTAACTGATATCAAACATCAACAAATCCAAAACATGCATCATCTATCTCAATCTTTCACCAGGAGGAATCCCGTCCCGAGAAACAAGAACCTTCATCTCCACAAAGTGAGCTAGATGTACAATAAAATTTCATCATCATGAGAAAAACCATATACCATTTGAAATTCATCTAAATCATATTTCCAAAACATCTTACATTTTCTTCCAACTCCAAGTGGAAGGACTTCAACTAAGTCCATCTCTCAAAACTATTTGAAACTATCCCAAAACTATGTTACGACCAATCTTCATAAATAGGGCACACTTTTTATTTTAGAAGCACCGAAATGATCTGAAACCATCATGTAAATCAAGTAAAACTATCATATAAAAAACAATGTCAATTTAATTTTCAACTCCTTTGGACAACCTTTTTCCAAACTGAACTTCTTCATAAACTTATATTTTTAGGTGGGGTCCACTCATCACCACATGCTCTATCTTACCTTTCTGAAATATAGATGAGTCTTATACAACATACAATCATCATACTAGCACAAAACATTAATTATATGCACTTATGTTCAATATATCTCATATCCCTTTTGAGCCGAGGATTTTAAGTACACAAAAAGTTGTTTACCTTCTTAACATTTGTTCATAAAAATGTGATGATGAAATGAAATAATTATTTTCATAAAAAAATATTAGTTAAATTTAAAATAATCCTAAAAATCCATAAGGTCCCATGTAAAGCACAAAATTCATGGTGAGCATCAGAAAGTGCAATTCGAGCTAGAAAACACTCTCTTTTTGACCTGTTTTACCAAAAACAACATAACTTGCAAAATATTCTTTAGAATGGATGTAAAGTTTTCTCACACATATAGGATACACATTATACCATCTCTAATAATAGATCAAATAGGTCTCCATATTCTCATCCCATCTCATTTACATGACTAGCCCTTGGGGTTTTGCATGGTTTAGGCTAGGGTCAACTAAACCAACACTTTGTAACTCATCATGAAACCTCTCCAAAAGTTCCTAAAAACTTAATACATCATGAATCACTCACCTATATGCATCCATGAGCTCACATTGCTATATAGCTCATCCTCATGCCTCCAAGCACCTAGATCTGGTCTACATGAGCACCTAAAACTAAGTCTTCCACCCGTACATGCACCATGAAATTTATGTGAGTGCCTAAAAACTCCTTAAAAATTCTTTCCATATTGCTACCATGCTTTGAAAGCCATCAAGCAGCTCAAACCACCATGCTCCATCACCTTAGCTAGTTAGGTCACCTGACTAGGCTTGCTAGACCAAGCTCATCTCATTGAATCACATAATGCCATCATGAAACCTCTTGATACTCCATGCCATCATCATACTGAACATCATCATCCATCATAATATTTTTCATTAATGGATTTTACATCAATGACAACTTCTATAACTCAACATGCCAATAATGGTAGATATCGGTCTCGTGGTAGGAGGATCATGGCGGTCACCGATGCACAATGTCATCGGGTAATATACTCTTTTGACCTTATTTTAGAGTTCATTAAGCTTTTCATCATCCAAATCCTCTATCATAACATGAATTTCAAACTTAAGATCAAAGAATTCTGGATATGGAATGCCTTGGATCTCAGGAGCAATGGGCATTAGGAAGGGATCATTAGGAAATGGTACCAAAACATCCCAAGGATTAGGATCAACATCATTCCTAAAGCGTTGGTTTTTGTGAATGAATTTGATACATTGGTACCCAGACGATGTGAATGTGCACATGTGATGCATCCAAGGGAGACCCAATAAGATATTATAAGAGGGAGGAAGATCTAAAACTATAAGCTTTGTGTGAACCGTTTTGGGTCGAAATCTTATGGGTAACCATATGCATCCTATGGGTTTTTACTTAGTTTTGTCGAAATCATGAAAATTTAAGTGGGTATTTTTGAGTTTCTTGATGAAGAATCTAAGGTTTTTAATTAGAGAATAAAAATCCAAGTTAATTACTCGATCCTTTTTCTATAAGGACTCTACACACTTGGGCATCGTGGATAACAACACTAATGAGTTAGGGTGGGTCATATTCATGAAACAAGACTTCATCTATAATCATGTCATCCTCTATGAAGTTTAAGGCTAATTAATTGAAGTGTAAATGATGTATGGTGGGAAAAAATGTGTTTAGACACCGTGCACTCTTATCATCTATTCAACTAGGGTATCGAGGCAACGAGTGAGGGACACACCAAGACTAGAACACAATGAATAGAATTCAAGGGGGTACAGGGACCACTAAGATCACATACCCAAAGGGAAGTAACCCTTACACTAGGACAACCTAAGGTTTCCAAGGCCCTAGGTCGAAGAAGAGGAAGGAACCCTATGGAGGTATCGACACTATGGGGGTGATGAAAGATAAAAATAACATACAATGTTTATACTAACCGAAGTAAATCATTTAACATGAAGTAAATAATTGAAATACAATATGCTAACCTAGCATATGCATAAAATTTTAAGCTAGGATAAAGTAAATAGTAACTCCAAGATACTACTCTATACAAAACGACAAGTCGGGTTAGAGCACTTACCTATTGGGGGTGGTCGCTGATGCATCTATCTCCAAAAGGATCATACACCAAGAGAGAACATATTTTAAGTGGAGAAGAGGAAATAATCAAGTCCTAGCTCATTATAGGTGACCCAAAAGTGCAAGCAAACAAATAAAATCAAGAAATATAAAAGTTGAATGAACAAATGTAATTTGGTGCAAGAGAGCAAAGCTAGTGATTAGTTCCTTAATGAAGTTGTGATGATCCTAAGTGAGAAGGGTGTACTTTAGGTATCTATACCGACTCCATCACCCACAGGTGAAGGCATTAGCCATGTATTTGAAATAATGCTTTGACGTAATCACTCATGAGAAATGACGCTCGGCTAGGGAGGGGATTGTAAAAAGGTGTGTGCAATGTGGCATGGAAAGTGAAGATAAAGTAATAAAATCAAAATGAGGTCATGGGAAAGAAATATTTCAGAAGAATGTGAAGAAAAATAAGAAGGTAAGAGAAAAAGAAATACATAAATGGGACCAAAAGTTTTCTCTCTCCATGTATCATCCCTAACCCAATGGTTACATGAATAACCATACCCCTATCCCAAAATGAGCCCCTTAAGGCACCCATTTCCAAAGATAGATGCATTAGTGACCTCTAACCTGAAAATATAATTTTTAGTAACATGTATGAAAATAGAAAGCGTAAAAATTTAGGTGTATACATATTCCCAGTCGTTGATTACTGCATGTCGTAATAACGAAACATGGGGTAGTCAACATAAAGAACAATACATAATAGAAAAACTGAAAGTACATGCCAAAATTAAATAAAGGACTAGCTAAAATGAAATATACCCACCAATGCATACCTAATAGTGTCTGTCTCTTGCTACGGATGGGTGCAATCTATACGATTATAACCATGGAGAAGAAAAACTAAAAATAAACACTAGAGGATCATCAATAAAACAAGACATAAATCACCTATCTAAAGGCCCATGGTATGGATGTTGTGGATTTGGAATTGGAGATAGATTGTGATAGTGTCAAAGTCAAATGGTGGGTAACAATGCTTTGAAAAGTGCAAAAAAATGTATGGTAGAAGCTACAAAAAGGAAGTTTCAAAAAACCGAAGGTGCAAATAAAATAGAACATGGATTATTATCCCATAGAGAAGTTTAGAGGATTCAAATGAGCCAAAAATATAATGAGAGGAGACATTGGTGTAGTTTGGAGATTGAAAACAAAACTCTGAATAACTGCCGAATTCAAATGTAATCGGCCGTGCACACATTTTACACAGAGGGGTCGATCGTGTCGGGAAAGGAAAATGAATTGAAATAAACACAATAGAACCTACATAGATTTTATATAGGGGCTGATGAAATCATGGGTGCAATTTAACTAAATCAGACAATCCACCCTACACATAAATGACACAAGAGTTGATGACGTATGGGAAAATTGATTTTTAGGTTTTTTGGAATGTTAAGGGCTAAAACAAGACAAAAGTGGAAAATGGGTGATTTTAACGAGCTTTTCTTGATCAGGAGGTACAAAATAATATTCATGTTGGGTTCACCAAGGATGTATAGAGGGAAAAAATACGTCTAGACACCATGCACTCTTATCATCCATTTAACTAGGGTATCAAGGCAACGAGTGAGGGACACACCAAGACCAACACACAATGGATAAAATTAAAGGGGGTACAAGGACTACTAAGATCGCATAACCCAAGGAAACAACCCTTACATTAGGACAACCTAAGGTTTCCAAGGCCCTAGGTTGAAGAAGAGGAAGGAACCCTATGGAGGTATCAACATTATGGGGGGTAATGAAAGATAAAAATAACATGCAAAGTCTATGCTAACTGAAGTAAAGCATGTAACATGAAGTAAAGAATTGAAATATAATATGCTAACCTAACATGTGCATAAAATACTAAGCTAACATAAAGTAAATAATGAATGTAGGATACTACTCTATACAAAATGACAAGTCGGGTTAGAGAACTTACCTGTTGAAGGGTAGTCGTTGATGCATCTATCTCCCAAAGGAACATACACCAAGAGAGAATAAATTTTGGGTGGAGAATGAAAAATAATCCATTTATAGCTCACTATAAGTGTTCCAATAGTTCAAGAAAACCAATCTAATTAAGAAGAATCTCCAATCCAAGAGTCAAGATGCAAGAAATCTAAGAGTTGAGTGAGCAGATGCAAGTTGGTGTAAAAGAGCAAAGCTAGTGTTGAGTTCCTTTATGAAGTTGTGATGATCCTAAGTGGGAAGGGTGTACTTTAGGTATTTATACTGATGCCATCACCCACTGGAAAAGGCATCAGCTAGGGATTTTAAATAATGCCAAATTATAAAAAGGTGCATGCAATGTGGCATGGAAAGTAAAGATAATGTAAGGCAAACACAATGAGGTCATGGAAAAGCAAGATGTTAGAAGAATGTGAAGCAAAACAAGAATGTAATAGAGTAAAATAAATACATAAATGGGACCAAAAATTTCTCTCTCCATGTATCATCCCTAACCCAATGGTTATGTGAATAACCATACCCCTATCCCTAATAAACCCCTTAAGGTACCCATTCCCAAAGATAGATGCATTAAAAACTCTAATAGGAAAATTAAATTGTTAGTAACATGTATGAAAATAGAAAGCGTAAAAAATTAGGTGTATACAAAATATGAAAATAATTCCACTCTTCTTTGCATGAAAATCATTCATCTATCTTTCAAATTTACCTAAAAATTTTCCAAGGCTTGGCCACTTTTATGTCATGAAACCAACCCTCACCGGGTTTTGATCGACATTTAGGACATTTATTAAGATTGTGTCATGACTTCACCAACATCATAAAACAAAGGAACATGAAGAATATTTTGAAGTTCTAATCAATGCAAGACATAACAACTAGGTCTAGTATATACAAATATTTAACAACAAAAAACTTATAAAATGAATTTTAAGGACTTAAACTGTAGTTTTTGTACCAAGTGTTTATAGTGAAAATTTGTCTCTTCGGCCTGATCTACATGTATGTATGATAGTTTTGAAATTTAAAGGAGGTTAATATATGAAGACAAAAGTCCAATATATTGATTAGGAGATTGTGAATTGAATTAGACATGTTGCTTAGTATAGCCCAAACAAGCAATCATCGTAAGAGCACACATGTTGTTCCTAAATCTACTATGAACAAAAATGTTATCGATAAATTTTTCTTTAAAAAAATATTGAATATAAAGTGTATGTGAAAAAACATCATCATTAAATATGGCATTTTCATAATAGTAAGTAACCAAGCCAACTTGTTATTCCTAATTAACTAGTAATGGTAAGTCCTTGATAAATTCATTCTCAAGTGTTTGTGGTTGAGTAGGGTGCACTTTCTTGGACTGTTTCAATGTATACCACACCCATGAGTAAATGTGGTTATGTTTATGTCCATTGCTTAGAATCAAGGATCAGTTTACAAGAGGATTAATTTCATGGGCATTTCTTGAGTCACACACCTCGTGTTTGTGTAACTAATCAAAAGAAATAGGCTATGTCGTAGGTGTGATAATATGATCACTAGAAGTAGAATTATTAATTTTATAATACTTCAAAGGCTCCCCATTTGATGTAATAATATATTCATGGTCATTATGTAAACATTTGATGCATTAGTGAAGGGTAGATGGAATGGATTCCATGACATGGTATGGACATTGTAATGAAGACTTTTGTCTCTAATATGAAATGTTGTGGGGAACCTTTTGGGATAAAATAGTAAATGTAAAGAGATTTCAAAAATCATGGGATTTTATCAAAGACATTAATAAGAATAGTGGTTGTATCAAAAACACTCACGGAGATACCCATTTGTTAGAGTGTGGAACTATGAAAAATAGTTTAAGCAAATCCATTATCAATTAATACTCCTTTGATTAGAAGCCCATGAATTTTTGGAGTAATAAGTTGGAGTTGATATTTATCCCAGTGTTCTTTGGATGTAATTGTGTGGGACCAAAATAAATAGCCTTACCCATGATTTGAAATGGATTCATGATAGAGAAAAGGAATATGGTTGTGTACTAGTATGGAAAGAAATATATTTATCTAGATGATTTAATAAAATGAATTATAAGATAAGGAAACTTCCGATTAGATGAAATAAAATAGTAAATATGCAAGATCAAGCAAATGAAATGAAAGAAAGAGTGATAGATATGGTTTAAAGAATGAATCAATTTGTATTTGAAGATTTAGGTTGATTCTCGGACTAAGAATTGGGTGGAACAAGCTTGGTCCGGGTTGTGTATGCTTCGTATGAAAAACTATGATCTGAAAGTACACTAGATAGTACCATAAAAAAGAGGACAATACCATCTAGGTGGTACTTGTCTAAACCTGGTTGTAGTGTCCTAGCGGTGTGTGTAGACCCGGTTCTTTTAAGATCATTCAATGTTGACCTCACTTCAATTTCTTCACTCGACTTTTTGCATGGTTTTTTTATCGCATATGTACTTTAAAAACAACCCTAGATACATACACAATACCTTAAGCACACATTATATGAATAAAAATATTCATATGCTTGATTTGGATCGACATTTCCAATCACCCTAATGTGATTGTCACCAAGCATTGCACTACATTTCAGACTTAATTTAGTTCTTATGTGTGATTGGAATAGTGTCCTTAAGTTTGGATGCCTTATTTCCATTCACACAAAGATATAGCAGGCTACAACTAATTTTTCCCAAATGAGAATGTGTGGTATGGAATTCAAAATAAACCCTCCTATGCAAGTCCTTAGTTTAGTAGATAGAAAATATTAGCTCCTTGTAGTAGTATGTCCCTCTTGAATGCTTTCACCTAATTTAATCTAAATTGAATTAAATATAGTTGCGAGTAAAAATTTAATTAAGTATATACAAGTAATAGAATAAAATAATGGAAAATGATAAAGAATGCAATAATATTAAACCACACACAAGAGAGAGATAAATGACTTAGCTGATTTCTAAGTGATGCGGAAGTGATCTCAGCTAAGAAAATGATAGAAAATGATGGGAAGAGTTTCGTCAAGGCTCACTAGAGGTTTTGTAACTCAGAGATTTATAGGATAGAAGCACCCACAAGAGGACAAGAGTGTTTGGGTGCTTTAGTGATCGATTTTGGCACTAGTGTCTACCTAGATGCTCAAGTTCTAATTTTGTTTTTACAAGAGGAGATTTCTTTGTCGATTTTTATTTATCATTTTGGTTTTATTGCAGTGTAATGAAGTATATGCAAGTAATAGAATACAATAATGGAAAATTATAAAGAATGCAATAATATTAAACCCCAAGAAAGAGAGTGATAAATGACTTAGCTGATTTCCGAGTGATCTAGAAGTCATATGAGTGAGGAAATGATAGAAAAGGATGGGAAGGGTGTTGTCAAGGCTCACTGGAGGTTATGGAACTTAGAGATGCATAGGATAGAAGCACCCACGAGAGGGAAGGTGTGCTTGGGTGCTAGTGACTGATTTTGGTGCTAGTGTCTACCTAGATGCCCAAGTTATAATTTTTTTGTGCGGGAGGAGCTTCACTATTGATTTTTATTTATCACTCTGGATTTATTGCAATGTATTTGGTCATATCTTAAACCTATAAGATAAATATCTAGCTACACATACCCATAAACCACATCAAACCTATAAATTAAGATGCGAGAATGGGGAGTCGGACTAACCCTGACAATCACCTGTAGAGTGATCTTACGATCGAGTATTACACTACATCTCAAAATTTATGTATTTCTATGTGTGTAATGATGACCTAGGTTTTCTGTTTGCAAGTTTCACTATGATAGCGAGTAGGTCTAGAATGTTCCAAGTATAAAAATGTGTGCAAATGGAATATAATGAACTTACCCTCATATGGTGTGTATGTAGAGTGATGAAGCCCTTGTAACTTGTGTGAGTGTGCTAGATGAATGCTTTGTAATGCTATTTGTGCCTTTGGATGCAAGATTAGGTGATATTATATAATGCTTAGTGCTTGGCCCCTTATTTAATAGAAATACCTAAGTATATGTATGATTCCCTTGTTTTTATTTGATACTTGACAGCTAAAAGGCTGACCGAAAGTGATAAAATATGACCAATAGGTAAAAGAGACCCAAATAGGTGAAAAAAGGGTAAACAAAGTCAGGAGTATCTAGAAGGGATAAGAGAACCTAACACTTATTTCCTAGTTGGAAGCTAGTGTCTAAGGCCATAAAAGATAAATACATAAAGTTCTAGAAGAGCTGTAAAGTATGTACAACCAATAAAATTACAACAAATAAAATAAAAGGCCAAAAGGAGTTGTCTAGCACTAGTTTTATTCCTTAGGAATCATGTATACATTAGTATGCATTAGGACCTAAAAATGTACCAAAGTGTATAGATTTTGTGTCTATATTTTCCCCTACTTTATGTTGTTGAGTGAATGCTCGATAACATAAAGTAGATAGAAGATGTGTACATTATGATTGTGTAGAGAAGAGTGTAGCTGATGACATGCTGAGTGGACAAGTGAAGTGATCAAAATGTGAAGCATGGAGATTAGAAAGGGGAGGTAAAACCTAGGGGTGAATTGTATGCATAGTAGTGTGTTGTTGGAGCTTGTTCTCACTTATGTGAGATACTTCTTGTTGCATATAAGGACAAACCTGCAAAAGCAGAGCAAGAAAGTAGTCAAAATTGTGTATATAAGAAATCATAGTTGTTAGGAAAATAATGTATATAGTGTATTAGAATAATAGTATTATTTAATATTTGAATAATATGTGAGTATGCAAAATTACCTATCATGCACAACTCATAGGAGACATGGGTTTGGGAGTAAGAATATGGAATTGAGTGAGATATATGAGGGATTAGAGATAGGTGGAGAGATTTAGTGGATAATAATTGACTCCTTGATATTAGAAGATCAACAATCTATAAAATATTATACTCTCCCTTATATTATCATCCCAAATATATTTTAATTTGATATTATTTATACATCTTATGTGAATTATTCGGTGTTTAAAACTAAAATAATCTGGACTAGAAATATCATCTAGTATCGTAGAAGGTACACTCAAAAGAGATTGTGGGTCTATTGCTGCTTGTTTTATATTCTATATTAGATTAGGTGACTCATGGTTAACGCATTGGAGGTGAGGAAAATTTTACCGTGATCTTGTTGTAAAGCTAAATACGAATCTAAATTTGGAGCTGGAATGGAAAAAGACTCGGGAGTTTCTCTTATTTTCAAAATCCCGGGCATCATTTCTTGTTAATCATTCCTCTCAAGCTCATATAGATCGTGTAAAAAATTTTAATGTTTATATGTGGTGAAATTTTCTCATAACAGATTTGCAATTTATGTGTTGCAATCTTTAATTAACTCCAACATTACATTGAGGACTATGCTTACATTGGATTCTCCACCAATTTAAATTGATTTTGGAACTCTCCTCACCCACGTGAAATCTTCATGCCCATCAAGTCTAAATATATGCACATTTATGTTATTGTTTTGAGTCTTAATATTTCCACTAATTATTTTTAAACTCATATTTTTGAGGTCGTTCGGTTGGTTATAATTTCAAAGTCCAAAATAAGTACTATTTGTTTTATTACTATGCCTAAAATAAAGTTGAATATTATTGTAAGGGTGCATTTTCGATTGTGTTTGACACCTACTATGGAAATCCCCTAAATAAGTTTAATGGATTAAAATTTCACACTTCGAAGGTTAAAATCCAAATGCAACTTATGAACAAAAACATTTGGGGCATTTTAAGAGGAAAGAGCTTGAACTGACTGATGCTGTAAAAAAAATTGAATGGAAAACTAGGGATGAAAAATAAAAATCCATTATTAGACTTTCTTTATCAGACACTGAGTTACACTACGTAGACTTGGAAAATAATTCTAAGGTAATATGGGATTCACTTTGTCAAACATTTGGCTCTAAAGCGATGAATGACATGTTCACTCTAAAGTTACAACTATTTAAATTAAAAATAAATGAAGGTGCAATAATGTCTAACCATATAAATGAGACAAGGTCTCTATACGTACCCAAATTTACATGTGATACATTGTCGAAAATGGTTCAAAAGTCCCCAATGATGATTCATGTCTTTTCCAAAGGTGTTTGAGCCCCTTTTCCTCTTTGCAATTTATATTTGTAGCTTAGAATACCTTACTTAGCCATTTCCTACTTTTCCTTAGCTTTCCGAGTGTTTTCCTTATTTTTCAGCCATTAGTTACACAATCACCACCTGCTTGGAGACAGGTTATGCAACCGCCGCCCTTCTTGGGTGGTGGTTGAGTAACCACCACCCTACCCGGTGGTGGTTGCGTAACCACAACCTTGCGTAAGGTGGTGGTTCCATGTGTTTTGACCGAGACTTCCCGACATGATTTGGGCACGTGTTAACTTCTTCTATTTCACCTTTTGCACACGTTTCTTGTTTAATTTGGTTGTTTGTAGGCTTGTAATATGAATACCAACCTCATCTTCCACTTCTAATTGTTGATTGAGAGTTTAACTTCCCCTCCTTATTGTGATGCGGCATCCCATTCTGCCAAATGGCTTAGACCATTTCCCCTATGTTGTATAAAACCAACTCTTCTTCTAAAATAAGTGGCTAGAGATTGTTATTGTGAATTGCATTTTCATGTTGTTGAAATATTTCTAGAGACTACACAACCAAGCATTATTCTCTTGCATTGTTCTTCCTCTACCTGCATTGCTACCAGACCACTTTTGCAAGCCACCATTGCTCCAACACCCTCTTCCTTGCTTCTTCTACATTCCTAGCTTCTTGGACTCACGTGGACATTGAAGATTGGAAAAGATAACTGAGGGGACACAAAGTGATACCAAAACTAACATTGCCTCAACACTTTGTAATTTCTAGGTTGGGGTTGTTATTGAGTTTCTTCATTTCTTCAATTCTTTATTTCTGAATCTGTACACACATTCATTTACTAGAGTAACAAATCTTCCATTTCAATTGTTACAAATAGATATATCAATAATGTAGCTTCCATTTCTTTGAAAATATTTTGGTGATAGATTACTTCCTTGCTTATCCCTGTGGGTTTGCAAGGGAAGTTTCTTAGGAGGAAAGCTTCTGCATTAATTTAGAATCAACTGTAATATATTTTTATTTGTAAAACCTCCATTGAATCCTTCTTTACTTTTTTCGAGGATGTTGCAGGGGAAGAAAATATTCGAGAAGCTTTGATTTCTTCCCGTGCCTCTAAGGTGAAACAAAGGATCTAGATATATAATTACATGTTGGAAAAGATTTTATTTTATTAGGATAGATTAGATATATTGCTGCACAGATAAATAGTTACATCCGACTATTTATTTGTTTAGGATTTGTTAATTAAATTGTAGAAGCAATTTCTTCATTTCTTCTGTTGCATATGTTATTTTCTAGAAAGCCATAAAATACAAAAACATTAGTTTAAATTAGATTGTTGTTTATTATTGTATTTCTTTTATAAAATTGGAAAAACATAAAAAAATAGATTAGATCCACTTTGTTTAGATTAGTTTACTTTCTTGTATTAGATTAATTAAATACACATCTCGCATGACCATTCCGGGCATTAGAGAACCTAGAGATAACGTCTTTGAGCCCGTAGTAACACAACCAAATCAATAGGAAGCACTTTTATACATTGACCAAAGACTTCATTTAGATCTTCCAACCACTTCAAACCTGCTTACTATCACTGAGAAATTAAGATCTTTAAACATTAAAGATGACAAAGATTACGAATTTTTGGCAAGTTATCCTATTTATAGGTTTCCTTGATTACTTGTTCATTTCCACCCATATGACATAGCTATCTATCCCATATGATCATCCCTAGACCACAAAAAGAGAGAGTTTACGGTTGTGATCCAAGGGTCCCCCAACCGAACATGCCCAAAGAACTCACAGATAAAAGCAATGGATTACGTTCTCTAGTCTTTAGAACATCCCCACATCCACCAAATATTGTCAGACAACTAAATCTTCCGAATAAAGACATATATAGAGCTTTCACATTCTAGATTTAACCAACTAACTTCCCATAGATCTTGTGGTTCCACAACCTCACTCACTTATTTCCATGACCTTTTCTGGACACTTTTATGAGGCTCTGCTGATCATTTTCCATGGATCCCGTGACTTGTTGAGAGAGTTTCCCACACGGACATTGATTCTCTTTTATGTGTGTGCATTCTTCTTGACCGCTCCATTACACCCACTTAGGTTAGAGAGGCTTTCATTTCCCTTGACAAGAAGATTCCATTAGTGCATGTAGAGGATATTATATTTCCCTAATAGCTTGTTTGACCATCTTCATCACATTTCATTACACATAGCCATCCATTCATTCCACATCGGCTCTCCCGGCATGAACTTAGGAGGCCGAGTGCGTCTAAAGGTACAAGTTGATTGTCAGTCATAAAAATGGTGAAAACAACATGAAAGAATAGTTATTTATCATTTCCACTTTTGTTTATTTCTTTCATTTACCCTTATCCTCTCCCATTTTTCTGCACGGGTATTTATATACCCCCAATATGTCAGGTCAGGATTACAACAAACCTATTTTAGGTCTTGAGGCTTACTACCTCCAAGTTGGCATACAACTGTCATACTCATTATCAAGCCGGGCTAACAATTATTATCTCAATCTACCTTCACCTCACTCTCGCCTTCCACAAGACACCAACAATAATTCTTCTATCAGGATTGAGGATATTGACCAACTTGATTTCTCTAACTCAAATGATATGAAACTCACTTCACTTCCTACCTCTCTTCTCATGAAAAAATCATGGAACACTTCTTCCAAAGTCAATGGTGTTTTAATGCCATGGACTAGTCCTTGTAAAGGATGCAAGAGTATGATAATTCCATGCTTCAAAATAATATTGCTACTCCTCCCGTGCAATGGAAAATATACCCAATGAGGGTGGCCTCTAAGAGAACAATTTATAGAAGGACATCACGTACCTCTACCTCCCAACAAGGCACAAAATATGCCCAAAAACAATACAACACCATCTTCGGGTGATGTAATTTCTACGCTAGTAGATAAAGTTAGGGAGTTGGAACTTTCCCAGTTATCTCGTGTTTTACCTTTTTTCGGGAAAGGCAAGATCCCTTACCAAACTCAAAATATAGGTTATGTCCCTTATGTTCCATCACCCCCTATGGTTTTCATGGGTGTTCCTAGCCTTGGAGATCTTCTCACTGGATTGGGCATGTTAGGTATGCCCCCTCACACCTCATATGGATACCCTCAATAGGTATCAACCAAGTGCGTTCTTGAATGCCATCCCAACTGACAATACAACGTTCCTTGGTTTTGTGCCTCCCACTTTATACCAGAGTAATGTTCCCCCATATTTACACATGTATTCCAAATTTTTGTAGGGGGCATGTATTATTTTCCTAGTTCATATGCTTAGCCACATGGGATGCCTTATGCCTCTATAAATGTTTACGTTATGCCATATCAGCCTCTTATTCCTACTCCACCTCCCCATCAAGGGTCATCTATAGTAGAGTCCTACGCATTAGGTACATATTTTGAATATCTTAAGGATCCCTTGAATTTACTATACAAAGCATAATGCTTCCATGACCGCTTCTTGACTTGCCAAAGTTTAAAGGGAAGGGAGATCCAAATGCGTATATTAAAGCATATACAACTGCCATCAAAGAGCTACTCCCGTGGGATGCGGATGTAGCTAAGATCTTCCCCAATAACCTTGAGGGGATCGATCTCAATTGGTATTATAAGATACCTAAAGCCTCCATACACTCCTTTAAGAAACTCATATCTTAATTTCATAAAGGTGTTTGACATGAACAAATTGTTAAGAACAAGAATTAGGGAATTCCTTCATATAAAACAAGAGCATAATGAATCTGTTGCCCATTTCATTCAAAGATAGCGGTAGGTCCTCTCTTGTTTGGGAGTGCTCCTAATATGGATCAGAAGGAGATTTATGATCTATTCCTCCATTCCCTTAATTGAGAAACAAAGGAAGAAGTCCAAAATTTCCCCCTTAGGAGCTACAAAGAGGTACTAGAGGGTGCTCTCTGCATTGATCAAGTGGAAATAGATAGCAGTTGAAATACCTATAGTTCAAATGGGAGACTGATCACTCCCTCCCAAGGTAATTCAAATTACCCTAACAATTCCAACAACAATCAAGGACCTAAGGTCCTCAATAAGAACCATGGTGTCACAATGAATGATGTAACTGATCAAGCCAAGAAGTCGAATGTTGTTAACACTTCAAGCGTAAATAATGTCAATAACAACAAAAATAAAATCAAAGGAGTAACAATTTCACTCCTTCCATCAATGTGGTGGATTTCAACCGTCCTCCACCTCCACACAAGTTCAGGCCCAAGGCCCCAATCAATACCCAAATGGGTATCAAAATCAATATCAAAACCAAGGGCAAAGGCCTCCAAAATTTAATTACAACAACCAATAATTAAACAACAACCGAACTTTGGATCGCAATAGAACATGAATAAAAGACCTCGGGATTATGATCCTAACCTTTATTGCGGCTTCCATAGGGTCCAAGGGCATGATGCTATAACTTGTCGTGACTATAACAAGTTCATACAACACCTACCAGAGGACCAAAGGAAACTCTTCATCGAGATGTTTTTGGAAAATCCTATGGCACCAACACAAAATGCTAGCATGGGGCATGTTTCCCTAAAAAAATCCTCTTAGAATCTTTAAGGACACTCTTCCTACACATCCTAACGATGGAAAATTAAACCCCACAACATTAATAAGGGTAACCCAGTGGGAAACAATGACCACGAAGCTTCCACTTCTTCAAACCCACTGGTAGCACCTCCATTAGACGATTGAAAACAAACTAAGATCGTGGGTCTCATCGAATTAGATATTGAACCTCAAATTAACGTAACTACAAGAACTTATGATTACTCAATGTAGCCTATTCCCATCTACCCATCTATGACGGATGACACTCCAATACTTTCGAGGCCGTTAGGGGCATATGATTTGATTACTCCAAGACTTTTTTAGATTTGTTGAATAACTCCCCTACTCATTGAGCCACTTTGTTAGAAGTGTTGGGTCTTGGTCACTTAATTAATGTTACCCCTCCACTAGAGGAAAAATTCAACCACATAGACTTTGACGTCTATCCTCCTAGGAAGCCTGAAAGAGATGTTGGATTCATCTTTGACATCAGTAAGATGCCCTCGATTCTCGAGATGGCATGTAGAGGTGACCCAACATTGTATTTATAGGTATGGATCTATAATAATTACATTAAACATGTAATGATTGATGATGGGGCAACTGTTAATATTGTCCCCTTTTCATTCCTCCAAAATTTAGGTTACGACAAACCAACTTTGTTCCTCAACTAGAAATACATTGAGAGGCTACGAAAGTCTCAAAGAAATGTCCATAGGGACCATAGTACTCTTGGTTACTCTTAGAACCAAGATGGTTCTAACCAAGTTTTATATTATAGATAGGAAACCAACTATAATATGATTCTTGGCCAGCCTTGATCCATCGGATGAAGGAAATCCCTTCCACGTTGTTCCAGGAAGTTAGATTCCTACATTCGGGAAAGTATTGTTTGCTCATGGTGACCCAAATCCTTTCAATATTCACCTAGCCAACTTAAAGAAGAAACTCGGGGTCCATACTGAGTTCAAACTCCCCACCAATCAAATGAACAAACCTAAATATACAATACCATATTCTAAATGGATTCCCACAACTAAACTGTAAACCTCAATTTTAATTGAGGGGTTGTTGCTGCAACTAAATATGAAACTACTGTTGTTGAGAAAGTATTAACAAAAACCATGACTAATATTGTCAAGTTTTTAGAGAATTATTTTCCTATTCTCCTTCCTTTCGACTCCTTGGGCATAAGACATGCTCTAGGACTCAGCTCTCTTCCAACCAAAGAGATTTGCATGGTTGAGGTCTTGGAAGTGGAGGAAGAAGATACTAGAAATGATCAAACATTAATATTCCCTAAAACTATTGGATACTCAACTATGATGGAGCGAAGTGTCATTTTGGTGTTGGGGCAGGTATGATCCTCACTTCCCTAGAAGGGAAGGTTATGCCTTTTTCCTTTAAGCTCAATTTTGAATGCATGAACAATGGTGCCAAGTACGAGGCCCTTATTCTTGGTCTCATTATAGCCAAGAGAATGGGTGCTTGCAATATTAGAGTTTTGGGTGATTCCCAACTAGTTGCCAACCAATTTTTAGAAGTTTACGAGACTAAAGAAGAACACCTGCAGCTCTATAAGGCTATCGTATTTAACCTAAGAAAAGGTTTTGACTTCATATCCATTGAAGCTATCCCATGCAAAAAAACCTTTTATCTAATTCATGGTTAGTTCCACTTCTTTCTTTTGTCCAAGTAGAGATTTCAAAGATATCAAATTGACCATTTCAATGTGAACTGAACCCCTAGTTCAAAAATACCTACCAATCCAATTCTGGCGTATGTTGAGACTGAGAATGAGCCTTCCACTTTAGACTATACGAGATAATGATGAGGCTATACTAGGTTACCTTAATGCATACACTGACCTTCATCCCACACATCACAAGAGGGGTTTTTCTCTCATACCTCACTCTTCCTCCTATTTTGGAGATCGTGCAATGGTTCCTTCCTCATCGAAGGCCTTGATATCTATGAAGTAGAGGAGGAAGGATAACTAGAACTACCTCCAACCTTGCTTGAGTTTGAAGAAGGAAATGCCTCTTTAATCGAAGGGACTATCGATATAAATATCGGGATGGAGGAAGATCCTAAGATATTGAAACTTGGTTCTTCTTTAACTCTAGAAGAAGTGGAAATTCATACGAAGGTTCTCAAGGAACATTCAAAAGCCTTCATTTTCAGCTACAAAGAGATGATGGGAATTTTCCCCATGTTGCATTCCACAATCTCGTAGCCAAACTTGACGCCAAGCCCATCAAACAAAAGTCAAGACCTATGAAGCCAAAAGTGGATCTGATAGTCAAAGAAGAAGTTATGAAACTCCTACAGGTGGGATTCATCAAACCTGTAGATAATTCAATGTGGGTATTATTGATGCGTAATGACAGTACCCTGTTTGTTTATAACTCGATAGATTGAAGTTATCGGTGTGATTTCATAACATGGATCTTTCCCCAAAGTGTGGGAATTCACAATTGGGAAAGATCTCCGAATGAAGGTTGGTTCCTATTCCTCTATTCTGATACACACATTCAAATTGTAGAGGATCTATCCTAAAATCTACTCTAACTTGCCAAGGAGACATGGTTGAAAAGATTGCAAGAAATTAAACCTAATCTACAGGAGGTGATGCACCAAAAGGAATGTTGAATAACTTGCCTTGCATGGAAATGAAAGTGAAACAATATTGAAGAGGATGAACATCAACACAAATCAATTTCTTATCAAAAATTCATTCACCATTAAACACAAACTATCAAAACATGTAACACAACCTAAATTACACAAGTTAACCAAAGTTGTAATGAGAGATCAAAAGATGCAATGAACACAAGAGAGGGTTGAAATTCATCCACAGACTTATATTATTGCTCCACATATTTGATATAATGCATTACAATGGCCAAGAGGAAAAAATTACATTTACAGTTTGAATGGGAGGTTTGAACTCCACAAGATCACTTACAGACAAGAGAAGAAGGGAGGGTGCAAAGCAAGATTATCCAACCTTTTGAAATGAGCCCCTCCTTACAATATATAGGAAGAATGAGAAAAGGGAGAGAGAGAAGGAATTCAAAATATTGCTTTAACCACCCAAAAATGCATTAAAATCACCTGTAACAATGATGGGTGCCATTGCAAAACCCATACCTCCATGTACTTTGCCTTGTTGGAGAAGAAAGGAAACCCATACCTCATCATTTTGGTAGGTGAGAAATTTGGAACATTCCTCTAAAATGGCAGACTATATTTCTTCATTTTTAAACACTTAGTCTCACTAAAATTAAGAAAACTAGTCTTATTTTTGTAGAAGACACTGAGGGATTTCAAAAAGTCTGATTTTGCACAAATCCAAGCTTCCATTCAAAAGTTATGGCCATCTGAAGATGAGGGTGCCATACTACAATAAATGCGGGTGGTGATCTCTGCCTTTTCGGACTCCAAATTTGCATTGCACCCTCACAAGTATGAAATTGAAAACTTTGGGATTTTTGATTTTGGAGTTCAGGTTACTGTTCATCACTCAAGTTGGCTTGAGAGTTCCGAAATGCCAAACCTCTCGAAGTCTGAAATTCGGACTTCAAGTTTCAGACCTTTGGCTTTTCATGGGTTTGGGTTTTAGGATTTCAGGGGTTGTTCACCAATCCGGTCATCACATATCTCTAAAATTCTGAAACCCAAAAGTCTGAATTTCAAACTTCACGTTTTCAAATCTTTTCCCCTCCTCCACATGACACTATTCATTGCTTGACCTCACTTAACAAATCAAAACTCCCAAATGTCCAAAGTCCTAATTTTAGACTTTGGACTTCAAACTTTTGAACTCGCGATTTTAGAATTCTCCATCGTTGAGCTCCAAAGTTCTTGCGCCATTGAACTTGAATTGGGAGTTGACCCCAAAACCCCTTGAGCCATTTTGGACTTCAGAATTTTGGGGTTTTGGCTCATTTTTTGTGTTTTGCGCGAGAGAACTCTGAATTTCTCAATCTACGAAGTCTAAAAATTTAATCCTTTAGACCTTCTGCTCTATAAATTTCTCAGTCATTTCTACACTGCCAAATCCTCATGCCTTTGGCTCAATGAGTCATTATCGACTCGAGCCCGACCCCCTGTGATGATTTTATGTCATTCTCCCACTGATCCGAGCCTCGACTTGCCCATGCAAGATCACATGGGTGAATCGGTCCTCCTATTTTCTCTGTGCAAGGTCATGTTTGCCCAATTTTTCCTAAGGGGAAAAATTGGATAACAAGTATAAAACATAGTCCTCATTCTCAAGAAGAATGGGAAAATTCAAATATGCATTGATTTTCGGGACATAAAAAGGCGTGTCCGTAAGATGATTTCGATTACCTTCCATCGATATTATTGTGGATGAAATAGCTAGATACAAGTTGTTGTCACTCATGGATGGTTTCTCGGGTTACAATTAGATTAGGATCTCTAAGGAGGATAAAAAAATACCACTTTCACTACTCCTTGGGGTACCTATTTCTTTGCGGTCATTCCGTTAGGTATTAAGAACGCCGGTGCCACTTATCAATATGACATGATGTATATATTCCATGATCTTATTCACAAGATTATGGAATCATACGTTGATGATCTTCTAGCTAAGGCCAAGAAGCATTGTGATCACCCTAAGGTGCTTCACATCATCCTCTCTCATCTCATTGAATATGGTGTCACGTTAAATCTAGAGAAGTGCGTATTTAGAGTGACGGGAGGGAATTTTTGGGTTACATCATCTCTTCACGAGGGATTGATGTAGATCTGGAAAAAAATTCAGGAATTCTTAAAGATGACTCTACCCACAAACGAGTTGAGCATCAGGTCCTTTCTTGGAAATCTCAAAACAATCCACAAGTTTATTCTTGATTTAACTTGCACCATTCATCCAATAAAAATTTGTTAAAGAAGGATTATTGTAATGTCTGGATGACTGAGTGTCACGAGGCATTTGAATCTGTTAAGCATTTCCTATTATCACCGCCCACACTCATGCCGCCTAAGGTGGATCATCCTCTCATCCTATATTCTTGAGCTACATATGTCTCTCTAGCTTGCATGTTAGCACAAGAAGACGATGATAAACATGAACGTGTAGTTTACTTCATTAGTCACACTTTTCTAGACTATGAGATGTGCTATACACAAGCATAAAAGGAATGCATTGTTATAGTATTTGCAACGAAATGATTAAGGAATTATATGTTTAACCAATATATGAGGGTGATTGTCAAGACAGATCCTCTTCAAACGCTTCTAAGATGGAGTTCCTTATCCAAGAAAGTTGGATGCTTCATGACCCTGATGGGTGAATTTGAGTTAACCTTTGTAAATCAAAAGTCTCATCAAAGGACAAATCATTGCAGATTGGTTGGCAGAAAACCCATTAGATGGTGGAGATCTAGTAGACTTGGATTTCCTCGATGTGTGTGTATTACATAGAATCCAAGCCTCCCATTTCCATGTGTCCATGGTATTTAGACATTGTCAATTTCATTATGGACTGTGCATACCCTAAGGGGGAAACCTCACAATAGAGAAGACAACTACGTGTCATAGCCATAAAATATGTGATTATAGAACAAGTTCTCTATTGTAGAGCCTTTGATGGAATGTTGTTAAGGTGTGTCGATGAGGAAGAGTCAAAAAGATTCTCTTGGAGCCCACAATGGAGTCTATGGGGGTCACTTCAAAGGGCATGCTACTACTCGCAAGATACACTAAATGGGTTATTTTTGGCCCACCTTAGAGCACGACGTTGTGGAGTATGTGCGTAGGTGTCACAAATGTCAAGAATTCTCTCATGAGATTCATATACCTTCCCAGCTCTACAACCTATTGCAACACCTTGGCCCTTTTCCACATGGGGTTTAGATTTGATAGGGAAGTTTTCTCCCTCATCAATGGATGGCCATAATTTCATAATTACTGGCCACATAATATTTCACAAAGTGGGTTGAGGCCATGCCTCTTACCACCGTTCTTAGGTCTATGATCACAAAGTTCATCTTCAATCAGATCATCTATAGGTACGAGGTCCCATAGGTCATTATTGCAGATAATGGAGTGACTTTTAATAATGAAGAGGTGCGTGAGCTATGCACAAATTTCCATATAAACCACCACACAACCTCTTTATATTATCCTCAAGCCAATGGATAGGCTAAGGCTATGAACAAGATGTTAAATTCCATTCTCCTAAAAATAGTCAAGGAGAATAAACATGATTGGCATTTGAAGCTATTTCGACCTTGTGGGACTGTAGAACTTTGGTAAGAACGTGTATAGGGAAACCCCATATTTCTTAGTGTTTAGTTCTGAAGCATTTTTACCACTTGAAGTTTAGATACCTAGCCTTTGAATATCATTGCAAGGCATCTTAGGTGAAGAATGATATTGCGAGGAATGGCTTGTTGAGTTAGAAACCATCGATGAAGATCAGCTCAAAGCTGAGCAACAACATAGTGGCTAGGCTAACCGAATGAGCTGGTAGTATAACACAAAGGTATACGAGCGTGAAATATTAGTAGGAGATATGGTATTGAGACTTGACAATTGGATAGATAAGAAAACTAGCGAAGGAAGGAAATTCAGGCCCAAGTGGTTGGGCCCATATCGAGTCATGGAGGACTATAAGAATGGGGCATATCACTTGTGTACATTAGAGGGTGAAGAATTTGGCGAATCCATCAACTCACTTCACTTAAAACATTACTTGCACATGATCCATTTGAATTTCCACATGTACATTATTGCATCCATACTACATTTCATCTACTAATTCATATTGTAAAATTGTAGTCAAAAAACTTATTTTTCAAACAACTTTCAAACTTCTAAACATTGACAAAAATTCAATTACATTTCTTCAAATATTTGCAATACTATCGCCAACATTTTTTATCATTTCATCTGCTCAACCAATTAAGACAAAATTTTGACACTAATACTATAAAGGCCTACATACTTGGTTCTACTTGTATTTTCTTCTAGCTTAGGTGTCTTTGCCCATAGTTTGTTCTAGAAGCTTGTTGGTGTCACATATCTCCCAAAAAACATTGTTGGTAGCAAAATAATTCTAAACATTTTTACCTAGATTGCTTGTTTTCCTATCTCATCCTTAGGTGTTGAGCCCTCACATCTTACTGGTTACGTGGGGTTGAGGCTAGGGAAATTTCTCCCTCCCAAAAGCACAACTCAAAGTTAAAAATAAAAATTTATATAAGTCAAATCAAATAAATGTAAAAATATTTCATTTACAAATAAAACCACACTTCCTTGCCCCACCAGTCTTTGGTGATGAGCCCACATTTCTTACTAGTGACATGAGATTGGGAAAGGAGGGAAGTTCCCTTACTTTCCTATGCCTTGTCTTCGGTGATGAGCTCATGCTTCTTATTGGTAGCATGGGGCAAGGTATAGGGGGTCTCTTTAAATAAGTTAGTAAGTTATAAGTAATTCATTCAATAAAAAGTGTTTTGAAATATTAAATCCCAAAAAGTGAATTAGATGTGTATATTCCAAAAGAGTTAAAGCCTTAAAAACCATATTTTTCAAATAGGAGGCCATCTACGGGTCTAAGTCTAGATAAACTTGTAAGAAAATTGCATTCTAAGATGTGTAGTAAAAGCGTATGCAGAGTTAGGTTGTAGGTTTCTAATTGGATTTCTATCAAAATATTGTCTTTCTCTCATCACTTCCATTCATCAAAATCATACAACTCATGTCCCTTCTGGCTCTTGGTGTTGAGCCCTCGCATCTTACTGGTTGTGTGGAGTTAGAGGCGGAGTGAGTTCATTCTCTTATTTTATTACATTCATCACATTTTTCCAAACAAAGTAAGAAGTATCAAATATTTCTTGAAAAACCAAATTTTGACATTACATTGTGTTTGCATTAGCATCATATAAAAAAAACAACAAAAAGAAATCATTCTATTAGCATATCATCATCCATAACATGCATCCAAGAAGCATATAAAAGCATCGAAAATTCTGAGCATCTAAGAGTACACAAGTGAAATAAACCATCAATGAGTCAACTCTTATGCAAGAATGACTGAAATAAAAAGAAGTATTTATATATATCCCTAATAAGTCAAGTCTCAGTATATAATGTTGTCACACTCTAGGTGTGGTCAAAACACTCGCAATGAGAATGAAATAAAAAATCATATATGTCTCACAAAATGACATTGAAGCAATAAAGGCCTATGGCATATCCCTCCCTACGAGACCCCTGAGAAGATGTGTGGCTATGAATCCTATTGCGGCTCATATGGCGTGAATGTGAGCCTCTATGCCTGTTGAGTGATGAGAGTAGCCAATTTATTTTCCACTAGTCACACAACCTCGTTGCAGAGTGGCTCCACCTCTCCATATTTGGAGCTATCAAAAATGTAATAAGCTTGGTCTTTGTCTTTGAAAGCATCTCTACGGCTCACCAAACCAGTGTAAAAGCATCAATGTGACATCAGACCTACATCAACTACCCCATGTCTGTGAGCAGCTCACCTCGTGTCTTCCCCATGGGGATGAGTAGTGTATTGACCAAGATCCAATGAATAAGGTGTGGTCATCCATCAACAGTGGCTAAAAACAAAAGTGAAAGAAAATAATGGTGAGTTAGATAACCTTAAAATTAGAAAAGAAACACAATGTGTAATTCACTAACAATCATAGCTAACAAGGTTGAGAGAAGAGTATCTACATATCTAGATCTCCTAGAATCCAGGAAGGGTTGGCTGGTGTAGCTACTAGTGGTGGAGTCACTGCAGGAACCTACTGAGCCTCACCCTCTCTTAAGGTGATGTACTAGTCCATCACGGACTGCTCATCACTACCTACCTCGTGAGAAAGTGGCTCCTAAGAAACAAGAGTCTACTTCTTCACCTCCTCCTCTACTCTCCTTACAATGGAGATCTCCTCTATAACCTACCACTTTGTATCACTATCCTCCTCCTCATCATGCTCCACACCTCAAGTATCCTCACCCATCTCCTCACGGCTCTCACCCTCAAGCTTTGTCTTTGAAGTCATATAGGTATCTTCCTCCCCACTTTGTGAGTGGGTACAACCTCAATCTGGAGGAGGGATGTTGGTACTCTAGGAACTGGGATAACCTTCACAGTGATAGGTACCCCTGGTGTGAAAACTTTCCAACCATGTAGGCTCTTAGGGCCTCCTTGAGCCTCTCTCGATGCCACAAGTATAAAATGGAAATGGAAGGAAGTGCATTGACATATTGAATCTGAATGCAGAGGCACTCTCTGTCAATAGGGTAGATTTCACCCTAGCCGTCTTGTCCACTAACTAAGTCACTATGTTGCAAGCAATTAGTATAGTCTCGTAAACACCCCATAATCCAATCATATCCTGGTATGGACTTGCAATGAAGTTATCTTTGGTAAATATAGAAATAGGTTGATGCACCCCTCCGAGAGGGGCCATAACTATCCACCTTGTGGCTCACGATAGCCCCTGATCTAATATGTCAACTCCTCCGGCGGGGATGATCCTCTAGTATACCCAAGACATAACCAAAGTAGGGTGGATCAGGTACTTCCCCTATAGCCTAAAAAAATGACACAAGTCATGATAAGTAGCTCCCAAGATGTCCACACCCCAAGCATAGATCCTTCATACTACTCAATAGCCTAAATAATGGGAGAAAAACAATATAAGAGCTTATCCCTACCCTTATCTCCCACCAAGTGTGAAGGAAAAATATCAATGATGGCCTTGTATAGGGTGGGGATAGGTGCAGATGCAACAGAAAGTAATTACATACCCTGTTTGGTGCCCGTATTGGGTGCCCCATCATCTCCCGTGTATGCTGCCCAACTCCTAGATAAGGCAATTGAACCTCCTACATTGTCTAATATTAACCGTCTTTTAGTCACAGGAACACCTAAAATCCTATGAACATCCTTGAGAGTGATGGTCCACTCTCCCCTTACACCAAGAATCCAAAAATGTTCCAGTCGACGTCCTAGTAGCTCAAGAATTCACAAAATAAATGATTGAGTGGTGTTATTAGTGCCATTTGTGAAATCCTCCATATGCCAACTCGGTGTAACAAGTCTATCTCCCCTTGAGTTAACTAACTAATAATCACCGAAAGCCACTCACACTCTCTCGGTGCGGCTCTAAAAAATTTGTAACTCCTTCTACATTCACCAAAAAAAAAAAAAGAGAAAGTTAAAAAAATATGATTCAACACATAAGCTCATAAAAAACAATACAAAACAACTTAAAATCCAAAAAAATAGCCCAAGTTAGCTAAAACAAGCTTCTTCCTTGATAATTATGAAATCGCTGCCCTATGCATGGAAATTATTATGTAATTACCACAGTGGTTGTGTAACCACTACTCTACACATGGCAAAGGTTGCATCCAGAATAGACAAGCCATACCCTATGACCCAAAAACTCAAAAATGCAAAAATAATCATTTTAGAAAAAATGAAAGACATACCCACTTAGGCGACCCCCAGGGAACATTTTAAGTCAAGAATTTGTGAAAATAACGCCCCCTAGGTATATATTTTTCAAATTTTTACATTTTAGGTTTCAAATAAACAAATTAAAAATACTAACCTTTCTCTTATCTACTGTATCTCTCACTCATTGGGCCATGGTCACGTTGACGTGCTCTTTGATTTGACTTTATCCGTGCTCAAAATAGTGAATGGTAATCCAGAGCTCCAAAATCACTATAAGGGTAAGTGCAAATGAATTTTAAAAATGAATGATTATACATATATACATACATACATACATACATACATACATATATATATATATATATATATATATATATACACACACACATACATACATATATATATATATATATATATAAGCTGTGTGTTGAGTATGTGTGCTTTGCATAGCTGGAGCACTGGCACAGGTATACTTCTATCCCCATGCAAATGGTAAGTCCTCATGTCATTTTGTTTTAGCATTTATTTTTCTTTATCATATCTATCTACACTTGAGTCTTCTTTTACATTTTGTAGGTAGCGGGAGCTTGGATGGCGTCACTTTAGCACATGGGCATGTCAGGTATAACTTCTAACTCCCCATTTTGGGAATTCCATACTTGGACTCTACGTTTTATGCCTCTTCATGGCTAAAACACTTCTCGAGGGGGAAATATGTATGCACCCAAATTTACACATGCTACATTGTCGAAATGGTTCAAAAGTCCCCAATGATGATTCATGTCTTTTTCTAAAGGTGTTCGAGCCCCTTTTCCTATTTGCGCTTTATATTTGTAGATTAGAATACCTTAGCCATTTCCTTTTTTATTAGCTTTCCATAATGTTTTCCTTATTTTTTAACCTTTAGTTACGCAACCAATGCCCTGCTTGGGTGGCGGTTGTGTAACCACCTCCCTGCATAGGGTGGCGGTTCCATGCATTTTTATCGAGACTTCCCAATCATGATTGGGACACGTGTTAACTTCTTCCAGTTCACCTTTTGTGCACATTTGTTAGTCAATTTTTCTATTTATATGCTTGATAGATGTGTACCAACCTCCTCTTCCACTTCTAATTGTTAATTGAGAGTTTAACTACCCCTCCTTGTTGTGATGTGGCATCTCATTGCTGCCAAATGGCTTAGACCATTTCCCAACCTATGTTCTATAAAATCAATGCTTCTTTTGAAGAAAATGGTTGAAGATTTTTATTGTGAATTACATTTTCATGTTGTTGAAATATTGCTAGAGACTACACAACCAAGCACTATTCTCTTACGTTGTTCTTCCTCTACCTGCATTGCTACTAGACCAATTTTGCAAGCCACCATTTCTCTAGCACCCTCTTCTTTGCTTCTTCTACATTCCTAGCTTCCTAGACTCACGTGGACATTGAAGATTGGAAAAGATAACTGAGGGGACACAAAGTGATACCACAACTAGCATTGCCTCAGCACTACAATTTCCAGTTGGGGTTGCTATTGAGTTTCTTCATTTCTTCAATTCTTTATTTCTGAATTTGTACGCACATTTATTTACTAGAGTAGCAAATCTTCCATTTCAATTGTTGCAAATAGATAGATCATTACTATAGCTTCCATTTCCTTTGAAAAGCTTCCGGTGATAGATTACTTCCTTGCTTATCCCTGTGGGTTTGCAAGGGAAGTTTCTTAGGAGGAAAGCTTCTGCATTAATTTAGAATCAATTGTAATATATTTTCATTTGTAAAACCTCTATTGAATCCTTCTTTAATTTTGTCGGGGAAGTTCGGGGAAGAAAAGCTTATGAGAAGATTTGAATTTTCTCGCACCTCAAAACAAAGGACCCACATCCATAATTACATGTTGGAAAATATTTTATTTTATTATGATATATTTGATATATTGTTACACAGATAAATAATTACATCTGATTGTTTATTTGTTTAGGATTTGTTAATTAAATTGTAGAAGAAACTTCTCCATTTCTTCTGTTGCATATGTTGTTTTCCAGAAATCCATAAAATACAAAAACATCAGTTTAAATTAAATTGTTGTTTATTGTTATATTTCTTTTATAAAATTGGAAAAACATAAAAATATAGATTAGATCCCCTTTGTTTAGATTAGTTTAATTTTTTGTATTGGATTAATTAAATATGCTTTTCGCATGACCATTTCAAGCTCTAGAGAACCTAGATATTATGTCTTTGAGCCTGTAGTACTACAACTAAATCAACAGGAAGCACTATTAGACATTGACCAAGGTCTTTGGATTCAGATCTTCAAAACCACTTCAGACCTGCCTACTATCACTAAGAAATTAAGAGCTTTAAACATTGTAGATGACAAAGCTTACGAATTTTGGGCAATTCATCCTAGTTATAGGTTGCCTTGATCACTTGTTGGTCATTTTCGCCCATCTGCCATAGCTATCTATCCCATATGACCATTCTTGGACCACAACAAGAGAGATTTTATGGTTGTGATCCAAGGGTCCCCAACCAAATGGGCCCAAAGAACTAAGATATATAGACACTGGATTACATTCTCTAGTCTTTAGAACATCCCCACATCCACCAGATATTGTTAGATAGCTGAATGTTCGAAAAAGATTCCTATAGAGCTTTCGCATTCTGTATTAAACCAACTAACCACCCATAGATATTGTAGTTCCATATCATCACTCGCTTATTTCCATGACCTTGTCTGGACACTTTTATGAGGCTCTTTTAGATCATTTTCCACGGATCCCGCAACATGTTAAGAGATTTTCCCACACTGAGACATTGATTCTCTTTTATGTGTGTGTATTCTTCTCGACCACTCCATTACACCCACTCATGTTAGAGAGGCTTTCGCTTCCCTTGATGAGTAGATTCCATTAGTGCTCGTAGAAGATAGTAGATTGCCCCAATAGCTTGTTTTTCCATCTTCATCAAATTTCGTTAAACATAGCCATCCATTCTTTCCATATTGGCTGTCCCTGCACGACCTTAGGAGGTTGAGTGCATCGAAGAGCATGTGTTCATTTTCATCATACAAATTGTCGAAGACAACATGAAATACTAGTTCTTTCTCATTTCCACTTTTGTTCATTTATTTTATTCACCCTTATCCTCTCCCATTATTCTTCTACAAAAGCACCTACCGCTACTAACCAAGACCGAGTGCTAGTGTCTGCTCTATGTTTTAGGTCCAAGTTAGATGCCAAAATAATCTGTGACTATTTTCTTGAGTCAATTATGTACTTTTTGTGTTGTATAGTAGTTATGAGCTACCGTAAGGGTTATTTGTTTACCCAGTAGATGCCCCCCTCATTTGGGGTGCATGCAACAACTATAGGAGAATGTGGCCCACGAGAAGAGGACCGAAAGCTAATATGCATACCGGAGAGTGGATACCTACAGGGGGTAGGGTATGCACATGGTAGAAACCAAGGCACATGTAAACAAGATGGGATAGTAATAAGTGTTAGTACAAACAAAGTTGACATGCAATAGAACACAATGTAACAAACAAGTATGACTATAAGTTGGACAAAAAAATATGGGTTGTATACATGACACATCACTCACAATGTCATAAGAAAATCCATCTCAAGCATCCAAAAGAATACATTGATCAAACAAGACATATGACATAGCTTGTAAACAATAGTAAGCAAAAAGTGATATGTAGACATGGTTTTAAATAATCATGTAGAGAAAATATCCACGTGAAGCACTTTTTAGCATGTTAGAAAGATAAGTAGTATGTCAAAACATGTAGAGATCGGTGAATAGTAAGTCGTAATTACAAGAAGTAACGAATAATATAATAATATAACCCTTAATATGTAGAGTGTGAGAGTAGAAAATGTAGATTCCCTAGGAGCCTCAACGAGGTTACTAAATATCACTTTCGAGCATCATGCATCATGTAAGAATCAGTAAGAGATCTACATTCACTACCGAGACCAAGTGAAAGTGCATATGTTTATAGAAAAGATAAAGACATACTAGGAATCCAGTTAGCATAGTAAGCAAAGTGCAACATGTAAGTATTATTAGCTAAAAGAGTAAATGCAACCAATATATGCAAATTATTGGTGAGTGTGATGGTGTGGTGCGAGATGAAATATGTTTAAATGGTGGGAGAAATGTTTCCCCAAGAGGATGTGCATGAGATGAGGTTAATTTAGAATTATTCCCTCAACGGTCAAGAAGGAACCATAAAACAAGAGTGCGTCATCGGGTAATGAAGAAGAAGTATGTGAACCTATGATGTGGTGATGCTTGAAATGATATTCATGAAGTGAAGAGTGAGAGAGAGTAGCCATTATGTGATAAGTGAGGTTAATTGATGAAGTATGCCCTCAACAATCAAGTGTGAAACATAGCACAAGAGTGTGTCATCGAGTAATTATGGTACAATGTGTGCACTAAATATTTGAGAGTGATTAGAAAGATATACATGAATCACAGAGTGTGAAGAGTAAATAAGGTATAAGTAAATATTGGAGACAACTGATAGTGATGGGGGAAGTTTGGTGCCCCCAAGTGTGAGAGTAATGGAGAAATATGGGATGATGTGATAAGGATCATGCCACGGTGGAGGATTTTGAAATGTGCCATAAGAAAATATATGGTTTTCATAATGGTAGGTAGGAGCAAGGGCATGATTAGTATCAAATTGTGGGTCTAATAGAGAAAATGTAAGTAGGTGACTGATCACAACTTGTTTCGAGTGAATTGGTTTCTTTTCTTTGGATTTTATCACTTATTTGGGGTTGGTAACACTATAGATGCCTTAATAAGAGTAGATAATGGGATAAGTATTTTTAAAGGTGGTATGACACTTTGGGTTGGATAGGAAACTCTTGACTTACTAGAGAAGGAACATTAGTAATTATGACATGATGCTCATTAGACATAGAGGGAACAATTTGGGAGCCTAGTGGGATTTAGCAATTGGAGATGAGCATGTAGCAAAATGTTGTGTATAAATGAAATAAAAACCTGATGCTCAAGGTGCCCAATTCTTTGTTTTAAAGCATAACAATCATTGTCATGATGTCCATTAATTATATGATAATTGAAAAATGGGTGACCTTTATATTTTGCAAGCTGATAAGGAGGGTAGTAATGAGTAGGTGGCAAGTTGATCAACTAGTGATTGAGGATCTCGGAAGAATATCATGTTGCTTAACATTTAGATCAAACTTGAGAGGTGATGGTAGCAGTAAGAATTTGGCTTCACTTGTATGAGCACATGTAGTAGACATGGGATTAGGATGACGTGCAGAAGAATAACTAGCATGGGCATGAGAAACAACCTTGAGATGTTGGATTTCAGGTGAGGGATGTAATTATGGTTTCCATAGTTTGAAATTTATCTTGAAATAAATGGTGTAAATATTGAATTGACTCAAAGATGGGTTGATTGGTTGTGGTATTAGGACTGATAGGGTTTTTGGAGAGATGATCGAAAATGGAACTTACTTATGTAGGTGGCGTATTGTGAGGGAGGTACATAGTGTCTAGGGATTTTTAGAGAACATCTTTGTAAGGTGGGTACATTTGAAGTAATTGATACATGGAGACTTGAGGAATTTTAGGAGCCATGAAAGAAGATATGATAGAATAGGAAAAATAAGGATCCAAGTGTTTGATCATGAGTGGGGTTCACTAAATGATTTAATATAAATTAAATTAAATATAATTTTAGAGTAACTACTGTAATTAATGATATGCAAGTAATAGAATACAATAATGGACAAACATCAAACATGTAATAATATAAAACCCTAAACAAGAGAGAGATAAATGGCTTAGCTAATTTATGAGTGATCTAGAAGTAATATGAGCTAGTGACTGATATGGGTGCTAGTGTCCACCTAGATGCTTAGGTTTTGATCTTTTCTTTACAAGACGAGATTCACTATTGATTTAATTTTATCGCTCTAGTTTTTCGTAGTGTCGTCATCATATCATCATGTAACTTGTAATATAAATAGTTATCTACACATGCCCATAAACCACAACAAACCTAATAAATAAGATGCAGAATGGGGAGTCAGACTGACCTTGAGGGTCACCTGAAGAGTGATCTTATGACCAAGCACTGCACTACATCTCAGACTCCATGTCGTTATGTGTGAATGTGTGTCTAATGAATCACTAAGTTTCCCTTGTGCAAGCTGCACTATGATAGTAGGATATATCTAGAATGCTCCAAGTATGCAAATGTGTGCAAATGAAATAGAATAAACTTCCCTCCTATGTTGTGTATACAGAGTGATGTATCCCTTGTCTCTTGTGTGAGTGTGCTGGATAAATACTTTATAATTCTCTTTTTACCTTTGGATGCAATCTTAGGTGATAATAGATAATGATTAGTGCTTGGCCCCTTATTTGAGAGTAATAAATAAGTATATATATGATTCCCTTGTTTGAATTTTGTAATTGACAACTGGAAGGTTGACCCAAAGTGATAAAAGATGACCAAGAAGGCCGGGAATGCCTAGAAGGGACAAGAGCACTTGGCACTTTTTTTTCTAGTTGGGAGCTAGTGTCCGAGGCCATAAAATATAAATTAGTAAATTTATGGCAGAGATGTAAATTATGTAAGGCCAATAAAAGTGAAAAATGATAAAACAAAAGGCCGAAAAGAGTTGTCAACCACTAGTTTTCTTACTTGGGAATCATGTATACATAAGTATGCTTTAGGACCTAGAAATGTACCCAAGTGTATATATTTTGTGTCTAGAACCCCCTTAATGAGGTTAAAAGACATGTATATATATGATTCCTTTTCTTAAGTTCCATTGTTAACAAGTGAAAATCCGACTAAGAGTGATAAACAAAGATAAGAAAGAAGTAACATCCAAAAAATCAGCAAAAGAGATAAAGTGGACAAAAGCTTCCAAAGGGGAAAATAGATTCCGGTGCTCCTATCCCTAATGCAAGGTCTTGTACAATGTACCCAAAAAGTTAAATAGTGAAATCAGAGTTGAGAAAGATGTCGGATGGTATGTAAAAATACAAGTTGTATGTCGAAATACTAAGCAATAATGATGAAAGAGATAAAAGAAATTTCAAAGAAAAGTGAAAGGGTTGTTAATGTTTAGTTCTCTCACTTATGAATCATGCATATAAATGAATAATTTAGAGGTTATATGTACACAAAGTGAGTGTGTGATTTAGTGACTACATTCTCCCGCACTTTATATTGGTGAATAAGGTTTTAGTAGTGTAAAGTAGAAAATAAAAGTGTACCTTGGAGAGACGAATGAAGATTGTTCTCGATAGCGTGTCGAATGAGTGTTGTACCATGCTGAATGGAATAGTGTTAAAAAAAAGTATACTATGGAATTCTAAAGGAAGGGTACGATAAGGATCCTAGGGGTCACCTTTGTGTGCATGGATTGATGATGATGTGTGCATGTAGCTCCTTGAAATGTTGTCTTTGCTAGAGCATGCTTGAGATTTTCTTCATGGTTGTTTGTTTCCTTTTCATTCATCTAGATAGGATATGACATGTAAAATAAAATAAGTGTAGTCAATGCTTTAGGTGAACAAAATTTAACTTTACTTAGAAAATAGGTAAAAATGGAGATGCGTATGGAAAAAAAGCTAAAACGAGGGGTTAGAGTACACCTGAAAAGATGAAAGAGAAAGGGTTCCTTCTTATAGCCTTGATGTCTAAGAGATGGTTGGAATAACCTAAAGAATTTGGGCATTATATGACCAAACTAGGGATTTGAATGTTCTAGTGTTAAACTTCATATTTAGGCATCATGTCACCACTAAGGGAAAGTGTATTGGGAGAGTGGTCTATTTTTCCCTCCAACCGTTAAGGTTTCCCTAGAGATAAGTGCTACTATAGATGATCAAAATATTGATTTGTAACTTTCCTCATGTGATACAAACTCTCTAGGCATATCGTTGTCTTGCATATGCCCTAGGTTTCATTCCCTTATTTAGTTTTTTTCTTTAGTTCTTGAATTAGTACTTTTTCCCTATTAGTGAGTGATTACAATTTGAAACTGGATGCGTAAATATTGAAACAAGAGAAAAATTTGAATGTGTAACCATTGAAAATTTCTTTTTAAATATTTTCCCCGTGATAGGAGCACTCATGTGGGACACTAGCACCCATTAGTTCTTGTCTATACTAGGTGCTTCTATCCATGGTGAGAATTTTGGCTAGTCCTATTTCAGCCCTATTGTGTAACTAATTTATATTTTGTTAATGTTTTTTTTTTCAGAACTACTTTTTGTGATTGTTGGGAGGGTGAAAATATTCACGCAATGTTTTCCCCCACTTTTTTGGTGCGTGTTAGATGAAAAAATGTGAACAAATCCTAAACGAGGAAGAATGAAACAAATGTGCACATCGGATATAGGAATCTGCTAGGGGAAGAGAGATTACACATGGTAGTTAACATGGTGTAAGAAAAATAATGGAAAAATTCTAGCATACAAGTGTTAGTGACAAACAAGTAATGCAAAATGAAATAGAAACTATTAAAGACACATAGGAAAACAAAAACGAGGACACACTTTGAGTAGTTGGTTATATACATGAAACATCACTTAGTATGTCACAAGACAATCGATCCATTCAAAGCTTATACAAATAAGGAAACAAGTAAACATAGGGCATATCCAACAAATAATGATAATCAAGGTTCAAAAAATCGAGACAACCATGATTAGAAGGAGTCTTGAAAGGAAAATACTACACACGAAGCAACTGTTAGCATGTTAAGAAGGATTTAATGCGAAAATGTAATATCTTAATGGTACAAAAGAAAATCAACACACAAAAATTCTTGATTTCTTTTCTTAATTCATACATCTCGCAATATACATATTTATAGGTGAAGTTGTTCCTACAATTTAGGAAATAAATCACAACAATAAATGAGTTGTTTTAACAACTCGTTAATATAAAAACTATATATGTATGGTGTTTATAACAACCTCGTAAATCATTTCATCATAATATACAAATAGTCTAATGATAACACCCGATAGTAAGTGAGAAAAGTTCTATGTCATAGGAGCCTCATTGAGAATGGTAATGGATAGGATCAAACATCATACATCATGTAAAAACATGTAAGTGACTTGCATTCACCTCAAGATACCATGTGAATGTGCATGTGTGTATGAAAAATGATAAAACATACTATGAACTGTAATAACATGATAAGAAAAGGTGCAACATAGAGTAGTATAAGCAAGGAAGAATGCATCCAATCAATATCTAAGCTAATGTTATTTTGATTTTGTTTCCAAATATATAAAAAGAAAACCATCTAGAAAGGAGGAATAATGATGCCCCCAAGTGCATCTCGTGTAAAGTTATGTTCATATAAGAATGCCCTTAAGAGTCAAGTATAAACTAGGAACAAGAGTGAATCATTGGGTTGTGTGGGGAATTAGGATGCCCCCAAGTGTGAATTCCAAAATTATCTATGCAATGAGAGTACTATGCAAGGGCCCATTATAAAATAATGTAAAATAACAACACATGTGAATATAATCTACGATCCGATGGTCACGAGAGAGTGCATGAGGCCAAGTATATGAGATAGGTCTAGATCGATCATTTGGAGAAATAGAGTGTGAAATATGTCTATATGAAGCACATGACCAATGTGAAGAGATGCCCCCATGAGGTGGACTATGGGATCTATAGTGCAATAAGTCCTATGAGTAGTAACCATGTGTGAAGAAAACTGAGATGAATGTGTAAAAGGTGCTATAGGAGGAGCAAAGGATCCAGATACCATAGGAGGTGTAAAGGCTAAGGAGCCATCATGAATAGGAGAAGATGCACTAGGAGTAGGAGAAATTGAATATGGGATGGCCGAAGGAGCCAAGGACAAAGATGTATGTGATCTACAAAGGTAAAAAGATGAACACATGTGAACATGAGGCAAAGACCTAGTGTCACATGAAAGTGCATGTACCATGTTAAGTGGAGTCATGCATGCAAAGAAAATAGAAGAGGTGTAACATTAAGAAGCATCGAGAGCTACGAGATAATGATGGCAACATAGTGAGGGGAAAACCTTATAAATCCCAATATCCCCATGACATGAGTAGGAAGTATATAAGTAATAAGAGTGTTTCCATTAGGAGAAAATAGAATAGATGTAACTTTGGGCTCATTGGCAATAGTGGAAGGAGTAAGTGCAAACATAAGGATCAAGATGTGAGTCAAAATATGTGTAACATATGTAATGCTGGATGCTCATCAATAGTAATGGAAAGTAATAGGTACAATTTGGGAATATTAGAAGCAATAAAGCAATATGAACTAGCCCCTATGATCATAGAAAAAAATTTATAAAAGGGGAATGGATGGCCCCCATGAATGTAATAAGATAAGGTGTAGCCATAATAAATGAATCATGCATAGGATCTTGGAAAGTGAGAACATTAGGAATCATTATAAAATCAACGTACGATGTTCTACCCTATGATTAGGAAGGTACAAAGAGAGATGTAACATTGGAATCACTAAGAATATGATCAATAGAGGTGTATCGAGAGTGAGATATAATGGGAGGAGTATCATGGGTGCCAATAGAAAATTGATCATGTAAATCAATAGCACTAGGATGCATCCCAAGAGGAGAAGGATGTGCAATGTAGGTAATGTAATGAGCATGATGTATGAGAGGAATATCAACAGTAGAAAGATGAGGTATGGAATCTATTATAGTAGTATCTATATAAGAAGGTTTAAAGGAATTGTGTGCTATGATATGGGTAAAATGAATGGTATGTATAATATGTAACTAGGGATGGCGTAAAAGGATAGTATAATGAACATCATGAGTTATAACAAGACATAAAACATCAAGAGTGCAAGATCCTGTAGTAAGGGGAAGAGAGATTGTACCCAACACTTGCTTAGGTGTATTATCAAAGACATATATACAAATAGTAGATGGGTTGAGATGAGTAGCAGAAATTCTTATTTGATGGAGAAAGGAAATATTACATACATTAATACCAGATCCAAGATCAACTAGGAGACACTTAACAAGGAGATTACAAAGTTGAACCTGGGTATATAATGGGGAAGTATTAGAATTTAAGGCATGGGAAGCCATGAAAGATCTGATAATGAGCATGTAAGGGTTGGGTTCACCAAATTATTTGATAAAATTAAATCTAAGATAAGGAAATTGTTGATAAAATGAAATATAACAACAAACATGCAAGATAAAACAAAGTAAATCCAATCAAGAGTGATAGATAGTGTTTAGAGAATAATTCAACTTGTATTTGAAGATCTAGATTGATTTTGGACTATGAATTACGTGGAACAAGCTTAGTCTAGGTTGTGTATACCGTGCATCTCGAAAAATGTGATATGAAAGTGCAATCTGACAATACCATCGAAAAGAGGACAATACCGTCAGGTGGTGATATCTTGACATAGTGCTACTTGTCATGGAAGTGAGTGTGGACCTAGTTCTTTCAGGGATCCATAAATGATGACTTCACTTCACTTTTTATTGATCTAACTTCCCGTAGTGTTTATTTATCATACATGTACCTATAAAACAAACCCTAACTACATATACAATACTCAAGTACATATTAGATGAATAAAAAAATGCATATGCTTGAGTCGATTGACATTGGTGGTCACCCCAATTTGATTGTCATCGAGCACCTTTGCACTACATTTCGACTCAATGTATTTCTAGTGTGTGTGTGTGTGTGTGTGTGTGTGTGTGATTTGAATAGTGTCCTTGCGATAGGATTTCCTATCATCGATCGTAAAAAAGATTGTGGGATACAATTACTTTTCCCAAATTCAAATGTTTGGTATAGAATTTAGAATAAACCCTCCTACGTAGTGAAGTATGCAGTCCCAAAATACAATCCTTAGTATAGTAGATAGGAAACATTGTCCTTGTAGTAGTATATGTTAGGAATTATTCCTAACATAGGTGCATTAGATAATTTCCCACATTATTAAATATTAATTAGTGTGTGTGTATATTTACTATGTGGAGCTTACTATTCAAATACTCTAAGTGAGTTGTTAATACAACTCATGTAGAACTTATGTGAGAGGAAATAGGGTGATATAGTTTAGGGATGGTTAGTGGTTAGGAGAGAATCTAGGTGGTTAGAACAACCATCCTAGATTAGCACTAGGAGTTAGTATAATGTTCTCTATTTATATGTAATCTATTTTATTGATTAAGATGTTGAATTGATGGATTAATTGAGCCTTCAACTCTTCTCAAATATGGGGGTTTCCCCACATTTGGTATCAGAGCTGGTCATCCAGGCCTCTCTGAGCATTATTTGGCCTTCCATTCATTGTTTTTCTCCACAAAACAAAATGGAAAATGTTATGTAGACCATGAGCAAATGCCATTGCATTGTTGTTCACCTTGCTTGCATTTTGTCAACAATTGAACAGTGCAGACCACATGTAAAAATTGTTGACATTCGCCATTCATGTGCATTGTCCTTCCCATCTCCATTGTGTTCCCTCTATCCATAATTTTCATTATGTTCATAATTTTCACACTTCATTATGTTCATAATTTTCATCCGAAATAAAATTAAAAAAAAAAAAACACTTTGCAAGATCCCTTTCTATAGGCCCGTATAACTTCATAAGGGTTTGTTATCTCATGTTTGGATAGATTTGCACCGATCTGCCAATAATAAGTGTTTATGGATCTCAAATTTCACTTAGTAGATTGGGTTTAAAATTGCATGATAATGCATGCATATTTTAACATAATTTTATTGTTGGATTAGCCCAACTCAACATATACATGATCTTTCTTGGCTGCTTTGAGCTCGTCTCGCCTCATTTGATCCAAAGTGAATTTGGATCAACCCGTGCATCCAAAGTGATTGATCTACTATTCGCCCATCCCATAAATCCAACCCCAAAATATTAGCATATCATTCTTTCATATCGGCCACGTCACCACAATTGAACAAGATTTTGTTGAATATGAATCAAGGAATGCGAAGACAATTTCAAATCTATTGTCCAAAATGACTCTATCATGAACCTTGCATGACTCATCTGGACATTTGATCATGGCTCGACATGGAGATCAGACCTCAGGCTGACGAGTTGAGGCATCGTAAACCTACACCTGCGGATGAAGCATGAGTTAGTATAAATATTGTGGAACAGTCCCTTTGGAAAGTTGTACCTCATTATCTGTGTTGAGTTAGTGCTACTTTAAAAAAGCACACTAGTAAGCCTCTTCCATTAACTTGCATTGCTATTAGATTTGGTTCTTGGTTGAGAGGTGATAGAGATGGAAATATAAATATAACAGAGATAAGGTTACTAGGGATGTATGTTTCTATTAGGTTAAATATTATTCACCTATATATTAATTATGCATTTCATATTAATTAATGTATTTATTTTTATATGGTTATATTTAATTATAAACCATATTATTGTTTTTATTCAAACATTACGAGTTCGTTATATTTTTTAAAAATATTATTATTGTGCTTCCCAGATGTAATATTGGAAGCTTATGTAATCAGGAATATTATTGCACCTGTGCAACTTAGTTTCTTGTTTGTATTCAGCTTATACGATACCTATAAGTATTGCAGCTCATTCATATGTAATTTGGTTGATTGAGTTTAATATATTTTATCAGGCTTCTACCCTTGTTACTCAATCTACATTTGGTACCAGAGCGAATTGAAGCTCCTGGCAAGGTTGGAGAAGGTTGCAGAGGAAGAATAATTTTGGATAAGAAATATTCTTTGTCAAAGAGCTAGTGCTACCTCCAGCAGCTTCCCACATCTCCCTACAATCCCACAACCTCATGTGTGAATTCCAGGTAAACGTAAAGCAATTTTTTTTTCCTTGGTGCCCTACACCAGGCAAATTTGTTTCTTGGGGCTTACAAAAAAAAAAAATTTAAAAAAATATTTTCCCATCAAGGGTTTTGTATTTAAAATTGTCTAGTTACAGATAATTTATCTGTATTATCATACATCCTGTATTGTTGTTGCAGATCGAGCATTTAGGTGTCAGCTTAAAGCTCTACGTCCAACCTCCTGACTGAGCTCTTGAGACGAGTTACATTGTTTGGATAGTTGCATTGTAACTGAAGCATACTACTTAGAGCACATTGTGTTGAAGACCTACACACCAAAGGCCGAGCCCTCTCTCACGACCTACATGCAACCACGACGGTGGATCAATCAACAACTTGTGGTTCTCCATATCATTTTAGGTCGTATTGGGATCTCTTCTCCCACACGCAGATCACATCCAACCTGCAATAAAATAATACGGTGGAATTAATAAAAATAAATAAATAGAATGGTGAAGAAATCACCTCCACACACCTGCAAAAGAAGCAACACGGTGAGATCAATTACAAAGATCAAGTATCAAATTCAAACAAAGACAAAGGCATTAGAAAAAGTAACCACGGTGTACATAAGCTCTAGCAAACCGCTTCATTAAAAATTGTGGAGTTAAAATGTTGATAGCAAAATAATACAAGGCGGTTATTCAAATCGATGGTATTTCTTTCTCCTGGTGCCTCCACCGAAAACAAATAAAAAATGATGAAGGAGATAAAGGCATCGAAAATCCATTTTTAGCGGCAAAACCTGATTTCCTCCCTCCCGTGGAACTCACCACGTGGTCTCCTCGTGGTGCTATGCTTTTTCTTATAAGGTTAGCATTTTTTTGCATTTATTTAAATTGAATTTTCTTCAAAATATATGCAAAGCACTCATAGAGCCTAAGTGGATAGAGAGAAAGCTTTAGGTGTGGGAGGTTTGGGGTTCAAACCCCACCCCAACTTGTTTTTTAAACCAATTTGATTTTAGTGGAAAAACTGGAGAAACCACCACAGTTAGAGGGCCATTTGGCGGAAAAACCTTCACTAAACATGTTAGTTACAACTAAATTCTCCTCTAAAAATTTAGCGAGAAAAACCCTAATTTAGGGTAAAAAATGTTTTTCTCCCATTTAGCCTATTTTTGATTTTAGGCAACATTTGTAAAAGGAAGACTATCCAAAAACTTCATTTTGTGCCAATGTTTTTGCAATTTTTGGCACCAAGGGTCATTTTGGCTCCAGAGGCCACCAAGGCCCTCAAAATAATTATTTTTTCTGCCATTCAATTTTTTTCTAAATTTTTGAATGTAAGTGCACACTTCAATATATTGTACTAATTTATAGGTTGCCATAGTCAACCAAAAATATTGTAATCTATTCAAAACTAACAAAAAGTTGTAATAAAAAATAGTTAAAAATTGGTTCTATAATACTCACGAGATCCTAGATCTCATTCGTAGCATTCGGTATATACGATGCCTCTGGGAAGCACTTACGGGTAAAGCCATCGCGACTAATACTGTACTTAACACCTAATATAGCTGTAACAACGTTGTCAGGCATCGACCCTTTAAATTGATGGGGAGTAATAAGGTCATAATGCACACACTATGAGCCATCCCATCCATTTGTGAATGATTGCATGACATAAATCCAGATTGAGAAATTATCCAAGTATATAGCGAAGTTACGCGCATGTATGAGGATATTTCTTTGAGCCGGTGTCAATAATCACACAGACCCCTTTCAGTATTGTCTTGGTACCACGTATTGAATTCTTTCATGTACGTTAACGCCTCTTTCACGTACTCTCGGGTATATAGAAAGGGTGAGCTTCTTCCATGTACCATCAGGTATATCGAAGGGTGCATATATAGAAAAGTTTAGTATATCGTATTGATGGTATATAGATTGGGAGACCTTATACTTAGAGTGATAAGAGCCAAACCCTATCAGTGTTTTCTACAAAATGGGCACCAATGCCCCCAAAGTTTTTCTTCCGATTCACAACTACTCAGAGGAAACAACTATGCTACATGGAAGACAAAAATCAAGACACAACTTGAGTTTGAAGAGATCTCTTTGTTGTGACTGGTACTATAACTAGATTAGCTATTGATACAACACAACAACGACAGTTTGATAGAGCAAATCAGAAAGCCAAACTCATCATCTTGTTTAGAGTGTCTGACGATGTGTAACCCCACATTCGTGATGCCACAATAGCTAAAGAAGTGTGGGATAAGTTGAGCACAATGTATGAGGCCAAAAACAAGAATGTCATTCTAAATTTGTAGAGTCAATTACACACACTGAAGTTCAAACAAAATGAGAAAATTGAAGCTTTCTTAAGAAGAGTTACAGAATTGAGGGCTTTACTTCTAGCCCTAGGATAATCAATCAAAGATGATGCTCTTGTTCCCATTGTTCTAAGATCACTCCCTTCTTCATATCGTATTTTTGTAACAACACTAAACTTGTCAGATACGATAGTTAGTTTTGACAAATTGGTAAACCTACTACAACAAGAGGAAGCAATGCACAATAAGGATGATGAAGAGGAGAAGGAACTTTCTTCACATCAAAAATGGAAAGGAAAAGGTAAAGGAAAACCTAATTCCTATCAAAAGTTCCAACATCAGAATCAATATCACGGGACAAACAACAGAAGAAGCAATGTCCAATTTGTAAAAGAGGACATGACTTAAAATATTGTTGGTATAATACTTACAAGAAAGGTTCATCCAGTAACTCTGGACCTCCACAACAACAATCTTACAAGGGACATTCTAACCACAATCAAGGGTAGAAAAAGGGGAACTGGAAAAGAAGACCCCATCAGTAAGGAAATATTGTTGAGTAAGAAGAACATTCAGATAATGAAGACTTCTTATACACTACTCGATCAAGTGAACCATCCACGTCATCTAGTGATGTCTAGTATGTTAATTTGGGAGCCACTCAACACATGACCAGACACAAAGACTGGTTTACCTCAATGAGGGACACGCCTTCAAAAACCATGTTTCGTTGGGTGATGATTCTTCATATACAATTCAGGGGATTGGGAACATTTCTCTACCTCTTGGTTCACGCAATCAAGAATATCGATGTCTTATATATCCCTAGGTTGATAAAGAATCTGATTTCATCAATCAAACTCCTAGATCACATCCTAAAAATTGATTTTGATACTCATTCTGGAAAGAAAATGTGTTTGATTCGAGAAAAATCATGAGGCTTGAAAATAGTTGCAAAAGCCTCCAATGTGGGATGCATGTTCCAACTTGATTTTGTTCACAGAGATGATCAAGCACTTGTGGCTAAGAAATCTACCTCAGCTTAGTTGTGGCATCGAGAGACTTGTTTATGTACGTTTCAAGTATCTTGAGACACTTTGCCAAATAATATGGTACATGGGCTACCATCTCTTTAGAAGGATACAAACAAGTGTCCTCACTACCTTGCAGGAAAATAACACAGAGCTTCGTTCTAGAAGAGTACATTTTGAGCTCATGGAAAACTTGACCTAGTTCATACCGATCTTTATGGTCCAATACAACCAAGTCATTCTGGGTTCTAGTACTTCATGCTTTGTGTTGATGAATATTCAAGAAAAATGTGGATTTTTTGTCTTTGCAAGAAAAGTGAAGCTTTTGAAACTTTCAAAAGTTCAAAGTAGTAGTCGAGAACAAAACTGGTCATCACATCAGAACTCTCCGCTTGAGATCGAGGGTGGGAATTCACCAGTGATGAGTTCAAAGACTACCTACAAACTCATGGGATTCATTGATAAATGCCTCCTCTACACATCGTAGCAGAATGGTGTTGTTGAGAGAAGAAATCGTACTATCATGGAAATGGTGTGATGCATGATCGATGACTCTAGACTTGTAAAGACATTCTAGGTAGAAGCAACAAAGACAACAATGTATTTTTTGAACAAAGTGCCCATAGTTTCTCTTGAAGGAGTAACACCACAAGAAGCATGGTCAAAACGAAACCATCTATTGCACACCTTGGAGTATTTAGGTGTAAAGAAAGCATGGACATACCCAAGAAGAATAGAAATAAATTGGATATGAAATCACAAAAAAATGTCTTCATTGGGTACAATGAAGAGACTCTTGGGTACAGATTGATGGATCCAAAGACCATAAAATTCTACAACAGCAGAGATGTTGAGTTTTTTGAGAAGAAGGAAGCAGAGTCTCGTCCTCTAGACTCACCTAATGTATATTCTTCACTAGTTGTAGAAATTGAAAATGATGTTCCCACGATGATGAGGAAAGTGATTATGGGAATGATGGTGTTGATCTAATAGAACCACAACCCATGGAAACAATTCAACGCATGACCAAGTGGTGTACTAGCACATTATGAGATGTAAGAATGGATGCTCCACCGGATATATCCACCCCTGGACCACGGACTCATGAGTAAAACAAGAGAAGAAGTTAACTTTGCTTTGATGAGTAGAGTTATTGAGTCTGATGAGCCCTCTATAGTCCAAGAAGCCTTACAATCAAAAGCTTGGAAAGATGCCATGGACTCTGAATATCAATCAGTAATGAAAAATAACACTTGACAACTTGTCGATATTCCACCAAGGAATAAACCCATTGGATGTAAATGGATATTCAAAACGAAGTACAAAGCAAATGGGACAGTGGACAAGTATAAAGCAATACTAGTAGTAAAGGGGTATGCACAAAAAGAAGGCATTGACTACGAGGAGACATTTTCTCCCACAACTAAGATCAAAATGATTAGGATGATCTTTTCTCTAGCTGCATAGTTTGGATGGAAAGTCCATCAGATGGACGTAAAAGTGCCTTCCTGAATGGAGATTTACAAAAAGAAGTCTATATGGCTCAACCTGAGGGATATGTTATACCTGGTCAAGAAGCAAAGGTATGCAGACTCATGAAATCTCTGTATGGCATCAAACACCACCACCCCGGGCATGGTACATCAAGATTTATGAGCATCTCGTACAACATGGATTTGTTAGAAATCCATACGATCCCAATATTTACCTCAAAAATCAAGGGGAGATTGTGATTGTCATTTTCTATGTCGACAATCTATTCATCACTTGGCAGTTCAGTGAGGATGATCAATGCAATGAAGAAAGATCTTAATCAATCGTTTGACATGACCGATCTCGGGATGATGCATTATTGTCTTGGATTGGAAGTATGACAGAAAGAGAATCACATTTTTGTTTCTCAAATGAAATATACCAAGACAATGCTCGAGAAATTTAGGATGATGGATTGCACACCAATTGTTACACCTATGGAGAACAGATTGCAGTTATCTCATTCAGATCCATCTCCGAGGTAATAGTTACTCTCTATCGGCAGTTGATTGGGAGTCTCATTTACCTAACCTACACTAGACCAAATATCAACTTTGTAGTAAGCTATCTATCCAGTTTATGCAAGAACCCAAATTTTTCATTGGAAGGTAACAAGGCCCATATTGAGATATCTCAAAGGATTAGTGGATCTTGGTCTAGAATACAAGAATAACGACAACTTCTTCTTGACTAGATATTCAGATTCGGATCATGCAAGTAATATTGATGACAAAAATTCACTTCAAGATTTGTATTTTTATGGGATCTGGACCAATATCACGGGAAGCAAGAAAAACACTTTGTTTCTTGTTCTTCCATAGAATTTGAGTATCATTATGCAAGAGAAGCTGTCTATGAAGCAATTTGGCTACGTTGCATACTCGAAGGACTTGGAATACCACAGACAAACCGACCACCATGTATGTTGACAATGAAGGTGTTCTCAAACTTGTTCGCAATCTAGTGTTTCATGAAAGAACAAAGCACATTGAGGTACATGTTCATTTCATACGTGAGCATGTGTTGAAGCACAACATCCAGCTTCAATTTTTTCCAACAACTAAACAACGAGCAAATATCTTCACGAAGTCACTTGCACGTGACAAGTTCGAGTTGTTCAGAGAGTTCCTCTCCTCATCCCTTGAGACAATGCACAATTAAGGGGGGGAATGTTAGGTTAATTATTATTCACCTATATATTAATTATGCATTTCATATTAATTAATGTATTTATTGTTTATATGGTTATATTTAATTATAAACCATATTATTGTTTTTATTCAAACATTACGGGTGTTGTTATATTGTTTTAACAATATTATTTTTGTGCTTCCCAGATGTAATATTGGAATCTTATGTAATCAGGAATATTGTTGCACCTGCAACTTAGTTTCTTGTTTATATTCAGTTGTACAATACCTATAAGTATTGCAGCTCATTCATATGTAATTTGGTTGATTGAGTTTAATATATTTTATCAGGCTTCCGCCCCTATTGCTCAATCTACGCTTTCTTAGCTCATTGGATGGTAGCTGATATGTACATTCGTGAAATTTATAGCCTTTGATTTGAAATTTCTTACACTATGTTGGTCGACATCCATTGATAAGTCTAAAGCCATCCCAAATGTAACCCTAACCTATAATGATGGATCTCCAATAGAAGATCTCGGTTTGGTAGCGGTAGTTTATCTAAATTTGGAAAATGTATCTCCACAAAATATCAAGAAATTCTAATCCATCACAGAACTCTAGCCACACTTCAAAGAAAACATTGGCTTGAGGTTTGGTTGATAATTTTCCCACAAATGGTTTATTCATTATTATATTTAATTTTGAGGTGGGTAGTAAATGTTTTCAACGTGTTGATTTTTTTTTTTTTTATAAATATGGTTTAGAGGATTTTCTCAATCTTAAGAAGGAGTTATAAAAATATATTTTTAAAGGGGACATAAGTTATTTTTCAAAAAGGGGGAAGTTAATGTATTTTAGAAAAACTTGTACGAGATTATTTCGATGCATTATCGATTGAAGTTGAAATTAACATCCATGAATTTTTGAATTAAGGGGGTAATTTCAAAACAGGTAAGCTTCAACCATCGGCGACAGCCCCAAAGACGGAGGCAATGACTCGAACAAAGACCAACCGTCATCATGCGGCACTAGAGGGTTCCTCACCCCATGTTAGAACTAAGGGGGGAATGTTAGGAATCATTCCTAACATGGGTGCATTAGATAGCTGTCCACATTATTAAATATTAATTAGTGTGTGTGAATATTTAATATGTGGAGCATGTTATTCAAATAATGTAAGTGAGTTGTTAATACAACTCACGTAGAGCTTATGTGAGAGAAAATAGGGTAAGATAGTTTAGGCATGGTTAGTGGTTAGGAGAAATCTAGGTGGTTAAAACAATCATCCTAGATTAATGTTAGGATTTAGTATAATGTGCTCTATTTATATGTAACATATTTTATTGATTAAGAAGTTGAATTGATTGATTAATTGAGCCTTCGGATCTTCTCAAATATGGGGGTTTTCCCCACATTTTGTATCAAAGTTGGTTATCCAAGCCTCTCTGAGAATTATTTTCCTTCCATTCATTGTTTTTATCCTCACAAAAAAATGAGAAATGCTATGTAGACCATGAGAAAATGTCATTGCATTGTTGTTCACCTTGCTTGCATTTTGTCAACAATTGAACAATGCAAGACCACGTGTAAAAATTGTTGACATTTTTCATTCATGTGCATTGTCCTTCCCATCTCCATTATGTTCACTCTATCCATAATTTTTACACTCCATTATGTTCATAGTTATCATTTGAAATAAAACAGAAAAACACTTTGCAAGATCCTTTTCTATAGGGCCATATAACTTCATATGGGTTTGACATCTCATGTTAGCATAGATTTGCACCGATCTGCCAATAATAAGTTTTTATGGATCTCAAATTTCACTTAGTAGATCAGGTTTAACATTCCATGAGAATGCATATTTTAACATACTTTTATTATTGCATTAGCCCAACTCAACATATACATGATCTTTCTTGGTTGGTTTGAGCTCGTCCCTACCTCATTCGATCCAAAGTGAATTTGGATCGACCCGTGCATCATCAAATTAATTGATCTACTATTCACCCACCCACAAATCCAACCTCAAAATATTAGCATATGATTTTTCATATATTGCCACGTCACCACAATTGAACAAGATTTTGTTGAATATGAATCAAGGAATGCCAAGACAATTTTGAATATGTTGTCTAAACTAACTCTATCGTGAGCCTTGCATGAATCATCTGGATGTTGATCATGGCTCGACATGGAGATCAAACCTCGAGCTGATGATTTGAGGCATCATAAACCTACACATGTGAATTAAACATGAATTGGTTTGAATATTGTGGAACAATCCCTTTGGAAAATCATACGTCATTATCTGCTTCGAGTTAGTGCTGCTTTAAAAAAGCACACTGGTAAGCCTCTTCCATTAACTTTTACTTCTATTAGATTTGGTTCTTGGATGGCTAGGCCTATCTCTCACGCAAGTTCGCATAATAGGAAAAAGTATTTTCCGTCACGTCGCCGTTAGTTTTATCGCGTCACCGTTAGTTTTGATGGAAAAGGAAACAACGTATTACGTTTGTGGTTTTTTAAAAGGAACCGGCGCCATATGGTTTCATACGTGAGTGTGCAGCAGGATGGTGGGGCACGAGAAATAGGCGCGGGGGTCCCGGGTTCAAGGCCACTGGGTGCAAGGATAGCACTGGTCAAAGTTTTGTGCGGCAGTTCACGTTACTGCGAACTGCGTGATAGAAACTAGGCTCATCGGTTCTTGGATGGGAGGTGATATAAATGGAAATCTGAATGTAACAACCAAGGTTACTAGGGATGTCTGTTTCTTAGCTCATTGGATGGTAGCTGATTTATACATTCGTGAAATTGATAACCTTTGATTTGAACTTTTTACATTGTGTTGGTCAACATCCATTAATAAGTCTAAAGTCGTCCCAATCTCAACCCTAACCTAGAACAATGGCTCTCCAATGAAGATCTCCCTTTGGTAGTGGTATTTTCTTTGACTTTGGAACATGTATCTCCACAAAATCTCAAAGAAACTCTAATCCATCACCAAAATCTAGCCACACTTCGAAGAAAACATTGGCTTGAGGGTTTTTAACGGTTAGCCCACAAACGGTTTATTTATTATTATATTTAATTTTGGGGTGAGTATTAAATTTTTAATGTGTTGAATTTTTTTAATTTATAAATATAGTTTAGAGGATTTTCTCAATCGTAAGAAGGAGATATAAAAATATATTTGTAAAGGGGACATAAGTTATTTTTTGAAAAAGGGGGAAGTTAATGTATTGGAGATTATTTCGATGCATTATCGGTTGAAGTTTATCGGTTGAACTGACATCCATGCATTTTTTGAATTAAGTGGGGTGGGGAATTTAAAAAAATAGGGTAAGCTTCAACCATCAACGACAGCCCAAGATGGAGACAATGACCGACCAAGACCAACCGTCATCATGTTGCTCCAAAGGGTTCCTCACCCCATGTTAGAACTAAGGGGGAATGTTAGGAATTATTCCTAACATGGGTGCATTAGATAGTTTCCCACATTATTAAATATTAATTAGTGTGTGTGTGTATTTACTATGTGGAGCATATTATTCAAATAATGTAAGTGAGTTGTTAATACAACTCACATAGAACTTATGTGAGAGAAAATAATGTGAGATAGTTTAGGGATGGTTAGTGGTTAGGAGAGAATCTAGGTGGTTAGAACAACCATCCTAGATTAGTGCTAGGAGTTAGTATAATGTGATCTATTTATATGTAACCTATTTCATTGATTAAGATGTTGAATTTATTGATTAATTTAGCCTTTAGCTCTTCTCAAATATGGGGGTTTCCCCACAATATATGCCTCTTGAATGCTTTCCCCTTAACGAGGTTAAATAATACATGTATATATGATTCCTTTGCTTAAGTTTCATTTTTAAAAATTGAAAATATGACTAAGTGATAAAAAAGATAAGAAAGAAGGAACATCCAAAAATCATAAAAAGAGAGAGTATACAAAAGCTCCCAAAGGGAATAGTAGTGCCCGAGTGCTCCTATCCATAATGGGTGGTCCCGTACATGAGGTACTCAAAAAAATAAATAGTGAAATCAGAGTTGAGAAAGATGTCACTAGTATGTAAAACTTAAAGTTGCAAGTCAAAAATAGTAAGCAATAATGATGAAAAAGATAAAAGTAATTTCAAATATAAGTGAAAGGGTTGTTAATGACTAGTTCTCTCACTTAGGAATCATGCATATAAATTAAGTATTTAGAGGCTATATGTACTTAGTAATTTCATCATTAGTGTCTACACTAGGGTGGTTAATAATTCCAAAACATTCCTATCAATCAAATGTTGGATAACATTTTCAATCTTGAAATATGTGTTACTAGAGTGCCAAATATATCTATTTTGATCATAATATGCATGAGATTCAAAACATTTAGATTGAGTTTTTCTCATATCAACCTTAATAGGTGGAGGGATAGATATAAGGTTACACTCACTTTTTTTTGTAAGATTGTGTTTTGAGGAAGGAAACCATGTCAATTTCATTTAAGGTGGAGTCTATAACTGAAGATTTATAAATTTAGGATTTGCAAAATGATTATAAATACATGTATTAGTAAAGGGTTGGTAATTTAGACTAGGCTGAAAAAGGGAAACATCAATTATAAAAGTTTAGCAAACTCCACATATAGGAGGAGATCATTGGGGATTAGTGTCTATGGTACCACGAGGTTGGATAAAGTGATTATAAAATATTTTATTACTAGGTTTTTTTTCTTTTCCTTCAAGCTAAGAAGAGGTATGGACCTAGTTAAAGGGATGGTAGTTCAAACCATCTCAAGGGAAATGAACCTTAAAATTTGAGGTGATATCATTAAAGATTTCCATTACGGATGGGAAATCCATTGTGAATGAATATACCTAAAGAGAATAATACATCACAAAATTTGAATTATACACAAAAAGATGTAACAAAGATAAAACCCAAATTGGAATCGGGAATGGAGATAGAAGTCCTAATTTAGACTATGGCGATCTAAGACAATTACATTAAGAATTCATAAATAAGAAATTTCTCCAAAAATTCAACCCAAATTGGAATTAAAATTGATTTATTATAATAAAGATATGGAAATCTTGAAATAAATGTAAAATGAATGAGAAATTATATCTATATAATATATGCTCTAACATTTGAACTTGAATGAACATATAAAATGGTATAGAGAATTTACATTCAATTAAGGAACATGCTAAATATAGTAAAACATGGGAGTATAAGTACATGCAGCTATTTGAATGGTCTAGAAGTTGATCTAGGTGTAACAAATAGATGAATCGAATGGAAGTATCCTACAAATTCTTTATCTATAATTTTTGTAATTTTTACTAGGTCCAAACTATTATATTTGGGCCAAATGATTTGGTAATTTTTTCCTTATTGACCTTTTAGTCTAGGTAGATAATTGCACCATGTGACTTTCTCGAAACTACGAGAGTGCATGGAATATCCTTTTTATAGAGTATTATGTCCCAAAATGTGTGAAACCTTTGTAATAAACTAGATTGACCCAAAAACCGAAGATAGTGAAAACCCTTGTAAAAATGTAAATGTTTGGGTTGAAGTGTAATCCAAATACTTTCTACCTTGCACTCCCAAAGAGGCCTTAAATCTGCAAATAGTTCTCCACAAAGAGATGTGACATAATACTTTATGGATGTAACTAGATATTTGATAACCAAATAACTTGATAATGCTTTGTTATGATTTGAATGTTTTTGCTTGACTTGGATTTGAGGCCACATAACTTGGGAATCTTGACTCTTGAACCTAGTTGGAATGATTTTGAGCTATGCGGGGCTTCCCCTAATTTCTTCTCCTACTTTAGGGAAATTTAGAAGTGTTTTTAATTGCTTTTTAGTGCTTTACTCTTTGGTGTCTTTTGAAAGTGCCAAATGATTTCTAAGTGAGTAATTGAGTGTATAATATATATAGGATTTGTTTTAGGTATAATCTAACATTTAGGATGAAAGATAGTTAAAGTAACTACCCTAAAAAATAAATCAAATTGAGTATATGATTGTTTGGTGGCCATGAATGGGGATTTTCTTCCTAGGACCATATCACTTGACAATTTGGTCATATTTGATGCTTTTGTCCAAGACTAAAATGCATGGCTACTAATATTTATACACAATAATATTCATGCCAAGTGGGTTGTTTGTGACTATTGTGAGACTTTTTGTAAAAGGTCAACAATGCAATGGGCAGAGAAATTATTATAATAGGACTAAGGATATAGAAATTGGGTGCATAATATGCGCACAAGTCGTGGTTTAAGGGATTAAATCGATACTAAGATTATCAATTAATAAATTACCAAATTTAAATGTTTACATAATAAAATTACATTGTCACACTATGCATCTTAGGGATTGATTTTCCTCATTGCACTAATCAAACCATGACATATATTTAAATTTCGTAATATTTGTCTAGTGAGGGATGGATTAAATAAAATGGGGAAAATAAATCCCTAACATATGTCTAATATTTTGTTAGGTGATTAAGGATTTAATGGTGTAAATAGGGATAATCGATCCCTAATATACATTAAACTATTACACCAAACATATTAGGGTTAGATTGGACGCATTTACACCAATCAACCATATTACAAGTTAAATTAATGTAATATATGTATGTTGGGGAAATAAATTTTCGGGAGGAAAAATTATGGGATTTCACCAACGCTCTAGGACTAGGTCCCTCTAGCTTGAATGGGGCAGCTCCATTTATTGAAAGAAAGGAAACAAATATGAACTAAACTAATTTCTGGGTGGCCTATGACGAGGATCACACATGAATACTTCCCTATATGTATTGAACTATGTAGTTTAGGAGAGAGTGAATTATTGTAGAGTTATGTTGTTGATCTTAATGGCACACATGACTCATGGAGATACTTTATAGTGTAAGAAGATTATGTGTTTTACAATGTTTAATGTAATGGAGTATATTGGTTGGATAATGGTGTTAGACATAACTAAATCTAGTTCTTGTATGGTTAGCCTTATTATAGTTATTGTTTAGTTCATGATTCTCTAAGATCTAGATCTAGTTTATGCATTGTGAAATGTTTATGTTTAGTTATGGATCTGAATATGTATTATCATCATCACACTAACATCCTACACAAGAAAATCTAAAGAGGGGCCTGGTACCTTTGCACACTTTGGGTGAGCACTCAGCTCAGCTTGGAGTGATGTGCTTGCGTGTGCTAGGTTTTTATAGTAGATTCTAGGTTTTGCATCATTGGTTCCATTTTTGGGACCTCTTTTTTTAGCTATTTTTCAGGATGTTTCATGATGAAGATGTACTTGGTTGACCCTAGAAAGTGTTGAGGAGTGGATAATAGATCTGGAAGAAGAGTACGCTTGGAGGTTCAACACTGGATCTGAGTTTGATGCACGCACATGTGTGGGTGGAGAAGAACTTGTATGACTATTTATATGAGAGTTTCTTTGTTATCTTTCGATAGAGTTGTATGAGTGGCTGGTTGCTTATGCATCTAAAAGGAATTGGAGGTATCACACACTTGTTCTGGATGTAGGAAGAATTTTAGGCCCTCTATGATGTTGATCTATTTGGATGCGCGTTGTGGACACTTGGTTTGGTGTTCTGAATAGCTATATTTTAGAGTACTCAATTTCTACTTACTCTTTCCCTAGAGGTAGCTTGAGTTCCAGTTTTTACGTTATCCCAGGGGAACCTATCTTGAGGCATTCCACTGGTGATCAAAATCTTGATGGTAACCCTGAACTTGGAAGAAAAGCCGATGGCTAGCTAAACCCTACCACACACAGGGGGGAGTAGGTTTGGTGAAGGATGGTGGACCTAGTGGCAGAGAGGAAAAGAAGAAAGGTGGCTTAAGTACAATGAGGCATGCAGAGAGGAGATAGAGAAGCAATGATATTGTAGAAATGGATGGCATTGAGGAGAGAGATGGCTCGTGAAGGATTTGGAGCTCACGTAGAAGGCATGGAGCAGAGCAGCATCTGAACTCCCCCATTTGGGAAAGCATGACAGGGAACCCTCCTCGGCCTCATATGGGAGTGTGCCAGTAGAGAGATGACATGGGCCATGGGCGCACATCTAAATCTACCTAGAAACCTAGCCCTTGCGCTTGGTTTTCCAGTATCTAGTACAACCAGTAGTCAACAAGCTAGTTTGGGGAGTAGAAGAAAAGAGTAAATCAAGTAGAAAGTGCATCTATGGCTGGAAAATGTCTTCTTTTTATTTGGAGGTACCTTTTTAGGTGCATCATTGGCACAAAACTCAAGCACACAAAATTTTGGACTCACTTCGGGAGTAGTACCACCTCACAGACTATAGGAGTTCAGTTTAGTACCACTTTGTTGGGACACAGGGTAAGTACATCCACTGGTCCACTTCCAGCTACAGGGAGGAGGATCAGGGGGCATAGGTGGCTCTAGTTCTAGGTGGATCTGGTGGGTCTAGAGGTAGAGGTAACACATGAGGTTCTGGATCAGGTGGGCATGGTCCTCACCAACCCCAAAATATTTACATGGAGATGTCACTTCATCTTCCAGAGTATAGGGAATAGAAGATGTTGTTGAGCATGTGCACATGTGTGAGATACTATGGCATGTAAAGGATCATGACTTCTGAGTGCAAGGCAAGTTAGTTTGTAACTACATTTGTAGGGACATGCTCACAGTTGGTACATGAAGTTTGACCTTGATCAGACTTGCGTAGATTATGCAACATTATGGGATGCTTTCCTTAAGGAGTTTTATATCCTTGAGTTTGAGCAAAAGAGTATAAGCACTCAAGGATATTAAGCAGGGCACTACTGAGAGTGTTTGGGAATATGATGCCCATTTCAAAACACTTTTGTCTAAGCTTTCATATGATATCCATGCAAGCCAACATGCACAAGTGGTTTGTTGGGGGTTGATCACACCATTTAGGAGGGTGTTGTCACATAAGACATATACGGACCCCATGTGAAGCACTTGAAGTAGTGTTGCATGTTTGAGGCAGTCAAAAGTATAGACACTTGGAGTGAGCCCATTCCTAGAAGCACAGATTACAGCTATGGAAAGTAGTTGGAGAAACTATCACCAATTCAGCACACAGATGACACTTAGGATTTGGTGTACATATTGTGAAGTGGAAGGGCACACTAAGGATAATTTTCCCCATAGGTCAGTATGTTCATTGTTGCTAGACTACGAGAGATATGTCATTTAGACCATGATGCAAGTCACTTCCCATTATTACAATGCACGATAAGAAAGAATGTATCTTGCTTATTGTAATATTTTCCGGTCCACAACTCACAATACAAAAGACTACAGGTTGATTGGTCAGATCCATGATGCCATCGATATTGGTGTGTGACAGACAGGAGTATCAGATAACTCTAAAAGTAAAAGTGAGCACCATGATCATGATCACACCCAAGGTGCTATGATCGAATGAGGGGGATGCTTTGAAGGAAGTCATGGCAGAGGTCGAGGATACCATGGTGGATTCGGGGGCGAGGCCATGGTGGTGGATGAGGTGAGTTTCCTCATGGAACATGTTTATACATGTGGATCTCTTGACCACTACAGGTGTGAATGCCCTCAAAATATTACTTGTTCTTTTTGTGGGAAGAATCATAACTATGAGGAATGCCCAGACTTATATGAGCATCTTAGCAAAGCAACATAAATAGAGAACAAGGGCATGGGGATGGTTAGAATACAACATGCCCATGGAAAATCAGTGGATGCCAAAGTTGGCACCGAACTGAGGTAGTACTGTGAAGATTACTACACACGCGTTGAAGTTGTGCGCATGCCAGAGAAACATTACAACAAAAAGCCTACCATTACTAAGGAGGAGGTTTTACATGCAAGGTACCCAGATCCTACACATCAGAAGGAGGTTTATCAGGAAACCATGGAGGTACTCAAAAATCTTCAAGGTGAAATACAATGTTTAAAGGAACAGTCACGGAAAGTTGGAACAAAAGAAGGCAACAAAGAGAGGTCCAGTCAGATGTTGATGATTTGAAAGAGGTATGCAAGATGTTGCACCAAGAGAATATTATTCCATTACTAGGGAATTGGTTAAAGGGAAACACTCACTGGTATATTGAGAATGGATGGAAGATCTTGCATGCTAATCTTCCCCCTCATAGCTTGGATTATGACAAGGAAATCACTCTTGAATGTTGTTGTGGATGGGTGGATTTTGAGAAATATATTGATTGACACAGGCAGCGAAAGTGAATGTGCTTACTTTAGATGCATGGGTGCAGATGGGAAGACCTCCATTACAACCATCCTCTAATGTATTGTTTATGGCTAATCGAACTAAGGCCACTCCAATCGGGTTTTAAAGGATGCATCCATTACTATACAAGGGGCCAAGTTCACTTGGGGACTTTGAGGTTTTAGCACTTGCAGAAGCAGACAACTTCCCAGCTCTACTTGGGTGCCCTTGGTGTTATGCAAATAATGTTGATCTATGGTTCAACAAGGGGTATATAAGTTTTGAGAACAAGGAAGAATGAGTTATTATCCCTTTGACAGATGGAAAATCTACACCTTATGTTGAACCTTTGAGTGAGGAAGACCTGAACAAAATTTATGTGTGCATCCATTCGAGATCCGGAAGTACTTGAGCCATCTAAGGAGGAATCCTCTAGTGGGAAGATGCATAGTCTATTAGTGATACTACAAGTATTTCTTGTGATAATTGGGCATGAAACCTATGAGATGGTTGGGTGCATGAAGTAAGAAGTGCCTTTGCATGGAGGAGAAAACCTCATTGTATTAGGTGGATAGGTAACAACTTTGTACCCCGGTACACTGGAGAAGGAGATCCTATAGTATTCTTGCATGCCATGGAGGAGCAGTGGATGGATCAAGTGGAGAGAAGAAATATGTTAGTGTATACCCTATGTGGGATGACAACACTGGTGGATGGTTCACAGGATAATCTCATAGAATGGAATGAAGTAAGAATTTCTCTAACAACCCGGTTTCTCAGGAGCAATGCACCTACTCAAATCTGCATATATCATGGTAATCAACCTATTCAACACCACATTTCAACAAGTGTGAGAGACTCTGGATAGAGGGGAAGGAAGCTTTACCACCTTCACTTTGGGTGCACAAACTTTATTCCACTTTGCAAGGTTGTGCACGTGCTTGGTATGTTTATGCGGAACTACATAGGGAGACTAGAAATTGGCAAGACTTGATTGCAGGAATGGTCCAAAATTTTGACTACTTCTCTACTAAACCTCGGTGAGAGAGGCATTACGGGTTATGGAATGCTTGACTATGGGAGACAGTGCAAAGGCTGAAGAACTCATTCAGGAGTTATTTGGTGAGGAAGAACTAGGAGCATGTTTTGATGAAATAGATGAGACAAATGCCAAACTATTTAAGTGTGCTTTCTTTGAGAAGGAGAAAGGAAAGATGGTCTACATAGTGGATGATGAAGAAGTAGAAAATTTGGACATTGATCATTCAGTAAAGGTACGCGTGAGGTTTTAGATAGTGTGGATAAAAATGTGCACACTATCATGAACCTATGAAGACCAAGAAAGTGAACATTGGGCACATGGATGTTGAACCTAAGGAGGCCATAATTGGAGATTATTGGTCTGATTATGAAGTGGCAAAGATAATTGAGTTACTACGTGATTTCCAGGACTTATTTCCTAGGGGCTACCATGAGTTAAAGGGGGTGCATGAGTCATTAGGTGAGATGAAGATTAAGCTAAAGGAAGGTGTGCACACCTAGTCAGGAAGAGACCTTACAAGATGAACCCTAACCTACATATAAAAGTTAAAGAAGAAATTGACAAAATGCTTGAAATATGGCATCATTAAGCCCCTAGAAGAATCAGTGGGTTAGCCCCATGGTAATCAATATAAAGAAAGATGGTCGGATTAGGATTTGTGTGGATTACAGGAGTTGAATGTTGCATGTGTGATTGATCCTTTTCCTACACCTTTCACCGAGGAAATATTAGAAGGCATTGTAGGGCACAAAATTTACTCTTTTACAGATGGATTCTCTAGGTATCATCGGTAAGAATTACACAGGAGGATCAAGAGAAGACAACCTTCACCACTGAATGGGGAAGCTTTGCATATATGGTGATGCCCTTTGGTTTGAAGAATGCACCTATTGTATTTTCATACATAGTTGTTCAAGCATTCCAGGATTTTATTCACAAATTCTTGCAGGTTTACTTGGATGATTGGATGGTATATGGGCTTGTTAAGGATCATTGTGACAACTTGTGCTTAATGTTTGAAAGATGTAGATAGTTAAGCATCTCTTTAAACATCAAAAAGTGTGTATTTTCTACACCTTTTGGAACTCTTTTAGGGCATATCATCTACAGGAAGGTTTGTTAGTAGATCCAACTAAGGTTGCAATTATTGTAGGCCTGGAGGAGCCTACCAGTCAGAGTGAGGTGCGGATTCTTGGGCCATACAGGGTATTACAAAAAATTTATCAAAGGATATGTGAAGATTTTTGCCCCCTGGAGGAGTTACTAAAGGAAAAGGGACATTCTATTGGGGAGAACCATGCATACGCATTTGAGGCATTGAAGGAGAGACTTACTACAATGCCTATTCTACATTTTTCCCTCATGGAACCAACCATTTCACATACATGTGGATGCCTCTAGCATGACCATTGGCATGTTAGCTCATCTGGAGAAGGTATTATAGATCATCCTATCTATTTTTTAGTAGTAGAAATTTGACTCTTGCAAACAAAATTATACAACTACAGAGCACGAGGCCTTGTCGATGATCTACACACTGCATAAGTTCAGACAATACTTTGCTAGCAACACCTTTTTTTTTTATATAGATCACATGGCATTAAAATACTTGGTAAATAAGCCCATTTTACAGGGGCACATATGTCGATGGGTTCTCTTATTCCAAGAATTTGACTTTACAGTCATGGTAAAACCAGGTAAAAGTAATTCTAGCCCAGACCACTTATCAAGAATTCAATCGGAGAGAGATGACATGACAATTGAAGATACAATGTCGGATGCACAGTTGTATAGGTTACATCATGTGCCTTTAGAATTGGAGGATATTGTTGTCTTTTTATGCATAGGTATGGCATGCCAGAAGGAATGAAAAGCCTTAGAGAAGAAACAACTTGCAATTCATGTTTGCACCCTTCATGTTGATCAGTGGTGACTTATACAAACTAGGCCAAGATGAAGTATTGCATCGGTGTGTATTAGAACATGAGCACATGGATATCATGGAAGAGGCTCATGGTGGTATTGCAGGTGGGCATTATGTGGGATGCCACCACCATGCACATAAGATTCTACTCATTGGATTATGGTGGGAGACCTGTATAAGGATTGTAAAGAGTATTGTAAGGCGTGTGATCACTGTCAGCGCCTTGGAAAACCTAGACAAAGAGATGAAATGCCTTTGAGGCCTATTACTAGTGCAGAGCCATTTGAAAAATGGGCAATAGACTTTGTGGGTCCTATTTCCCCAGTACCACGCAGTAGAACCGGATCACGCTACATCATCACTTGTATAAATTATCTTACATGATGGGTGGGAAGAAGCACACCTACAAAGGATTGTACAACAACTACAAACAAAGGTTCTTATGGGAAAATATTCTTACTAGGTATGGATGTCCATTGAGTTTGACAAGTGATAGGGGCACACACTTCTTGAATGAGACAATCAAGATATTATTGGATGAATTTATGGTCACACACCACAAGACTACACCTTATCACCCTCAAGAAAATGGGACTATGCTGAGGCCTTCAACAAGATATTGAGCCAGACCTTAACAAAAATTTGTGATGTTGGAAGGAAAGATTGGGATGATAAAGTTTTTTTTGTACTTTGGGCATATAGAACAACCTTACAAAAGGTTAAATAAGGCCACACCCTTTCAGTTGGTGTTTGGTGTAAAAGTAGTTCTTCCCATGGAATTCATGTTACCTTCTTTGTGTATTGTGCATGCGGGGGTCTAGCTGATGAGAAAGCATTAGAAGAAAGAATTGACAAGTTAATACAATAACTGATGAGAGGTGCCATAACACGTTGGAGTCAAAAGTAGGAAAAGGCCAGGAAGAAGGCATGGCATGATAGACACATCAGGGATAAGAAGCTTGAGGTTGGATAGATGGTACTTCTTTATGATTCCAAGTTTTTGTGCCATCCAGGAAAACTTAAGGTGCATTGGTTGGGACCATATGTTATCACTCACATCCTTGAATCAGGCACTTGTCAATTAGAGGTGCTTGATGGAACACGGTTACCCAGGTTACTTTAATGGGAGTAGGTTGAAAGCCCTACTATAAATAAGTCTTCTTGGTGTTTGTAATAAGGCAATATTTCCATTTAGTATAGATTTCCCTTTATATTTCTTTTAATGTATTTCCTTCTTCATCACTATGCTTTGTCAATTTAGTTTGGTGTTTTGTGTAATAAGCACATTTGCACGCTTGGAAGCTAATTACAATCTGAAGTATTTTTATGCACAGACTACACATACCATTGGTGTGGGGTGGTTGTTATTTGTTATTCAAAAATGGGTACACATAAGAACAAACTATTATATGTGTTATTCAAAAATGGAAAGGAGTTGCTAGAAAAGAAGATTGCTCTAAAGAAGACCATAGCTAGAAATAAATGAATGAACAATATAACATGAGGTAAGTTGTGGCCATAGAAACTACTAGAGGAAGGCACAGTGGTGAGGTACTTTGGTGCATGGAAGCACACGTAGAAGGAGGTCTATAGCCAGAAGGTAGGAAGGCATGCTAGAAGGTTATAGTTGGGGCGTAGGTGTATCACATGGAAATTGGGAAAATGGTCAATTAATGAGAGGATCGGTGGTAGGTAAAGGAGCAATAAATGTAATAAATTTTCAAAAAAATCTATATAAAGGACATGATGCGGGTTCATTTTTACCTTTGTGATCACAAGTATTCAAGTGAGCTAGTTGTGACCAAGCCAAGCAAAGAAACATGTTGAGGTGCGAGAGAGTTGTGAAACTAGGTGGAGAGTAATATTTGTGCACAAAAGTGGCTTGTGTCCCATTGGAGAAGGGTTTGAGTGAAGCAGAAGCATTGAGAAGGAGCTAGGGCATGTAGTTTTGAGCTAGGGCATGTGATTTTGAGCTAGGGCATGAGATTTACTCATGAGAGCTTACTCGATAGAGGAAAAAGTGAGATTTTTACCATGGCACCAAGGAAAGCACCTAGAGTAGGTATAAAGGGGAAGAAGAAGGTGGAAATCGAGGTCGAAGATGCTCCCAGAGAAATTTTTTAGAAATGTAGTATCTAGAAGGAGTGATCATCGGATGGGATTGGGATTCCCATATCCATAGATGATAAAGTAAGTGATTACAACCACCACACCACCGATAACAAGGGAGAGTTGGATGCATTGTTGAATAAGAAGACCAACAAGCACATGGTGGATGACATGCCAGTATATGATGATGTTGGGGAGAAGTTTTCTCAAGAAGGTAGGGGTGTATCAACTGTATGAACTCCCATATTTTGGAAAACCAAAAATTTATACCAATGGCTTATGAGCAGAGTCCATGAGGACTTTTTCTATTTTGTTGGATGGAGGGTAAGGATCACCACACCTTTGATTGCTACATTGACAGGATTGAAGGGCACATGGACAAAGGTTAGTAGTGATCTAACTGATAAGGAAACTATTATAGCCACAAGCAAGGAGTTGGGATACTCCAAGGGTCCACATGGAATGGACATCTACAAATTAAGGAAGTACCCTATGGTGCAGGTAGCCACATCATCTCTCACTAAGTTGAATGATCAAGAGAGATGGTCACAAGTAAATACCATGTGGCTACATATTGTGAAAGAAAATGTCACAAGGAGAAGTACAACTTAGTTGGCTACATAGTAGAAAAAAATTATTGAGGAAGCACATGCAGTGTGAAAAGATAAGTTTTGGTGCTATCCTATTATCTCTTGTGTTTGTAGAAATTGGAGTGCCCGATGGGCCAAATAACAAAATTTGGGAATACCCCATGGAAAGAAGTCCCTCACAGAGAGGTTTGAGAAGTATTTGTGTGAAGGAACAATGAGTGGCCCATTCAAACAAAGGGAAAACTATGGTATGATCGACTTCACACGTGGCCTTTGAGAGGAATGGCACATTCCAAAGGAGTTACCCTCAGTAGTGGGTAAGGCGGTGCAATTCATGGTGTATATCAACATTTTTGCATCATGTGGTTTTTATAATGAAGGATGGGACATGGAGTCCCAGTGCAAACTTCCATACGCCTTCACAACACACTTATTTCTAGGAAGTAGTACACATGTTTACTATTGATGCATGCTGTTGAGCTTTAATGCGACAAGGTAGATTGTGACTACCATACTCTAAGAAAAACTTATGTTTATCCAGGTCGATCTGCCTACATTGAGAGGCTCATTTCAGATGTTATAAGTATGAAGCCGGTAAGTTTGGCTATTGGGGATAGTGGAGCCATGCTTTTCTATCTCTCATCTTAAGCCTAGGTTGGAAAATAAAAAGTATGTGGAGAATGAGTTTATGCTCCCAAGGCCACCTAAGGGAAAACACACAGTTGAAAATGTGGCAGCTCCAAATCCTACCTCGACCATAGAGATAGATGAGAAGAAGAACTCATGAGGATAGTGGAGGCTTGGACCATAGAGGCTGGAGGCAGCCCACAAGAAAAAGTGGAAAGTGAGCATGCAGATACTCCCCCACAGGACACAGGAGGAGAGGAAGACTTGGATGTAGATACAGTCCATGAGGAATGCCAGTTTAAGAAGGTGTTCAAGAACTAAGACCCAAGGCACATAGAACATCTCAACCTTTACGAAGGTCACCTCAACTCTCCCTCAAAAAGAAGCACCCAGAGAAAGAGAAGAAGAAATATAAAGCTTAACGAGGAGGAGGAGGAGTCTAAGAAGAGAGCACTAGGAACCCCGTTCAACTTGAAGATGTGGAGGAACCCCGGGATGAAGAAATGAGAGATGAAGAGGAAGGGGTGAAAGAAGTAGAAGAAACTATGCAAGAACAACCCAACACACCCATTATGACTCAGGTAGGAGAAGGGCCAACTCCAGACCTTGGCACCCAGGTTCCTAAGGGGCCAAGAACAAAAAAAAAAGAAAGTGAAGAGTATGTTGTCCCTAGTATGGGCTATACTGAGGACACAAGAAAAATCATCCATGCTAGGTTTTTGAGAGCACTTGTGGGCCTTAAGGAGTTATATGGGTGGGAGCTGATGGATCCAGATATGGCCACTACACACAAGGAAGAAATTATCTTGGTCCATGTAGACTCATATGGATGAACCAGATTTTGACGTGTGTGAGGAGTCTTGTGTCTCACGAAAGAGTGAAGAAGGCACCCCAGAGTAGGCACATGACAATAAAACCTACTCTAATGTCGATGAGTAGGTCAAATGCCTTGGTCAAAGTATCTGTTGAGGTGGCATGGAGAAATGTTGATAAGGCCACCACCATTAGAGCATTGCTTGAAGATAACAAGGCTAAAATTGAAGAGATAACATTTTAAAGGAAGAGAAGGAACAAGAGAATGGGAAAATAATGAGGCCTTTCATTAGCATGGCGGAGGAAATTGGTGATCACATCCTTAAAACAAGGCCTCATCTAGAATCTCAGGTACTAGAAAAGTTTCCTTCTTTATGCATTATGTGTGCACTTTGGTCGATTTGGTGTTAGATGATGGACCAATTCGATGCCCACACCAAAAGATTTTGAACAAGAGGTAGAGAGAGAAGGGCCTCTATGGTTAGGAAAATTTCAACTTATGAGGCATTGCTCCAAACTTTGAAGGATGAGTTGAAGAAAGAGACCAAGCTCTCAATTTATGTGTGGCACTAGAAGCAGTAATAAGGACCAAAACTCTAGTTGAAGATAATGAAGTTCTAAGAAGATGAAAGATGAGACACTAGGGCACGCAAAATATTGGCACTAGTGAAACAAAAGCGTGAGGCCCTCGCAACAACAGCCCAGATCCACACAAAGAGAGGATTGATGAGATTGGGAAGCTCATAGCAAAAATGGGACCTCATGGAAGGAATGATGTCAGGTATGGCCAATGTTGTTCTAGGTACTACAGAATGAGAAAGAAAAAGATTACTCAGGATGAACTAGATGCCATAGCCACATATATTCCAGAAAAGACAAGGACCACTAAATGAATGGAAGACATTGGAGGCTGAAATCAAAAATGAATATCCAGAGCTAATCCTCCCAGTTGAAGAAGAGGGTGTTGCAGAGTAAAAAATTCATTCTTTTGTATAGTGTTTCATTAATTCTTTCATTCCTTATTCTTTATTATTTATTATTGGGAACATCAGAAAGAATTCCCATTTCGGGATGAAAATGTACTTTAGTGTGGGGTAATGTTGAGAAGACAAAATGTTTCTCTAAGGAGAAGACACACAAAGGATGTGCATGCATGGGAACAAGGCATTTGAAGGCACGTGGAAGATAGGAAAGGAAACACACCACAAACACTTTGGCTCAGGACTTAGCCATTTTTATGGATAAGGGCTATTTTTGGAGATAGCGTGTGGAGCACACATAGAGATGAAGACTTGCACTACACACAATGGTATTTTGGGAACAAGCGGTTGATAAGCGCCATGCATGTTTAGAGCTAATAATAGGATTTCTTCTTAGAGTTAACTATAGGACATCTATTATTAGAACACTTGCATGTTGTGCATGCCATTATAAAGGTGCATGGCTATTATCAACATGTGACCTATTTTGAGAAGTGCATGGGTGGTGAAGGGAAAGTCCCCACCTCTATAAATATGTATTGAACTATGTAGTTTAGGGAGTGTGAATTATTGTAGAGTTATGTTGTTGATCTTAATGCACGCATGACTCATGGAGATACTTTATAGTGTAAGAAGATTTTGTGTTTTACATGTGTTTAATGCAATGGAGTATATTGGTTGGATAATGGTGTTAGACATAACTGAATCTGGTTCTTGTATGGTTAGCCTTATTATAGTTATTGTTTAGTTCATGATTCTCTAAGATCTAGATCTGGTTTATGCATTGTGAAATGTTTATGTTTGGTTATGGATCTAAATATGTATTATCATCATCACACTAATCCTATACAAGTAACTCTAAAGAGGGGCCTAGTACCTTTGCACACTTTGGGTGAGTGCTCTAGCTCAGGCTGAGTGATGTGTCAATGCGCTGGGTTTTCATAGTAGATTCTAGTTCAACCTCATTGCATATACACCTTTGCTATCTTATTGTCTATTTTGAGACAAAAGAGAACAACACACGTGGATACCACAAGAAATAATCGTGTCCACCACTTTTGTAGTCTACTTGCATGACTAGGTTGCAATGTCGGAATACAAGTGTTGAAAGTGTGAATGGTACGTCCTCATATTCTAGTAGGCCCTTTGTCTCAAACCCATATTGAGACACATTATCATCATAGTTATGCTTGAGTCATCATTGATCTTCCTTAGAAGTGTTACATTGTTCGCATTGCCTCGTCATAATTATGATACTTACATATCACTTATAGTAAACATGGTCTAAGTATCTATATTGTAACGTTACGTTGCCTATATCTTAACAAATCCTTAGCATACTTTGACGTTGTTTTATTTATAACATTACCTCAATCTTGAAAGATTGTTTGTTTATTTTTTGTCTTTGTATCAACATTATTTTGGATACTAATAACTTTCTTTCTCAAAGCTTGGGTAACGTATTCTAGTAGTATTTTTTCTTGGCTCACGTATATAAACTCCATTTGTTTTATGGTTTGGGTTTTGCTTGTCTTTATACTTATCATAAGTATCCTTTGATTGGACATCACATCAACCCTTGGCTAATACTTATGCCTTGTTCATCTTTGAACTTGACATAATCATTGACATTGAGTTGATCATATAACATCAAACTATCTCTGAAAAACATTAGCATAGGGTGTAGTTTCATGTTGATTGATTGGTTTACTTAAAATTGACATGATTGATCCTTACGTGTTATCAAACTCATAGACTTAATTGATTCAATATTATTTGGTCCATTTATCGACGAACTCGAGACCTTAAAAAAATAGTTACATGTTACACTTAGGTTTTTTATACCCTTGATTATACTAGACAAAACCTGGTGTAAAAAAACTCACAAATGAACCATATCATGACAATGGAATCCAAGAAACGAGATTTAAATCCTTTTCTGGGTCACAATTTAGGTCCCCTCTTCTCCAAAGTAAAGGAAATAGATGGGTTGGTTGATCATAATAGAGACGAGAGTGATTCATTTCAAGATATCGACAACGTGGATGTCACTCACTTTGATGAATTCCTATTCTGAAATAGAGATCAAGTGTTTGCACGATTTTTAGAGCTAGGTGCCACAGTTCCGCAAGAATGAGAAGCCCCTAGCAAAGATACTAATAGGAAGGAAGAAGAAACACAAATACCTCCCCTCACTAACATGGATGATAGCGTTGAGGAAGACACGCTTCTACCTCTGGTACCAACATTGAAGGTGAAACATCAAGAAAAAGGTGGTTCTCAACCGCCACCCCTTAAAATATGTCACAGGGTTAGGGTAGAACGTGAACATGAGGAGTTACCTCCTCCTCAAAATGATGATGAAGAGGACCCTCAAAATGAGGAAGTCACTATACAAAATCAAATACAAACCCTTAGCCAATAGCTAGTGAACTTATCTTCTTCTATAAGTAAGAACCCAAGAAAGGGTACACATCAAGAGAAACCTAGGACTAAGGTTAGTGAACTTTATACTAAACCTCAAGAAGATGAAGCCTTCAAGAAAATTTGAGTGCTTAGACCATCTTCTCCTACAAAAGAGAAACTCTTTACACAAGAGTTACAATCAATGAAAAACATGCTTACGACCCTTCAAGAAAGTAACATAGGCCATAGCAAAAAATATCAATATGAAAGAGACATGTTACAAACACCATTTCCAAAAAAATATTGATTGTCCAAAATTTGATAAATATAAAGGCAAAGGTGATCCTCGTGATCACATCAAAGACTTTTACATGGCTTGCCAAGAAGTATCCTATAGTGACAATTACCTCATATGTTTGTTCCCTCGTAGTTTAGGAGGACAAGTGTTGGAATGGTTCCTTCATTTACCAAAGGGGTCAATAATCACATGGCCCACACTAGCAGAGAAATTTATGCGTCACTTCTCATTCAATATGGAGAATGACGTAACCATGTTAGATTTATGTAATGCTAAGCAAAGACCAAATAAAACTTTTGCTAGTTTCTTACAATGATGGTGAGGGTTAGCTAGCCGCTTCCCTTGTGTAGTTCTTGAGAAACAATTGGTTAGTATCTTCATGCCCAATTTAAATCTAGACATTGTGTTTCACTTACAAATACACTTTGTGTCACTAACTTTGAGGAAGTTATCGAGAAAGGAAGCCAAATTGAGAAGGATTTAATAGAAAAGGGAACAATAAAACCCTTTTTGAAGGACAAAAGAGTCAAAACCTACAGACAAGCCTAAGTTCTTTAACAAAAAGGAACGTCGTAGGATATGGTATCACCGACTCTAAACGAGTTCAAACAGTTCAAAGTGGTCCCCTTTTAAAACTTACTAAAGGACCTAGTCAAAATACGATCAAACGATGAGTGTTCACTCCCCTTACAGATTCATTATCCATGATTTTGAGACAATTAGAGGTGGTGAACATGGTTAAATATCCAATCAATATACCTTATGCAGATGATGTGCCCAAACCGAATGGTGTATATATCATGAATATTGTGATTTTCATCGTTTCAGAGGACATAAAACAAACAAATGTTTAAAATTGAGACACTTTATTCAAGACCTCATTGAGGATGGGAAGATTGAAGTGGACTCCCCTAAATTAGGACAAGGGCCTAATGGAAAAATGGGAATCTTTAAACAACCCTTTCCTAAGCATGATAAACAATGAATGAAAAAGTTGGATCAAGGTCAATCATTTGATGATTATAGAGCTATAAACTACGTGTATACCTCAGCTGATAATCCCTTTTATTCACTCATAGGTTGTATTCATTTGTCCAATGAGAAATTAAATACCATCAAAATCATTATCAATGATTGCGCCTTGCAACATGACACGCTCGCCTAGCGATTACGAAACCTCCTTCTCATACCCATCAGAAAAATTAGTATGATTTTTTGGATCAACTTGAGAAAACCACGGGTAAGATTTCTCTCTTAGACCTCCTCAAGATATTAGGCCCTCATAAATATATCCTTTATAAGACCCTCAAGGGTCAAGTGTTAACGTTTGAAAATCCTTCACACCTCCAAGCCATGGTTGCGAACCTTTCTCTTAGTGACATTTCCTTTGACTAGAGTGAAGTCCCACTTAATAATCACACGCACAATTTACCCCTGTACATTGAGGTATTTTTCACTCGTAGAAAGATTAAAAGAGTGCTTGTGGATAACGGGTCAAGTTTAAATATTTACACCTTGAAGCTAGTCAGACAGCTAGGGCACACAGAAGCAAATATGGATTCTCACATAATAACAATTACAACTTATGATAATGCTGAGCATGAATCAGCTGGTACCATTGTGTTACCTATGGAAGTAGGGACAAAAATCATGACACGAAGTTCCATGTCCTTGATCTAGATCTTCCTTATAACATGCTCTTTGGCCGCCCGTGCATCCATGCCATACAGGTTGCACCTTCCACATTTCATCAATAAATTAAGTTGCATCATGAGGGGAAAATGATCACCATCCTAAGAGATCCTAAGCCATTTACACATTGTAGAGTGCTACATATTTTTCTCGAGCAGGGTATGAATTTCCTTCAGCGGACATTGTTATACCATTAAAAATAGAAGCTCTGAAAGCTCGAGTTGATCCTGACACATTGTAGGATGAATAAAGATGCTTCCTCGTCACTCTCTCCCTTTTCCTCATGGGAGCGAAAGGTTGTATCATATGGCCCAATCAAGGATTTCAATATTAAACAAGCCTCTTTGGTCTCCGACCTCTTTCTATCACCTAAATAGGCCTAATTTCCAGTTCAAGAGCTCTCGGATAGTTGTCCTAGTCCCTTTGAGAAATTTGTTCCCCATGGCCTTTTGTCGAGATGATAAAATGTTGGATACACCTACAAGTTAGATCCTGAAGGAACAAAATTTGCATGTCACCAAGCTCCGAATACGCCAAAGCACATAGAATGATGTATGTCATGGGCTATCAGGGATTTGGGTGCAAAACAAATGCACAACGCAGACTAGATCCTATCCCAATCCCCCTTGGAAATCAAATAAACATGGCCTTGGCGTTAAGCCTCATAGGGATCCACCCTTAGAAATTGATGACACCTCTTCGAACATGAGGACGATTCACCTCATTCAAACAATGACACATATTCCTATTGTAGCATGTATGAGTGATTAACAAAAATAAGGGAATATTTCTTTAGGAAATAGTAACCCTAGTTAATCTAATTAGGAGGAATAAAACGTTGTATAAATGCAGTAAATAATATGGAATGATTCTAGATAATTATATTAAATGAAATAAAACCCTAATTATGTCAAAGGAGGTAGAAGAATGACTTAGTTAATTGATGTAGATGGTCGTCTGAATGCCGCAGTCCGACAAGTGAGGTCCCCAGAACCCAGAAGAGTCACTTAGAGGTCCTGCCAAGGGTAGATCCTGAGGTTTTGAACTAAGTGGGTGCCTGGAAGGTCTTAGGGCACCCCAAGGTGATTTGGTCCACAGTTTAGGTGCCTTGGTCTCTAAAAATGCTCGAAACTAGTTTCGATGAGGTCACAAGTTGATCCAAACTCTACACTGTCCTCATCACATGGATCTATCGGATAAGCTAGAAAATGACACATAATACAAAAGGAAGTATCAAACCCTAGAAAAATAATATATAGATATGAATGGTTCGAGACTCACCTCACCATGCCAAACTTTTGGTCTTATCACCTTTGAGTGTTGCACTATATTTCGAGACCCGGATGTAGTTTTAGTGTGTGTGTGCATGTCGTGCCCTAGGTGCTCTCGTGCCAGTCGCACTTTGTGAAGTAGCGAGAAATAGTAACTATAGAAAATGTAAATAGCATGTGTGCATGGAATATAATAGAATCCCTCCCCTATGCAGTGTGTGTAATACAGATCTATTAGCCTTGATGCATGGCACTATGTGGATGCAAGTGATGCAATCGATATAACTCTAGATGGAGTGAGAGTAATGTTTAATGCTTGCATGACCTATGACCCTCATTATGGTCTTATAGATTTATATTTATAGGGATCTTAAGCTTAATTTCATAATTAATCCCAACAAGGACAACTCGGAAAAGATAAAGACAACAAATGGCTAGAAAGGCCCCAAAAATAAGTGAGAAAGGATGTGCATAGATCGAGGTGCCCAAGGTGGGACCGGGGCACCCTAGTACAGGTTGAGGCACCCTGATTTTGGGCTAGAATCATGGGGAAATTGTGAAATGGGGGATAAGTGCAATAAAATATGTGGGAATGACGAAATAAAATATAAATAAAGGTAGTGAAAAGGTGGGATTAATTAGTACTTTATCCAATTGAGAATCTTCTAAATAGTAGTATAATACCAGGATAAATTATGTGTAAAGTGCATAATTTTGTGTCTACATTTTCCCCCACTTTATGTTGGTGAGCGGAAATCTCGGTAACATAAAGTAGATAGAGATGTATACCTTCTATCCATGTAAAGTGTAGAATAAGACACACCAATGGAATAAACTCAAGCGTGGAATAACAAAAAGAAAGATGTGGAGGAGCATGGATTCTAAAGATGAAAAATGTGCATAAAAAGTGATGAGAGTGAACCTAGGGTGGAATGCGTGTGTAGCTGATGTTCTGTGTATTGTACCTACACGATTAGTAAAGGAAAGTGTCTGTAGCGGTGTGTTGTCGTTGTAGTTGTCGCGGTTGTTGTTGTTTCCCCAATTTGACTGCTTGTTTCTCATACGGCAGACTTGCAAGAAGAAAACAATCAAGTAGTCAAAACTTTATGTATGTAAAAAAATGTTGTGTAAAATACGCATGTGTAAAGTATGCAAATATAAAATATGCTAGAAAAAGTGTAAATGGAACATGTGCACCTGATCCATGTCGAGAAAAGGGTATAGAATGATATCTTGTATTGTCACAAGATTTTCAGGTGATCTCACACCACCCTGGCTGAAGAAGTATAGGGAGGAAATGCATTGTGTCCTCTAACTTTAGCCAATTTTGTTGAAATGTGTGAAGATATATCTGTATTTTCCTAGTTTTTGGGTGATCTGACACCACTAGATGGATAAGTGTAGAGAGGCACACCCATTATAACCCCCAAGCCTATAACCTGCTGTAGAATTGCCAAAGGACACCATGTCCTGTTATGGCCATTGTGTATGGAGTTCATAGACTGGTCTAAACTCACTCATTGTGTCTGAACCGATGTAAATATGTTGTGTTAGTAGAAAACCCTCAATGATGCCCCCTCTTTGGGGGTGTATGCAATGACCTTAGAAGGAGAATGTGGCCCCAAAAGAGGATCAACCACACTCTCACCTATACAATTATGCCTACTGGGGAAAGGGAAACACTTGGTAGATACCAAGGCATGCACAAAAGGGGATGGCTAGCCAATACAAGTGTTAGTCTGAAAAAACATGCATGTAATAATACAAATGTAAAATACGCAGATAATGTAGAAACTACCAAACAAAGTAGTGTAAGCATGCAAGAAAATAAACAAACCGCACAAAATGGGTTTCAAACATGGGACATCACTCACGATGTTGCAAGACACAAAATTCCATCAATGCTAAAAACAATAGACATGTGTGCACACAAGAAAATTTCAGCACCCGCATATAATGGAAAACAAGTAGAAGCAAACAAACAAGGAGTCATGGAGACGTATAATCCTACAAAAAAAGTGTTGCACGTGGAACACCCGTTAGCATGTTGGAGCGATAACCAATATGTCAAAGCGTGTATGAGAAAGTAATATAGGATGATAAGTATAAAATGAAATAATAACACATGGATAAGATGAATTTGGATGCCCCAATGACCAGTATAGGAAGGGTAGAAGGTGAGAATCCATGCCGTGTGTAAAATTCATATGTCTGCAATTACACTAAATAAATTTATGAACACACATGTGTGTATGATAGAATAATGACACATAAAAAAACTATAACATGTGTAGTAAAGTGATCATGTAAAAAAATAGTAAACAAGAGTAAATGCCCTAAAGACAATGCAATATGTTGTGGATGGATGGAATGGAATGTGAGATGGAATGATAGGATCAACGTGCCCCATGAGTGGATGGAAGTGTATGCAATGAGGCTCATTTTTTTCCCCCTCAGCATTCAAGAATGAACCATAAATGAGAGTGTGTCATCAGGAAATGGTCGAGTAGTGTTGGTTGTGTCTACCACATTGTGATGAGTGTGTATATGTAATGGTGATGAGATGTGACATGTGGAGAGATGTGCATGAACCCTATAGTCGAAGCATATATCATGAATTTTTGAATGGATGAATAATGATTTAGCCCTAAGCGTCTATGACTATGTGATGAATAGTAATAGGTGACAATTTAGCCTAAGGCATATGTCACTACAAGATGAAAATATGGAGTGGTGATGTAACCTAAGGTGCATACCACTACAAGATGATAATGGAGGTGGTGATTTAGCCTAAAGCATATACCACTACTAGAGGCAATCATGGATATGGGTGACGATTTATCCTAAAGTGAATTTCATTATCCTAAGAATGTCACATGATGAAATTTCACATGGTGATTGTAAGGTTCATTTGATTGGTAAACCCTCCACATCAAAGTACGGACTAAGGAATTAAAGTATGTCATAGGGTGGTGAATACAATGCATAGAAAACAATTTAGTATAGGTGGTAGTGAGAATAAACAACCATGTGATGAGTAGGTTTTTGTAAATGCACTATGTGGGCACTTCATGATATAGGATGTGTAGGATGTGTAATGTGTAAATGCAATAATAGGTGTAGATAGAAATGGAATATGTAATGATAAAATGGAAAGCTAGACCCATATATAATGTAATCTAGTGTAGTATGTAGGATTCATGTGGAAATGCATAATAGGACAATGTAGAGGTTATGCGTGGATAACTTAATAGTGTATGTGGTGTGTAGGGCAAGGACTAGTAAAATGTAGAATGTAGGGATGAAATGTAAAACTAGACTCATATGTAATGAAGACTAGTATAGTATATAGAAAATATATGATGTGAAAATGTGTATTTATTGTATAATAAGTGTAAATTGAATGGTGTATGACGAAAATGTGTGCTGAAATGTAATGTATAATGCTTAAGGTGTATTGTGTGGGGTTCAGTGTAATGGTAATCCCTCAACAGTCAAGTGTGAACTGAATCACAAGAGTGCATAATCGGGTAGCGAGGGTGCTAAAATGTGTACAAAATATACGTATATATGAATAAGAATGTAAAGAGGAGGGGTACAACTATGCTAATACAAGGAAGGGGGGAATGTGCAAATGAATATCCCCCCCAAGTGATGAGGAAAGGTGAGTCAACCTATAAGGTCAAGGGATGGATGTCCATTGACTGGTAATGAGGATGATGAAAACGTAGGGCCATGATCCATGAGGGGGGACATAATAGATAAAATTGGTGCTTGTGAATGAAAATTATATGTGGGCAAAGGATGATAAAAGGACGAAGACTAAGATGGTGAATGACGAAAGAGAAAGCACTATCGAGATGGGTCTGGGTAGTACTATGAGTCAAATGAGATGGAGGAGTAGAATGAAGAATAGAAGGTGGCATGGGAGCAAATGAGATGAGGCCTAACTACTGGAGATCACGAATAATATGGATTAAAGTGTGACATGAGTTAGTATGATGTCCTCGAATCTGATGGTAGCAGCAAAATAGTTGATCCCAATATTATATTTGTTTGAGGAGGGTAGCGACGGTTAGATGGTAGAGAAAGAATTTTTGATGAAGAAGGTGGCCAAGAATGACTTGTGGCGTAGCTTTAGATGGAAAGATAAGAGGTGAAGGTAATGATACAATTGGTGGTTTAGTGAGGGGACTGGTATGGGATGTGGATGGCACATGAGTTATAGGGGTAGTAGGAGTATGCGAGGTAGAGGCATCCTTAAGTTTCTCTATCATAACATATAGAGACGCAATTGTGGCTTCCATGGACTGACACTGAACCTTTACTAATTGTATAACATCCAATAGGTGTGTATTAGATGGAGAATCGTAAGGAGGAGAATCAATAACAATGGTGGTAGACATAGAGCCTACTGAGAATAAAATGGTGGATCGATGTTAACACAAAAAGGAGATGGAGGATCAAGATCTTCTAAAGGATCATCAATATAAGTATCAATATTGTATTGAATGATGTGAAAGACTTGATAAGTAATTGTATTTGGCTGTTCATCCAAATAACCATGAATGCGTAAGATGTACATGACCATGACATAGTGCTCTTCGGTGAAGGGAGGAAACATACACCATAGAACATACCAAATAGTGAAGTTGGGTGAATAACAAAGGAAGGAACTACTACAAATGTGAGTTGTGCCAAAGGTAATTGGGAATCTAATATCAACATGATCGGGATGAATCATGCCTCTAATATAATCTAACCAAGACTGGCCAAGTTTAAGTGAAGAGATAGTAGAAAAATTGCAGGCCATAGGTGGCAGTGAGAATGATAGAACCATGATATAAATGTGGATCATATAGAGGAGTATGAAGGTCATTGAAGTCAAACCCAAGTCAAAGGATACCCTCATGGGAACATATGGTGGCCATACATGATGTGTCTAGTGGTATGTGTTCCCAATCAGATTGTTTATGAAGAGAGTGCAAGTGAATGGTGGGCATACTAAGGAGGAGGATGATGGTGCAGAGGGGGGATGAGATCCATAAATGGTAAAGGTCCCTGGTATGGTACAATAACAGTAGTAGGAATAGATGATGGGGAAGAGAATGTTTTAAGCATGTGAAGGGTGGCCATAAATGGAATTTCATAGAGAAAAGGGGACATGGAAGGAATATGAAAAGTAGGCCGAGTATTGTAGATCGGTGTGGTAGATGGTATGAGAGCGTTGGTAGAAACAGGAGGAGGTGGGAAATTAGGAGGGACCATATCAACCATGAAAATGGTAGGAAGTAGGTCATGGGGAGTTGTTCAAGGTTTGGAAGTAATCGTGAGTGGAGGAGGAGTGGGGAGATGTATCATAGCGCTAGAGTCATTTATGTCCTTGGGCGAGAGCCTAGACTTATGTGACAAGTTAAACTAGGGTTGTATGGTTAGTTGTGCATAAATAAGTGGTGAAAACATCTTGGATGTCCCAGGATCCATTCCAGAAGATGGAAGTTGAATGAAAGAAGGAGAAGGATTATAACCGTAGAGGAGTAGGAGTGTTGACAAAATCATGGCCATGACTATTGAATTGGAGAGTAGTTGAAGAATTAAAGGAATAATACTTTCTATTATGTTTACCACTAATGGGAAGTGAAAATGCAAAACCGTAGAAGGTGCTTTAGAAGGAGACGTGGGGCACACGAGAATGATTAACTAAAATAAGGGAATGTTTGCTTTGAAATAGTAACCCTAGTTAATCTAATTAGGAGGACTAAAATGTTGTATAAATGCAGTAAATAATATTAAATGATTCTAAATAATTATATTAAATGAAATAAAACCCTAATTATGCCAAAGGAAGTAGAATAATGACTTAGCTGATTATTGTAGATGGTCGCACAATGTTGTAGGTCTAACAACAATAGGTTCCAGGAACCTAGAACATTCACTCGGAGGTCTGTAAAGGGTAGATCTAGAGGTTTTGAATTGATTGAGGTGCCTTGGAAGGTATTGGGGTGCCTGTGGTTTACATTTTAGGAACCCTAGTCTCCGTAAATTCTCACAAACTATTTTCGATAAGGTCAAAATTTGATATGAAACTTTACTTGTATGCATGACTGGATCTGTAGATGAGCTAGAAAATGACCTGTAATACAAAAGGAAGTATCAAACCCTAGAAAAATAAAATATGCATATGAATGGGTCGGACTGACCTCAGCCGCCAAACTTGTGGTCTTATCACTGAGTGTTGCACTACATTTTGAACCCAATGTATTTATGGTGTGTGTGTGCATGTCGTGCCCTAGGTGCTCTCATGTTAGTCACACTTTATGAAGTAGCGAGCAATAGTAACTATAGAAAATGTAAATAGCATGTGTGCATGGAATATAATAGAATCCATCCCCCTATGTAGTGTGTGTGATGCAGATCTCCTAGCCTTGATGCATGACACTATATGGATGCAAGTGATGTAATGGACACAACTCTATATGTAGTGATAGTAGTGTGTAATGATATGACCTAGGACCCTCATTATGGTCTTATAGAATTAAATTTATAGGGCTCTCAGGATTAATTTCATAATTAATCCCGACAAGTTCGAATAGGAAAAAGATAAAGATAGAAAATGGCTATAAAGGCCCCAAAAAGAAACGAGAAAGGATATGCATAGGCTAGGGCACCCAAAGTGGGACCGGGCACCGCAAAGAGTATAAGTTGGGGCTCCTAATTTTGGGCTAGAATGATGGGGCAGTTGCAAAATGGGTAGATAAGTGCAATAAAATATGCGGGAATGATGAAATAAAATATAAAATGAAGGTGGCCAAAAGATGGGATTAATTAGTACTTTATCCAATTGATAACCTTCTAAATAGTAGTATAAGACTGGGCTAAATTATGTACAAAGTGCATAATTTTGTGTCTAAACGAGGACCTTTCCTCTACCAACCTTTTCCTATATTTTTCCATATTTACCCTTTCCCGACAAATTTGCAAGTCGATTTCTAAATTACTCTTGTATATCCCATCCTCATTGATTAGGGCCAAAAAATTCATGTGCCAATTGATTTCTTTGAAAACAATGAGGCAATAGTAGAGTTCATGTGTATTTGGGACGCCACTCCGATCGGTGACCATAAAAAGGGTTTCTCCATCGGTTTAGACACATGTATATAATTTGTGGAAGAGGTAGAATTGTGTGGTCATTTAAGAAAAAAACTAAGCAAGGGAAAAATTACTACAAAAAAATCCTTGCAAAAAGAATAAGTCTAAGTCCCATAGTGAAAACCTCTTTGAGGCACTTGTGGACAAACAAACAGAAAAATAAACGAAAAGATAGTCGACCCATATTAAGATGATAATGTTTTTGAGCCCCTGTAGAAGCAGATATTAATCTCCCCCTTGATCCTACATGTATGGAAGATACATCTAAAATGTTGGTAGAGGAGACCATAGATGTCAACATTGGGTTAGAAGAGGATCCAAAAATAGTAAATTTAGGAGCTTCACTCTCGGCACAGGAGAAGAAAACATTTATGGTGCTGCTAAGAGAATTTGTGGACATATTTGCATGGTCTTACGTAGATATGCTAGGTTTAGACCCAACCTTAGTCATGCATAACCTTGTTGTGCATCTAGATGCCAAACCTATCAAGAAGAAGCTGAGAAAGATGCACCCATGTGTTGCACTTTTGGTTAAAGAAGAACTAGAAAAGTTATTGGCAGTAGGTTTTATCAGACCTATTGACTATTCAAAATGGATATCAAACATAGTGCTAGTACAAAAGAAACTAGTGGGTATCCGAATCTACACAAACTTCAGGGATATTAATAAATCATGTCCTAAAGATGATTTTCCTTTGCCTAACATTGACATGATTGTCGATTCTACTGCCGGTTACGAAATGTTGTCCCTCATGGATGGATTTTGGGCTATAACTAGATTAAGATTGCAGAGGAAGATCAACATAAAACTGCTTTTACCACCCCTTGGGGACATTTTTCTACCAAGTGATGCCTTTCAGCCTCAAGAATTCCAGAGCCACTTATCAAAGAGCAATGACAGTCATCTTCCATGACATGATGAATGAAATCATGGAGGACTATGTGGATGATATCTTGGGAAAGTCCAGAACTAGAGAAGAGCACCCAAAGTGCTGAGGCATATCTTTCAACGCCTCTCGAGACTACAAGGTCATATTGAACCCTAAGAAATGTGTCTTCAACGTACAAATTAGGAAAGCTATTAGGTTTCATCATTTCCAAAAGAGGGATTGAGGTAGATCCCACTAAAGTTGCAGCTATCAATGAGATGCCTCCACCAACGAACATTAAGTAACTATGTAGCTTACAAGGTAAAATATAGAAATCCTCCGATTCATTTCACACTTGTGGATAAGTGTCATTCTTTCAGACATATACTCAAGAAATATGTTACCTTCAATTAGGGTCATGAATGTCAAAAAGCCTTTAAATTACTTAAGCAAGACCTAGCTAGTCTTCTTGTTCTCATGCCACCTACCCCAAGCTAACCCCTGTTGTTATACATTTCAGCTACCCAATACGCTATTGGTGCATTACTTTCCCAATACAACCTTATCCAAAAAGAGGGTGGTTTATTACCTTAGCCGCACTTTGATTGCCTATGAGTTGAATTACCCACAAATTGAAAAAGCGTGCTTAGTTGTGGTATTTACATTTCAAAAGCTTCGCCACTATCTGCTCAATAACAAAACCAAGCTCATTTCCAAAGTTGACCCTTTGAAATACCTTCTATATAAACCAACACTCACCAGACGAATGGCTAATTGGATCATCCTCCTAAGTGAGTTTGATATTGAATTTTTCAACTAGAAATTACTCAAAGGATAGGTGCTTGCAGATCAAATAGTTGAAGCTCTCCCTACCATGGACCAAACCATCATGTCTGGATCATCCAACGCTTCTATAATGTACACTAAAGAATCCATCGGATGACCGATGCAATTTGAGTGATCATTCAATTATCATGGTTCAGGAGCCGGTGTGGTACTTATCACACCAACATGAGACTTCATCCCGCATGCTTTTCGGTTAAGTTTTCCATGTAATAATAACATAGCAGAGTATGAGGCACTCATTACTGGTTTGAAAATTGCTATCAGATGGAATATCCAATAGCTAAGGGTCATGGGTGATTCACAGATTGATCATCACTTGCAAGTCAATGAAACATATAAGGTCAAGGATGACAAGATCATTCTATATAAAAAGATGGTTGAGACTCTTAAGGAATATTTTATATGCATTAATTTTTAATAGATGTTGAGGGCACAAAATCGATCAGCAGACGCCATGGCCACAATCGAGCTTTTCTTCACATTCCACCTCAGGCAAATAAAATTCCTTTCTTCATGGAACATCTACGAGATCTTGCATATGACATGCCAGAATCATGTCTAGTATGTGAAGTTTTTGGTCCTTTCTCCCCTGGTATGAACCCATATTCAATTACCTACAAGACAATACCTTTCCTTCGAATATTTCCCACACTGAGAAAAGAGCCCTTATCCACCGTATAGCCTGCTATACCCTTCTAGGAGGCACCCTTTATCATCAAGGCTATGATGGGAATCTACTATGTTGTCTTGATTTAGCCAAACCACTCCAAGTGATCAAAGAGGTACATGAAGGATTTTGTGGAGAACACACAAGTGGCATGGTGCTCACCAAGAAACTGCTAAGAGTAGGTTACTATTGGCCCACCATGGAAGTAGATTGTTGTAACTATGTCAAAAGTGTGAAATTTGTTAGAAGTATGGAAACCTGATTCATGCACCAAAACTTTGCAGCCAATTACAACACCATGGTCATTTTCAAAATGGGGATCATAGGGAAGCTCACTCTTACCTCCTCAGATGGCCATACACATATCATAACCGCCACCAATTATTTCACAAAATGGGTAGAGTTTTCCCTCTCACATATGTTACTAGTGCACAAATTTCAAAATTCATCATGAACCACCTCATCTTCCGTTATGGCATCCCCTCCGCCATTGTAGCAAAAAATGGTAAGTCTTTCAAGAACAAGATAGTTAAAGCATTATGTCAATGCTTCTAAATCCATTTAAAGTGGTCCACTCCCTATTACCCTCAAGGTAATGGACAAGTAGAGGCCACTAACAAAATGTTTGTTCACATAATGGAAAAGATGGTGAGAAAAATAGGCTATAATTTACACTTAAAAATCCATCTCGCCCTCTGGGATTATAGAACCTCCATCTACACTCCTACGGTGCTACACCCTGCTCACTAGTCTTTAGCACCGAGTCCATCATGCTATTGAAGATTGATCTTCCTTCCCTGAGAATATCTCTTCGGGATTATTTGGATGAGGATGAAGACAACCAAGTGGCTCGAATAGCAAAGTTAGACTACTAGATGTGAAACGTATGCGGGCACTTAATCAATTAAAGGTGTATCAAAATCAAGTGTCAGAAGGTTACAACAAACGAATAATAGCTCAAAAATTTTAGGTAGGAGACTTAGTCCTAAAAAAATAGTTCAACACCACCAAGGACTAGGAAAAGAAAGGTAAGTTTGAGCCCAACTGGTTAGGACTATATGTTATGGTCACTAAGTACAGTTTGGGGGTGTAAAAACTTGCTCACTTAGATGGTGAGGAACTAAAGTAAATCATGAATGCAATACATCTCAAGTGGTTATATGCTTGAATATGATGTTCCTAAGAAAATCAAAGAAGAAACCAAAGAAAAAAATCAAGAAAAGTTAAAAAGAAAACAGGTTGTCCAAGTGTGAAAACCACGTAATTATGGCACATTGGACATCTCCCTTGGTGAAAACCAATTTCTAGCACCTTGGGAGGATTCGTTGTTCACAAGCATATCTCATATCTAGAAGGAGTGCTCTTGCTTTAATTTAGGGCTACGCTTTCCTGATTTTGAGATCCTTTTGAACCTTATCCTTCGTGGCCTTGATCTGACTGATCTATTCTCATATATATGTGAAGGGATCACCTTTTTACATTCCCATATAATGTTGGGGGCACCTTTGCATCTTCACCTTCTTGCACATACACGCGTGGAATTCTACCTTTTATATTTCCATCTAATGTTGGGGGCGTCCACCTTCTTTGTTTTACATAAATAACTTCGAAAACCTTAGAAAATTCCAAAAACAATCGTATAACTTCAAAAATCACAAAAACATTCAAATATGTTAGAAAAACCCTAAACATATGAGAAAAACCCTTTTAGGGATGAAACTACAAAAATAATATAACATTGTCTTACAAAATCTGAAAACAATGTGAACAATAGAACCTTTAAAATTGTCTCAAGATGACACCAAAAATAGTGAAAAGCATTTCAAAACTGTCCCATAAAAACAAAGTAGTAGTTTGCTTACTTTTAGTTGTTGGTTTGTATAGTTTTGATTGCATTAATTTTTGTGTTGTTTCTTTAAATTGAATTCATTTTCTTACTTAGATTAAGTGTTACTTTAATCTGTTGTACATTATAATGAGTTCATTTTATCTTGCATACTTGTAAATAGTTGTGTTGTTTTAATTAGGTTTGATTAGGTTGTGCTTGTTGTATCATCTATCATCTATCATCACATCTATACATCATATATCAATAAAAGGTTAAGCTACATCATCATGAACATGAAAATTAAACATGTATGCTAAGCTAACATCATATAATATCACCACGAGGGAAAGAGGGACCGCCTTTTGTCCCCCCCTCAAACATAGACCATAATAAAAATGTGGACAATCATAAGTGTCACATACAAAACAACATGATATCATCTACTGCTATCCCATACACAAAATGTGATAAGTAGAACATGAAGTATCTCATCAAACATGTCATGTCATCTAAAATACTATCTCATAAATCAAGAACATGTGATACAATCATAAACATCATAAATAAAGTCCATAATCATCATCATCATATATATATGTGTGTCAAAATATCAATATCCATATACAAATGTGTCTCTGTACATAATCATCAAATACATGGTATGCCATCATGGGCATCGATAAAAAATGTTCCTTCATAGCGAGGCATAGCCAAAAATAATACATAAACATCGATAAAAAATGTGCCTTCATATTAAGGCATACATTAAAAATACATACATCTGTAAGTACATCAAATAAAAATAGAGTCATGTTTGACTCTCTCCATCACGTGGACTTCTTGGACTCTGATCAGGTGGTGGTCCCATCACCTGTGACCTCTACTGACCTCTTTGTGGTGCTGCTCCACTTGACCTCGTTGGTGCAACTACCCTACGTAACTATGAGGCACTCTAGCTCATAGCCTATAGACTAAATTTAGGGTTTGTCTATCCCTGCGAACAAGACCATAATACAAATATCTATAGTATGAAGCCTCTCCAATGCTTATGGCTATATTCATGGAAACTTGAGGTGTGGTAGAAGTGTTGATAGATCGCGTGCAAAGAGGAAACCTCCTCTAAAATCCTTTCCACCATGGCCTGAGCCTATACTCACTCTATCTGGAGCTGATCTTGCTCAATTATAGTTGCTTGTAAATGTGCCTCGCTATGCAGCCAACTAATCTCTTTGGGCTTGTAATTGTGCCCTCTTTACCATTGCTGATCCCTTTAAGTAATTACCTGATCTCTCTCTATGGTGGCCTAGAGCTGAAGAGATATCACTGTTGTAATTCTTTGCCGCAAAAAGATAACTCCCCTACACCCTTTGATCTTGATCTCCTCTTCCTCCTACTGGGCTATGTGGTGGGCTAACAATGGGAGCATGTTTTGGTGCATGTTGTACAGAGTCCCTATGGCGGAATCTATTATAAAGGCACATGAATCCCAACTTCTATACCCATATGGGAAAATGCACATGTGGGTGTACCCATCCCTATCCCTATTCATGTCCATCCCCACCATCTCCATTAGATCCATGATCATCACTCCCATCATCACTACCAGGTACCCTTTTGGACCCTCTCATTGTCCTATCCCTCTACGAGGTGATGCTCACGGTGGTGGCCGTACTCATGCGTCCCATGTAGCCTAAGGGATATTCAACCGCCTCGGTAGGAATGTAGGATACTAAACAACATAGGCCATTGTGGTCCCTAGATCCATAATCTTCCATAATGGTGTCCATATCAATGGAAGTATCTACTTAAAATTATCTCAAGCTTGTTGTGTCCTCGATCGGAGGCCAAATGTCAAAATTCTCTAGAGTGCGGTGTGCATACCACATCTTTGGCCTAGGAAAGTCTGAACAAGACCAAATTGTCATTGTGCCCGATCCACTCTGTAATACTCCATAATATACCCACAGCTCCCAATGAGAAAATTCTCCACTAAGGCAAGGCTGAGCTCCATTGGATCCTCTAGGTCACTGATAGTGTCTATAAGGTCTCCATACAATCATCTGTAGTTGCATATAATCAAAGGCACAACGATAGAAATAAGTATCCCCATGTTTCCACACACATCATCACCAACAGGATCCCACCAAAACCAAAGGCTCATATATGGCCTGAGCTCATAATGCTCTGTAGGATAGCTAATAGCTATATGGTCTTAGGACCATATCTCTAGTAAGGTCATTGGACCCACAATCTTCTCGATAGTGGTAGGTAATCAAATGAAAATCCCAAGATATATGTACAAGCACACATTATCCCCGAAGTAACACTCTCCTCGATTCAAGCCTCGAATCACACCAATCATGCCTAAGGGAAATGATGTACCCATATTTTCAGTAAGCAAAATTCCACTAACAAGTGCCATGAGATACACTGCACACGATATAACCTCGGATCTTTGAAACCCCGATGCACCTACACTATCATACCCCATCGAGGTATCTCATCCACGTTGAAGAGCTCAATTAAGTTATTTGTAATCCCTTCCACATCATCCTTGTACTCTATCAAGTGGCCCTAGATCAGTACTAAAAAAATCCTCCAAACATCCTCAAGTGTAATAGTCATCTCACCAGTCGGGAATCAAACACTGGCTCTCGCTATGCCACCTCTCAGCTAAGGTTATAAGGAGGTTGTGGTCCAAGGTGATATGTGGCATTTGTGCCACATAGCTAAGCCCTGTAGTATATAGGGTGATGTCCAAATAGGCCCTCTAGCATTTTGAGAAGGTCGCCTCAAAGTTTTCCAATCGATTGTGTCGCTCCCATGCTGCAAGGCAAGTAGCTGCATCTACAAGATCAAACAACACACTTATTAACCTTTCTTCTATCTAACATCATCTAATACTTGGCCTATTCATCCCTATATTCTTCTAACACTTTCCCTTTTCTTCTAAGTGTTCCATATGCCCCCTTTCTAATGCTTGCGCACTCATCCTAGCACATGTATGAATAACCATTTGTCCCCCTTTACCCAAAGTTACGTATATGCGCCCCTCATGACACATGTGTACCTTTGAGAACACTTACACCCATGCGTATCGACCTAACTCTCCCCAGGATAATATGCACATATAACTACATATATACCCAAGTACATATGACCTAGCCCAATCTCAAGCATCCACATGCTTCTAACAACACATGCACATGTGCGTATACATCTTTCCTACGCCCACGCACACTCGATGACACATGTGCGCCCCCACTAAGGTACACACATACATTAACGACTCCCTAAAATGCATAACAAATGACATTAAATTCTATAAAAACATAGGATGGATAGGGTACTCACGTAGGGTCCATTTTTAGGCATTCACATATACTCTCGAGACAGTGTCTACTTTCCTCATACGCCTCTACACTCATGCCATCTCTCTTAGGGTTCAGAGAAAAGGTCAATAGTAAATCAACAAAGGCTATGTAATAAATGAATTGCTCGCAATGATTTAGCCCCCATTGGGAGGGGTATATTTGGTCGCTTTGACCCCGCCGTCATGCGTCACCCACCGTAATGGCTAAGAGGCATAATTTTACCACTGTGATCGTTCTTCCTTCCTCTATTACCCACCATGATATTTTTAATAAATGATTATTTTTCACCCATTTTTGTCTCGCTAGATATATTTTTTCTACTTGGCACCCATTTATTCTCTCCAAGGCATATTTTTGCTTTCAGAGATCTTCTCTATAGTAATTCTTCTAGAAAAACAAAAAACCACTAAACAATGAAAAACATTAATATTTTCAAAAAAATCATAAAATCATTAAAAATCCAAAAATTGTAAAAATTCAAAAATTTACAAAAGTTGATAAAAGCGCTGATGCACGTAGTTGAAGCTTGTATCAAACACATGGTATTCAAATTATATCTTGCTTGCGTTTTCACTTGTTTCTGTAACAATGACGAGCGGATCATTTGGATCTACCCTATTAACAAAGCTGGTATGTTTTCTTCGTCTGTACTATCTTGGCACTATGAGTTGCATATTACTATTTTTTTAGCACATGAATGCTTTTTCATTGGACCCATGCATCCACCATATTTCCCCCGCATGTATCCTTGCTTGGGGCACCACTTTTTAACCCTTTTCATTATACATGAACATTTGGGAACTACAACTCGATAACAAAACATTTGTGTAACTATATTAAATGTTGTTGGTTTAAATATGTGTGTTTGTACTTGTTTCCCTATTAGGTTGGCTTGTTTACTTTCTCGTATTGCATTGCATCCTATATGTTGCATGGAGTTGGTATTTTAGCAATGGAAATTTGTTTGTACTATGGCTTTTCATGTCATTCTACACTTCTATCGTATGCTTACATTTTTAATAAGGACCAATGATGAAGATCACTAGCAATATGATGAAAATAAAGTTGTTTAAAAGGCACTGGATGGATGTTAGCTCAACCCCCTTCCTTGTACTTATTTTATTTTACACCCTTTCTCTCTCCATCGCACTCAGGCTCGATATTCTTCCTCTATCTCCACACACATTGCTCTCAATATAAATCTAAAATATTTAGTATCTTTCCGTCGAAGAGGACAACTCCTCTTGTCAACTCGGTTATTCAGTATGATGTGAAGATGAGAAAAGCAAATGAAATCCAGAAATTATATTTCATAGGTAATTCGAACTAAGTATCAACAAGACTTATATGGCTTCCTTTCTTCTCTTCACACTATTATACTCCTTTACTAGGAGGATCTCCCCCCACCCACCTTCACTGCTTCTATTCACTTCCTTCATCTTCTCGATCACCCTTCAATACTCGAGGGGAGGCCCCTTACATCATAATATTTGTTAAGAAAATAATTTCTTGTGCTCAGCAATGATGACCACATCTCTTTTCTCTATATCGATCATCGATAACTTGTCGTTTGTATCCCATTGCCATGGAAAATTTTCACCGCTTTGGTGCTTTCTCTTCTTATTTTTGATCGTCGATTGACCTCTTTCATCACCCCATTGACACTCAAGGGGGAATCCTTCACTCTATTAATTTTTCTTCCACTCCGTCAAAAATATATTTGTCTATGCTTGTCTACTATCTTTGAAGTGGCGTAGCTTATGCCACCCCAAAGAGGGGCAAATGTAGACACCTATAATTTGATCAAAGCAATGTTATTACTAACATTGCACTAACTATTCTATTCCCCAAAAATTGATGACACTTCATCAATTAGGCTCATTTCCCCTCAAACTCCTCTTAATTAACTACTATACGTTGATTAAGCCTCCTACCATGCATTTGACCAATAAACCTTCTTATTGGCTAACTCTCACTTCTAGAACATTCAAAATCTATCAAAACCTCCTCCGATGCTACCAGAAATCTTCCTAAGCCTACTTGAGAATCTTAATTAATATTAAAAGATTAATTATCTTCTAATCCTAGTCAAAAAGTGCTTTGACTTGCTAAAAGTGCTTTTTGGACTTACCTTTTGTCCCACATGCACCAAAATCATACCATTCTTGGAATGAGAAACCTATAAATAGAACCCTCCTTTACATCATTTCTTAGAACACTTTTCCTCCTCTAGCATAAACTATAGGAATTTAGGATCTTGAGCATTTATCCATTTATATTGAGCTAATATCTTCATAGTGCATCCATTAACTCAAGCTTGAGTAATATGGAGAGAACCATATGGCCTTGAAGCCATTATTGGTGAGACTCCATTCTCAAACCTTGGGATCATACTAACAATAAAATTTGATTGCTAAGGATCTTCTTAGGTTCATTTCAAAGTTAGCATTCAAAGAGTTGAGATTTATTTAGGCATGTTAGTTTGATTGTTTTCAAAGTTGAATGTATTGTAAAAAGAAATTAGCCTCCCTAAGCTCTTATCTTGATGGTTCTTGTTAGATTAGTTTAAAGCATTGAAACTCTTAGGTGTTTAGTTTCAAGTCTTATTGCTTTCCTTATTTACAAATTAACACAAGTACTTTTATTACCTAGGAATCATATGAATAGTAGTATGCAAACAGGACTAGATAATTACCCAAAGTGTGTAATTTTGTGTCTACAACCATCCAAATGACTTCTTAAGTGAAGAAAGTTCATTACTTACTCTCCGAACATTGGTGGTGAATTTTTTTCACCTAATGCACCTTTGAACCAAGTGCAAAAGTTAAAAAGTTCATCACATGTACGAAAATGCACCATGAACACTTTTGGAAACCTTGCCTTCACCAAAATTGCTAAAAATAAACATCGGAGAGTGATTATTTGCCCCAGGAGCTTCCCTGAGAGTTACTTAGGAAAAAATTATATGATTTTGACTCCAAAAGGTATAATGAGATAATTATCACAAATTACGGGAGAAAATTATGTATGAGATTTGAAATTTACCACCCTTTGTATTCTTCTCAATCTTGTGCGCCGGTGAAAGGGACTGCCACCAAAAAGTATGATGATGAAAATGAAAACCAACACATTGTGAGTGAAGAGGGAATTGCATAGGTCACCTTGGGATTTGAATCAGGCCTCAAATCTCCATATAACTCCTAGAATTCTCATTTGAATCCCCACCGAGATTGGGGATCTTCATCTGCACTATCGGGCCAATATCTCAAAATATGGACGGTAGAATCTCTCAAAACCTTTTGCAATGTGAAGTAGGCCTTATTATATTTCTGATGAGTATCTGGTCACTTCACAAAATATCCTAACGCTCATGAACCATTCATAACAAGCCCACTAGCTTTTTTACTACTTTCATTTCCTTCGCACCATGTTATAAGTAGCTTTGACATTTGCATAACTTGTTCCTAAACCTGATTTATCTTGCATAAATTCCATAAAATTATTATGATGATCTCATATATCTGAAACACACTTACCATATGCTTCATCTCTTCTTTGTTCATTCCTGGGGTGCTTACTAGGTGTAAAATCCTGAAAATAGGCCTTTTGGGCCTTCGGGAGAAGTTCCTTCAAAGTGGATCAAAATGAATCCATTAATTACTTCCCACCAAATTACTTGCACATGAAACACACTTCAAAAATATAGTTATCACATCCCTCTCCACTATGAGGGGTTTACATAGTCAACAATTGGCCAGAGGGCATGTTTACATTACCTGGTTCAAGGATTGTTTAGTGTGGGCTTAGTTGACATGGAATTTTTTTCCAATTTTTCATGCTAGAAATTTGGCATAACAACATGGTATTATGGATTGATTGGCCCCATTTTCATAAATTGGCTCCTAATAAACATTGAATCATCACACTAGATGTATAATTAGTTATCAATTGGTCTCAGGTGCATTATTTGAGCCCCTGAGCCATATTAAATTATCACATTATGTATGCTAGGGATTCATTGGACACATTTGTGTCAATAAAAATATAAGTACATGTCTAATTATTGCACTGGTGTATTACTGACTCAATTGGCATAAATGGGGCCAATAAAGCTATAATACATCTTAAATTGTTGCATTATGTCTATTAGATATCAAATGCAATAATCTACACCAATTTATCTATAATACATGTTAGATTGTCATATTATCTATACTATAATGAAATTGGTCCAATTTGTGTCCAACAATCTGTAATACACATCTAACTATCACAATGTAACATCCCACCTTTTGGACACTTGACACTTAACCGGGATTTTTTTAGTGGCAAATATTCATAATTTGGTGAATATTCCATTTTTGGAAAATTTGAAAAGGTGATTTTTTTGGAGTAGGTCAATGTATTGTTCACCTAAAATTTCTAGTATAAATTTTTTTAGGGGTCGGCTTTGCCTACCGTTGAAAACTACTCCTATATAAACCTAGGTAATTTTCCTAGTAGTATACTAGTAACTTACGAGGTACCATCCAAATTACTTGTAAATTACAAGCAGACAAAGTGTGGATCAGATACTCAGACTAGTTGTTGTAGACTTGCAACAAGAAAGTGTCACTGACACGTGACAAGGAAGATTTTCATTTCCATATGGGCGACAATATAGTGTTGCTAATGCATGATAAGAGAAGATGTTGACACGTGACAAGAGGTTTGTTGACGTGTGACAAGAGGGTTGTTGACGCGTGACAAGGGAGGGTTACAGGTGGATGAAAAATGAGTGTTGTTGACAAGCGAAAAGGGGGTTGCAGACGGTAAAAAAATGAAGCATTTTTTTGGTGTCGTGCGACAACAAGGTTTGTTGTCACATGACAACAACATCGAACCTTGTTGTTGCACAGCAAAAAAAAACCTTGATGTCGCATGCGAAAACAAGCCTTCTTTGTCCGCACAACAACAAACCTTGTTTTCGCATGACAACAAGGCTTATTGTCGTGCGACAACAAGGTTTGTTGTTGTGTGACAACAAGGCTTGTTTTCATGCGACAGCAAACCTTGTTGTCACCCGACACCAAAAAAATGTTGAGTGCTCCCCCTTAAGAAAATGATAGGTGAAAATTTGACTCTGAAATCCCAAAAAATTTCCTTTCCGACGAAAGTGGTTTGAGGTATATTCGTCGGGGATTTTCCACCTCCAATTTACTAGAGGATTCTTAAAATGAACCACACTGCACTTTGAACAAACATTAATATTTTCCTATTTGGGCACACTACTAAACAAGTATTCATTTTATGTCATAAAACTCCCTATGGAGGAGACATGCTTATTTTGTAATAGATATTGGATAAGCGACATTTATTGTGATTTGATCATGTTAGAATTATGGATTATTATATTCTATTTCATTCATATGCATATGTGTACTTGGTTCTAGTAATAAATATGATTTTTAGGGCCTTAAAGGCATTTTTAAGGATCATTTGTTACGTAGTGATATGTAAGTATATTGGAATTATCATATTGTGTTATCATTACTATATTTTTTTAATTTGGTTTACACTAATCATATCAGGTTGATTCCCATTTATTTGGAAGGTGAATGATAAATGAAAATCAAATACATTGAGCTAGGTATGATGACAATAGACATCCCACATAGAGTTGCGAGATCCTCTGAGATCCAAGACAAGTTTAATCTCTCCATATCGCACTTTTCGTCTCTTTCTCACTCTTACATTATTATGTTGTGTTAATATTACAACATATATTTTTTGTGTTCATAACATGCCTTACGAAATATAGTATAATTGTTTTTGTAAATGAAGGTATTGAGATGACCCACTCATGGAACTTTTGCAAGGTAGTTGATAGGCCTTGATGGAATATACAACAATTTAAAATTATGTTTTGTGTGGAAAGAAGAAAATTAATTTCCATTAACCTAGAGGTTACTCCACCCTACTAGGAAATAATTTTCGAAAAGGATCACGTTGTAGGAACGTAAATGAATGCATCCCCGTATTAGATATTGTAATGCAAGTCTCATATCTTGGGAAACTAGGATGATATGAAATGTTTACTACTAGGAGAATCCACAAAGTCCATAGGAAAAGGTATACTTGGTTCATACAAAGTGTTACTAAGGCATCATCATGTGGGGCTACAATGACTTGAATATCTTCAATCCTTCCATCCTAATACACACCATCCTACTTAATCCTAGCACAAATCCATTTTTCTAGATATAGAAGCATGTAAACACGTTATTGAAGCCTCTAATATTAAAGGAAGTACCAAAGTTTCTAAGAAAAAGAATCATATTTATAATCCACCGCTCAATGAGAGTCTCAAACCTTGTTTCAATTCTCAAGAAAAATGTAGAAATCTATCTTTACATGAAATTTCACAATCTGAACAAGACATCTGAAAAGGATAATTATCCATAATCGCCCCTTGATGAGGTGTTGCAGATTATGAATGGTGCAAAGATGATGTCCTTCTTAAAATGCTACTTAGGATGAAATCAAGTCCTTCTTAAAATGCTACTTAGGATGAAATCAAGTCATTGTGTGCCATTAAGATAGAATTAAAAATGGTCTTCACCACTATGTGTGGTATATTTGTGTATAGAACAATGCCTTTTCACTTGATAAATGTTGGCGTAAATTTTTAGTGTCTATATGAATGTTACATTCAAGGACCTGATATATAAGTGCATTATCATATACATGGATGAAATCATAGTCTTCTCCAAGAAACTCATTGAACATGTCAAGGATATATGCTCCATCCTCCAGTGATGCCATGAAAATGGCATCTCCATGAATATGAAGAAATGCATCTTTGGTTTCACCAAAGGTAAGTTGTTGGGACATGTTATCTTTAAAAAGGATATATCCATCGATATTGATAGAATGGAGTCTTATTTAAAGAACTATTTCCCAATGGATAGAAATAATTTAAATATTTATTCAGAAATATTAAAACTTTCTAGAAGTTTATCTAAGGATTTGTTGAGATAGCCACACCACTCAACACGCTCCTGAAGATGGATACAAAATTTGAATGGAATGAATAAGTTCGCACCACATTCGTATAAATTAAAAAAATTATAATAAGGGCTTCAGCCTTGATCATCCTCCATTTTGTACAACCATTCTTTATCTACACCTTCACTTAAATCACTCTTGCACAACCATCTTGATCCAAAAGGAAGAATATACATAGAGTAAGTTACCCATTGAATTCATGAGTTCATTGTTGTGCAATGATGTAGAACTCCACTATTATGTCATTGACAAGCAATATTTTCACTAATTCAAGCGGTGAATGAGTTCATGAACTATATCTTATGTAGCTAGGTTATCGTTGTTATATTTGACCTCAAAGTAAAAACAATTCTAATGCAAAATGAGCTTGAGTAGTGCCCCAACAAGTGGATGAGAACCTTATATGAATTTGACTTAGAGGTCCAACCAATGATACTAGTATGAGGCATGGTTCTAAGTTGTGCAATGATGGAAGTTGATCTGAATATGGTTTGCCAACAATACATGGTTGAGTCACTTACATCATAAGAGTGGTACAAGGACATACAATTTTACTTTCTTAATCAAATATGTCTTATGCACATCAACCACACTTAAAGAAGATCTTTGTGCATGAAAAGAAAGAATTTCATGATAAAGGCAGAAAATTATTCAAAATAAATTATGAAGGCACATATATAATTCCTTGGTAAACAAGAATCCTCTGGAGGCTTGTGAGACTTCTATGAGAAGCACAACATTGGTCATGGGTCATGTAATTCATTGTGGGCCAAATTCTTCATGTGTGCCAATATTGGTTGTATTTTTTCAAAGACACACACACAAACACTCATGTAAGGAATTTACAAACTACCTCATCAAGAGAGCACGATCCTTACATGCCCTTACATCTAGTTATTGAAGAACAACTCTTTGCAAAATGGGCATTGGAATTTATTTGTGTTATCAAAGAGAACTCCTTAGTTGGCCACAAATACATCCTCACCATTATTGACTATTACATCCACTAGGTAGAGATGCATCCTTTCAAGAATTACGTGATGGAAACCATCATTAAATTCCTAGAGGACCAAATCATTACCATGTTTCGTATGCCATTTGCATTGATATAAGGCCATGTCCCTACTTTTAATTCTATGTAATTTCTTGATTGGGCTTGTAATACTACAATTATTCTCAAATTATCTTATAACTACTATCCACAATGAAATGACTTATCGAGTCATTGAATAAGAATTTGTTAGATCTAATTGGGAAATATTTAGATAAAAATTTGAGAGATTAACATACTCAACTCAAGTACGTTCTCTAGTCAAACAAAACAAGAATCAAGTCTACATTAGGCACAACTCGTTACCACCTTTTCTATGTCCTAGACCCTATATTTCTAGTAACATTAAAATCCCCACATTGAAATTCATGCAAGAATACAAGTAGGGAGGAATGATAAAATTTAGGATAGACTCCTTAGCTTTATGCAATTAGATGAGAAAAAGATGGAGCCCTTGCTCATTTCAATAAGCACTAAGAGGTTTCCAAATGATGGTTTGACATGAGAAACAAATTCAAAGCCTTCAAAATAGCTAACTTGGTGCTTATATCGGATAATGCATGTGAGAAGAAGGCACACCATTTTTTTTTTTTACAAACTCTAGCTTGATCCCGTCAAAGCCATAGAAATTTTATGTGACAACACCTTCTTGCTTAAGAACCTAAATAGAGAGGACATTCCATTTTTTTCAATGAGAACTAACTCAAGCCTTATTTTTACGCTTTGATCCATTCTTTCTTGGATTTTAAATTTTACATTGCACAAAAGTCGAAATAGACCCACACATTGCAAATATTTTCCTTGCTTTCTAGGTTTTCATTTGTAGTCCCCTTGTTCATTACTTTTGTGCTTTACTTTAGTAGATGTTAATAAATCTTGTGCACTTCCCACTACATTTTCTTTCATTACATGGCCCACCACGAATTTATTCTAGGGTGTTTCCTCTCGTCAATTTGTTCCTCTTGAATCATTCAAAATGTTATTATTTCATTGTATGCACATTTTGGTGCTTGTTGTGTTGAGTTAAATAATGGTCGATAATCTTATGCTCTAACATACGTAAATGTTTTGATTTCGGGATACTTAGTGAAATGTGCAATGAACATGGGTAGAGGAGTCAAAACTTCTTCTACAAGAGGAATCCGGTCTTTGGAAGTGAATATCGTTAAGGGTTCTTATGACATTTTTGAAAATCTTAAGAGCTTCCGTCATACTTCCGAAGGTAATTAAATATATTTTTATTGGAATTGACGTAATTATGTTATATCAATAATTAGATGAGAAACAATATGAAGCCCTTGGTCATTTCAATAAGCACTAAGAGGTTATCAAATGATGGTTTGACAGAGAACCAAATTCAAAGCCTTGAATAGCTAACTTGATACTTCTATGGGATAAGGCATATGAGAAGAAGGGACAACATAACAAATTTGACAAGCTCTAGCTTGATCTCTTAAAAGTTGTAGAAATTTTATGTGGCAACACCTTCTTGCTTAAGAACCTAAACGGAGAAGACATTCCATTATCACCAATGAGAACTTACTCAAGCCTCACTTTTACACCCAATCCATTCTTTCTTGGCTTTTCAATTTTACGTTGCACAAAAGTTGGAATAGACCCACACATTGTAAATATTTTCCTTGCTTTCTAGTTTTTCATTTGTAGTCCCCTTGTTCTTTTCTTTTGTACTTTACTTTAGTAGATGTTAATAATTCTTGTGCACTTCCCACTACATTTTCTTTCATTGTTTAGTCTAAGTTGTTTCCTCTCACCAATTTGTTCCTCTTTGAATCATTCAAAATGTTACTATTTCACCGTATTCAGATTTTGGTGATTGTTGTGTCGAGTTAAATAATGGTTGATAATGTTATGGTCTAACATAGACAAATGTTTGATTTTAGGACACCTAGTGAACTGTTCAATGAACACGGGTAGTCTCACTTGATTATTGTTTGGATTCAATATAAGTTCTTAGTATTTATTTTAAATTCGTAATGAGCAATCAAAACCATTTGCGCTTAAAGAGATTTGTTCGCATAACCCGCATTATTGTTGCCTTTCGGTGATATGTAAAGCCAAGATCTCACTTGGGTGTTTCTTGTCTCCACCTATCCTCCAACCTGGCTAGCATGGCTCCCAACCCACACCAAATTTGAAAAAGAAAGAAAAATCACTCAAGTTAAAGTATTTCTTTCAAAATATATCTCTACAAGGGTGTTTTTGGTAAACATCACTAGGATTGTGGACACCTAGCCAGTAGTGAAGTAAGGCCAAAATTGAACCAAAGGTATCTCTATTTGGGCTATATATATTATTGTTTGGTAGTAGAGAATTGCCTTAGCCTTCCCCTCCCATCCATCTCAATCAAAAACCATGAAAATAAAAAATAAAAATAAAAAACCTTGTGTAGTAAGCAATACCATTTGATTTTCTCTTAACTAAGTCTAAGGAATTATAAGGCAAGGTAAATGAATTCATTAACACACACCAGACTCTTTGAAAGCAACACAATTTATTATGTCACATTGCATAATTAAGATACTAGATTTTGCTCCTATTTTGGTGACACAAAATCTTCAAGTATGTTTGTCTATTTTTGTAGTAAGTGAACTTTGGATTCATTTCCACTTCATTATAAGAATACTTAGGAGTATTTTCCACTAGAGTCTACTAGCAATCAATTGCTTGTATCGGTTGTTAAGCGGTTTGACTTATCCCATATATGGATAGGATCGAGACCGAATTCAAGTTAATCCACCAATTGACTGGACCCCATATAATAGTTCGATAAAGCACGCCCCTCCTCGCTAGATATCTATAGATAAGGCCCTCATCTATATTTGTGGGGTGGGGGGGGTGGGTGTGGGGCTAAATAGATAAGATATATATATATGGGGAGCCATAGATTTATATTTTTGTGTCCATAACATGCCTCTAATTCCATAAGTGAAATCATGGAACCTCTTAGCCTTTCTAAGGGTAATAGGAATTAATGCTCAAACTTTGATTCATCTACCATGCAAATATGCGTGTTTAAACATCGTTAGGCCTCCAAGAATTTACTAACACCCCTTACTCTATTTTTATCCTTATTGCCTTTCAAAGATACTCCCATTGTACAGTGCAAAACCCCTTAACACCATGATCTAGACACAACACATTGTGCATCCTCCGAGTTTACTCTAAGTTCCCTTTGAAATGCGATCTGCACAAAACAACGCTTAACAAATACTATACTCTTTCTATCCATCTTGACATTATTAGATTCATGTCTTGAGAATCTTGTGGTCCTTTTGCTTTCAAACTAGATTGTGCAATTCCTTGTGCAACTATATTACGATTCTTATAGCCCCCTAAAAGCTTTGTGGCATTTAAACTTGCCAAGAAGCCACACTATACCATTTTTCCAATATGACCCATGTTATATACATTGCAAAGAAGTCAAACTCCTTCATTGCTTAATAATTTTTGCCGTAGATATATTTGATCTAATCCATTGCCCACTTGGGCAATCTAGCACATAACACTTAATTTATCAAAATTTGATGTTCAATGGGTATTATACCCACATTCACAAAAGATTGAAGACTGGGTTAAGAAATGTGGTGGAATATTTACTAAGTGGAAATGCATGCTCTCTTGAATGATAAGTTGCATTGCGCAAATGTATTATATAAAATAAATAGAGACTGACCACACGTGAAAAAACATAAAAGACCGATGCATAAAATCTATACATACTCTATAAGTATCCTTCCCTTCTTTAATTGGCCATGTGTAACACTAACACTTGGTCTTTCATGTAGTGTGCACAGAAAGGGAGCACACATTTGCAACATTCTTCAAACCACACAAGGTTAGACAAACACACAATGGGATGCACAAAGAGATATAAAGACCACACAAATACATTCTTGTGCACTAAAGACCATGCATAAACGATAAGTGATCCCTAGTGCAAAACCTACATGCTATGAACGTGGCTTGTGTGCGGTAAGTAGGCTATGAACATGTTTTAATCAATTTATCTTACTTGCAAAACCCTTCTAACCGATTTATTTTAAGTGATTTTCTAAGTCATATTTTCCACATTAGTTTCGAATAGCAAAAGACCTTCAAACACAAACCTGTCAAATCTCTTGGGTTTTTCCCAACAATACTCTATGGCCACCAAGACTTGGTGAGAGTTAACTTTTGGGAAGTGCATTGTGCAATCTGTAACTTGTGCCTCCATTCAAGAGAGGTGTTGCCTCACTCGTTTTCACGGAGTTCGTCTAGGTTACTCGCGCTTGAGCGTGCCCCTATTTCGTTTATAGCATCAACATTTGTGGTGCTAAAAGAGAGAGAGGTGTGTCACTCATGCGGAGATCGGCAAAAACCAAACTTTTAAAATGCTTTGACTGGAATTCAAAGAGTTTTTTTTATTATAATCTTGGTCTCATGATGAAAACCCTCTCTTCTTTTTTGTACAACAATAGTTCAAGAGATATGTGTGTTTGAAGGTTTTAGTTGTATGTGAAGACATATAAAAACAGAGTCTACACGTGTGTTTGTATAACCCTTTGAGGTTTAAAATTGTCGTATATTTGATTATATAGTCCATTAAAACTGCATGTTGAATGTTCTAATGCTCATCGAAACTTGAATCAATAAAAAGAAAGTTACTTTGTATTACAATCTGCTGTATTACTTGTAGCTGCAAGGTTGAGGTCTTATCTAGTTGAGACCCCATACCTTGACTGCATCAAATTTTGGCTCATGAACTTCAATTAACCTCTCCTTCTCCTTCCTCTTGCTTAGGAAGAGTTACAACTAGCACTTGCAAGAATAGATCTACGAATCGTTGTGATACTCTGCAAGGCGAACTGTAGAGGCCTCGTCTGCAACTTGACCTTTAATCTTTGGCTTGTATTTGTACCACCTCGACCAGAAGAGATAGTTGAAAAAATTGAGGGTGCTGAGAATGGCAAGCAACCAGTAAAACAGATTGAGATGGTTGCGGTTCAGATTATTCCCACCAAGCCAACCATGGCTTTTGGTCTTGCTAGTTGCACTATTCACGATACGAACCAGAACACTGCTAAGAAAATAACCCAGAGCCAATGATGTCCATGAAAATGCAGTTGCCAAGGACCTCATTTCAGCAGGGGCTTCACTGTAGAAAAATCTATCAACCCTACAAAGGTGAAAAGGTCTGCAATTCCAAATATAAAGAACTGAAATCCCAGCCAGAAGACACTAATTGGAAGGGGAGGCATGAACAGGGTATTGAATCCACCATCCCTTTCTCTATTGCTACATTTTTTCTCTTCACCTCCACCAGAGCAGCAATGCTCATTGACAGAACAGAAAATACCAGTCCAATTCCAATTCTCTGCAAGTGGGTAATCCCTGTTTCGTGTCCTGTGAATCTTCTTGCAAGGGGAACGAAAACCCTGTCGTAGAATGGGGTGATAATTATTATGATTGCCAGAGGAATTGCAGCGAGAGAACCTGGTGGGATATGGAAATTCTTTCCCATAGATGTGTCCATGGTGATGCCCTGAGACACAGAAAACGTCTGTAGTTGTGCTAAACATGTGCTCATTACTATCGTGCTGGCAAATACAGGCAGCATTCGGAGCAGAATTTTGGTTTCCTCAACTTGGGTCACACTGCACAAACGCCATGGATTAGGCTTCATGTTGTTCTCAGTTTCCAGGAAATTATCTCTTAATGTGGCAGCTTTGTCCAGAAATCTGTAAAAACAGCTTGGTCAGTGATTCTTTATATGCATACATATGAGCCGGTGAACTCTGAATCGACTGGCTAAATGTGCAGGCTCCATAAACTTTACAAAGATTATCTCCGTATGTAGTATCAATGTTTGGGATTACACTCCATGATCTATTATCAGGATCTAATAGATTTTTTTCCGCTCTTGTAATAGATCACTGAGAGTGATCCCAAGTTTGTTCCAAAAAAATGTGCTTCTTAATAAAAGTTAATGTGAAAAACTTTTCCTTAATTTTATGGCATGATTTGAGAAGATCTGCATACTTGAACTGATTTGTATGTAATAGCTTATTTTTTGATATATATGGTTCCTTGTCATGCGCCTCATATAGATCGCCTGGATTCTCTGGCAATCTAAGCTTTGCATTGTGGAAAGAAGCTACAAATACCTGGTAAAATTACAGAATTAGCATTAGCTTGATTTATTACACTAAATAAAAAAATGAATTTTCTTTCTTAATCTGCCCAAACTCTGTAATATTGGATCTATAAGGTGCAATACATGGACGTGGCTACACAATATCGATTCACCTATTTGTCATTTATTTAGATTTGTGATATTTGTCAATTATACTGTTATACCTCAACATCTATCTGGGTTTTTCAAGGCGTTGAATTAACTTGCTGCCAAATGTTTGGGAACACTAAGCAGCTCTGAGTCTCAGGTCTTTTATGGTTAACTGGTCGGTTATCGGTGAAGATCAAACTAGGTAATTTATCGAGGGTTATACATTTTATGGACATTTTATTGAGAAGTGCATTTAATTGGGCACTAGCTTACATAGATTGTCGGCATCTCTGTTCATGTTTTGGAGGAAGCAAATAGTGGATGATCCTGGTCTAGTGATCACCTTCAGCTTAAGCAGCAACGAGAAAGGGGCATCCACATCGTCAAAGTCACCCAGGGTACGATCCTAGCCTCAACCATTTCGACTCTGCTTATCGGATATCTCCAGGCCTTGCACTTGATCCTTAGTGGACTTATTCAAAGCCAATCAACTTCACCAATGAACCAAGGGCCGTTCGATATTTTATGGGGGTTTTAGACATGACATTGTCAGAAAACATTTTTTGGGTTGGGGAAAGAGCTTATAAAATTGGTATGTTAGTCCTCAATTGGTTGAACATGAACTCTATCATTAGTTGCCGGAAGAACTTATAGAAATGACATGTTAATCACTGACTGATTGAAAGTGAAATCTAGTTCACTAATAAACCAAGGGCCCTTCGATATTTTATGGAGGTTTTAGACATAACATTGTAAGAAAACATTTTTATACTCTTTTAGTTGTGCATACATTTTTGGTTTAGTTAATTATAGAAAACAGTTGTAAATGAACAGTTCGAAAAGTTTTTGTGCTTTCCTTTTATAATCTAATATTTTCAATAGGCTAACTTTCTGAGATCAACTGTGCAGAGTCCAGAAATCATCATTGTTGGATCATTATCTACTAAATAGAATTCCTTACTAATAAAAACTGAATTTAGCAAAGTGCTTTTCGGTATAAATAGCATTTCAGTACCTGGGCAATGCGTGTTAATGGGCTGCCTCCTGGAACTTTGTTTCTATACGTTGTAATTCCAGCAGTAAGGCTTATGATTCCAATGAAAATGCCTGCAGCACAGATACCAAAACCCACATCCCATCCCTTATTGTTCATCAGCCATACCACCACTGTCACTCCAACAGCTGCCCCTGCACACAGACTGAAAAGAAAATAGTTGAAGAAAGTGGATATTTTTCTCCTCTCTTTGGGATCCGTTTCATCAAACTGGTCTCCTCCCAGAGCAGACAGATTAGCCTTGACGCCTCCATTTCCAAGAGCAATCAGATACAGCCCAGTGAACATCATGGCAGCTTTCCTCCACTCACTTTCACACATACAGAAGTGTGATCCAGGGGGTTGCAGGTTGGAGGCTTTAGAGAAGCATAGTGGGCTTGTATTGTCATTATAATGTATCCCTGAATTATATGGACCATCTGAATTAGAAAACACATATTTTTATCATGTTATAGTACTTAAAATTACACTATAAATCCTAAACTAATATGTTAACGAATTTATTCAAACACTAAAGAGCTAATTATATTATTAAAATGCATTTTTAGACTTCTAATTCTATCAAATCCAAAATGTCTAAGAGACAAGCTTCCAGATAAATAGCTTTCAAAATTGTTCCAAAATTTATCAATCATGCATATTGATACTGTTAGAAGAAAAACTTTGCAAAACTTAAAATTATACAATATTCAAGAATTCAAAATGACCAGTTTACAACAAAGATTTAAAGGGAAGCACACAGACACAGAGAGAGAGTAAAGGACTTACAATAAATTCTCCTGAAGCGAATAGAACGCATGTTTTGAATCTGTCGATGTAGGAGTCAGAAATGAATCCTCCCAGCAGTGATAGAAGGAAAGCAGTCCCCAAGAAATTGGTCAGAGTGGTTGCTGCTTCAGCTATTTTCAGGTGCATAAAGCCATTAAAATAGCTCACAAGATTTACAGAGGCAGCCAGGAAGGCTATGTTATTGAATCCTACCGTCACTGCAACCCATTATACACACAACAATTAAAATCATACATGATGCATAATACATATATGTTTATCACTATTAGGTCTGCAATTTTCCATGTTTTAACACATTCATTTTGAATATAGTACAAAAAAATCTTCCTATCCTATAAAAATTATATGGATATCATTTTATCTTTTTGATAGATCCTTCCACTCTCATGTAAATAGCTGGCAAATTTAGTGAGTCAACAATTAACATGTGTCAGTTTTATAACTTACAAGCTTTTTTCTCCATTCACTAAAGAGTTTATTCATTGATGCTCCTATCTATCTATCGCATATGTTAATAAGTTGAAAAGTTGACTAACAAATAGAATACTTGACACTATTTAAGGTGGTGATTTTTCCTTGACTAAACATATGTGATCTTTAGGTAAAACTAGAGTTCACTTTCAATCAATCAGTGACTAACATGCCATTTCTATAAGCTCATCCCGTAACTAATGATCGTACTATTTCCATAAACTTTTCCCATGACCAATGATAGAGTTCATGTTCAGCCAATGAACGACTAACATAGCACTTCTATAAGCTCTTTCCTCAACCAAAAAAATAACTAACCCAATAAGATGATCAACATAAGAGTTTTCCTGCAGCTTAACCACAGCCCTCGGGTCAAAAGGTTATAATATTAGTCATGAATACATACCATAAACAAAGAGGGTAGAGTTTATTCCACCATGGCAGTCCTTGCGAGCAGGTCTTCCTTTCCAGTCCACAAACCCTTCCAACTCATTATCCTCCTCGTACATTTCCTGCGAATTTCCTCCTCTGCATTAGTCCAAATACCCCAGCTAACACCAACATTCTCACACAAAAAAGAAAATAATCTTGAATTCATCCCATTTTAAAATAGTCCATTGTTCAAAACAGAGATGTTTGATTACATTTATCACCTCCTTCTTCTGATGAAATAGAGTTATATTACTATTAAAAAAATCGATATGAAAGCACTCCTCGTAACAGCCACAACAAATCACAGCACGAAAACACAATCTACAGAACCAGGTTACAAACTGCAAAGCACTTAGCCAGCTTGTTACTTGACATTCGCATGCAACACACACCATAGGAATGATATGTAGCAGCCTTTGTAGACGAAGGAATTATCGAAAAATTATCAAGATTCTTCACATGGTGGACATTTTGTTCTTTTGTTTTTTGGCATTAGATTCTCTAGTCAAATCCTAAGACGGCGAAGGCTTTTTGTTTTTGTTTTTTTGGTTGTTTAGTCCGATGGAGGCCAAGAGGAACCTTATACTTGAATTACACAGGAAATCATTTAAAAAAATTGGTCTCGAAGTATTGACCAGGCTGCAGGCCTGTGATTTGAGAGGAAAAGAGACCTTTAATGACTTGGATTATGTTGGAGTAACTCTCTCTTGACGGTTCATGTTTGCCAAACTCTTGTGAGAGCATAAACCGTTTTGTACAATGTACATCAGGACATTGCTGTCTTCAATAATTTAGTATTGACATAACTTATATCTTGTTTTAATTGGATTACATAACTATGACATGTAATGAAATTTTCTCCTGCCCTTCACTAGTATGAAATGATTAACCACCATAGAAAACGAATTCTTGTATATATGCTCAATGGTTTTTTTGTTTGTGTATTGGGGATAAATGGAGTGAAACAAATACACAGCACCAATAATCTTTAATTGGTAATAGTTGAAGAAGGTGGATGTTTAACTCTTTCCTTAGAGATTTATTTTATCAAATTGGTATCCTCCGAGAGTCGACAAGAAGCCTTGACACCTCCATTTTCAAGAGCAACCAGTGAACATCATGGCAGCTTTCCCACCACTCACTTTTACATAGATAAAAGTGGTATTCCGTGGTGCCCGTCCATCACGTAGGTTTACAGTCAACATTGTGAATTTGTACAAATATTTGACCATGTCACCCAGTCTTGAATACACAACTTTAAATTTTAATCTACATATCTCATCATCTGCCTGAGCATCTGTTTTTCATTGAAATCTGGTACTTGTTCTTTTTGACAAAGTACTAACTGTAGTTTGATGGAAAAGGTAACAACACATTACTTTGTTACCTAAAAAGGTAACAATTTAATGTGTTATTACCTTTGCGTCAAAACTAAAAACAAAGTACCAATGATTAATGGAAAATACTTTTTATTGAATTAACAATGAATTGTGAAAACTTGCTACATCAATCCAAAATGTTTAAGAAACGAGCTTCCAAATAAATTACTTTCAGTAAACGTTCCCTCAAAAAATCATTAAAAACACAAGTTTTAACAATGATAAAAACACCAATTTTTTTACCAAATAGACTATGGGTTAACATTCAGTCAACACAATCTCACCAGCTAGTGAGATTATTTCAAAATTTATCAATCACACGCATCAATAATATTAGAAGAAAAACTTTGCAAGCTACACAGAGGGTCAAGGAAAGTAATTCTCATGAAACAAATAGAACACATGTTTTGAATCTATCGATGTGGAAGTCAAAAATGAATCCGCCCAATAAAGCTAGACAAAGAATTCCCTATTTAATTGGTCGGAGTGTTTGCCGCTCCTGCTATATTCAAGTGCAGAAAACCATTGGAATAGTTCACAAGGTTTACAGTGGCAGCCACAATGGCTATGGTATCGAATCCAACCATCATTGCAACCCATTATGCACACAACAATTAAAATCATACGTGATCCATAGTTTTGTCGCTATAAGGTTTGCATCTATGTTACTAGAAACGGGAAACGAGTATTGTGACGGAAACGGAAAATGGGATTAGTTTAGGTTGTGATAGAAACGGATTCAATACACATACATATGTATTTATTGTTTTATTCTTATAACACATGAAAAAGATTAGGCGAAGATAAAAATTTAGAGATGTGTAAGAATACCATATTTTACAAACACAAGAAACTGTATGTTAATTACTACAAATAGTTATAATCATTTCATTGAGTTCACAATATCAAATTTAAAATAGGTTTGGAACAAATATAACAATATGTATGTTCACTTTGTATACATAAATGAAAGTAAATTTCTAAAGATAATATACAAAAACTAATATGAGGCTAGTTGGACCTTGCAGTGTTTGAATTGGAAGGCATCCCAATGTTTCTACTCCCTTGTTCTTCCTCCCTAATAATATTACATTTAATGTTATGAGCTCATAAAAGATATTATGCATCATCCTCAAGCACCTCAATTGGTAAATCATCATTTCCATCATCCAATGAGCCACCATAATCCCACATTTTATAAGGTCCGGTCTTGTATTCTATTGCAGCTTGAGATAAAAGTGGGAGGTTTGAGTGAACAAATACAAGATCCTCTACCTTTTTGCTTCCTAGCTTATTGTGTTTCATTGAATGTATGAATGCATAATCACTCCAATTTATTTCATAGACTAAAGCACTAGAAACATTTGAAGCAAACTAAGTTAAATAATTATTTATGAATCAATTTGTACATTTTAAATAATGTATTGAGTTGAATAGTTCGTAAACATTTAAAAAGACAACTCATAAATTTCACTTGAGAAAGAACACGTATGGTTGTGTTTTTATTCAAGGGTGTGCTACTCCGATATGACTCCCAAAATGTTATGATCTTCAAATGATTACGTTCATTAGCAACATCCGGATGAGAAAATTTCCCTTCCATCCTGATATATTTTCTATTCTCTTTTTTATTTGTGCACAATCATCTCTATCTCGATAACAACAATCAATATAGGTTTGCCATCCCGATTCCACCTCCTCATCCATCCATGGTTTCTTATCAAACCACCTCGAATTAAACTAAATGTGTGTGTGTGTGTGTGTGTGTGTGTGTGTGTGTGTGTGTGTGTGTGTGTGTACATATATATATATATATATATATATACATATACATATATATGTATATATATATGTATATGTATATACACATATACATGTATATATGTATATATATATACACATATACATACATATATATATATATATATATATATATATATACATATATATGTATACGTATATATACATATATATATATATGTATACGTATATATACATATATATGTATAGATGTATATATACATATATATGTATATATACATATACATGTACATATATATACATGTATATATATATACATATATACATGTATATATACATGTATATATATATATATATATATATATATATATATATATATATATATATATATATATATATATATATATATACATGTATATATATATACATACATATATATATATGTATATATATATATATATATATATATATATATATATATACATGTATATACATATATATATATATACATCTATATGTATATACATATATATGTATATACATATATGTATATACATATATATGTATACATATATATATATATATATGTATATATATATATAGTATATATGTATATATACATATATATGTATGTATATGTATGTACATACATACGTATGTATGTACATACATATATACATACATACATACATACATATACATATATATATCTACATACACACACACATATACATATATGTATGTATGTATGTATGTATGTATGCATGCATGCATGTATGTATATAGATATAGATATGTATGTAGATATGTATGTATATATATATATATATATACATACATATATATGTATATACATATATACATACATACATGCATGCATATATACTCTTGAACAAAAATGGTTTGGTGTGGAAGAAGAATTGGAAAATATGAAGTTTCCTACCTCCAAAGTAGGAAATTTATGAAATGCACTCTCTGTAATGAATGATGAATCACCAAGAACTAAATTAATTTTAGATCCAGGGACAATTCTCTTTTGAAAATGATCAATAACATTGTAATTGTTTTGGGAAACTCTAGTCCTCTCATTATTGAAGGTGAAGGGTTCATTGAGATGGAGAATGGTATTTCCAAAAAAATCTCCAATGTTCTATATTTTTGCAAAATTATTATCCATATATAATAGCATTCATTCTATTGAAGGAAAACTATTGATTTTACCTACAAAGAATTTGTTAACATACATGCAAAAGACCAAATCACTATTTTCACTAGCAATGTTGATCATTAAGTCGATTGCACAAGTTTGAAACTTTTTGTTTGATACACCTTCATAAGCCATGATTACATGTATGTAAAATACTTTATTAAACAATGGCATGAGAATTTTGGTCGCTTGATCTATCTCTAATTGCAAAACTTTAGTAAGAACAACATGATCCTTGCATTTCCAAAGGTTTCCTTCATACATAGAGTTTTTCTAGGTTGTGCATTTGGCAAACAAAATACCAAAGGATAATCCTAGAGTGAAAGTGACAAAATGTATTTGACTCATAGTGACCTCATATCATCCTCCATGTTTCTTTACAAAAGTAAACATGTGCTCACATCAATTAATGATCTCTCAAAATTGAAGAAGCAAAGTTAAGTATTTAATCACTTTAAAATTTTCAAATTCCTTGTTCAAAAATTTTTAGAGAGGAAGATACAATAGATACACATAAATAATGGAGGAGAGTGTGTCAATAACTAGATGATCAACTTCTATTAACATGAATACATTTAACTTCATCATACTCTACCCTATACCACTCAATAAAATAATGCAAATTAACACAAAAATTGTAAATAAAAGAAATGGCTAATAACATGGTGCATTCCAAAGAAAGAGGAAATTCTATGTAGAAATAATATTCATAATCAAAATCTCTACTCTACAATGTAAGTTATGACTCCTAGCAAAATTGGTTTGGTGTCAAAGCTACATGTTCTTATTTTTAGGTTTTTTTGATGAATTGAATAGACTCATATACCACATGATAAACACTAAGAAATGGATAGGAAGGGAAGTCCTTATATCTTGTTAGCTATTGTGAAAATGTGAATACATAACATCTTATTGTTTTGGGAACAATTCAAGTCCTTTAGAAATGTAATGTATAGTTGTATGAAAAATCTTAGGCTTATGAGCCAACATCTTCTCATCCTTATCCATAGCTTATGAGTTCTCATGTGAAGAAGAGATTAGTTTGGATTAATTAAATTATGTCCATAATCATAGTTCTAATGAAAATTCATTAGCGGACATAAATCTCCTCCACAAGAAATAGAACATGAGCAAGAGCCTTGCATAACTAGCAAAATTTCTACCAAAATGGGTCCGCACAATTCATGATGAGGCCAGTGAATGGGTCTAGAGCATCCTAGAGATCCGTGCAAGACTAAGTCATAACATTAGATTGACGTTGCACATTTGGTACCTTTAACAATGAGTTAGGATGTAGATACTTACATTGAGGCTTATCAACATCCTTAATGGTAGGTGGATATGAAAATAAGTTAATTTCTTGAAATATAATTACACTTGACTTGGTTCCCACTTTGAAAGGCATAAAAATAGTTAGTTGTAAATACGTGTACCACACTAAATGTAAAAAATGGGTCCATCGACTGGTAAAAAATAAACTCATTGCAAAATAGTTATCATTAGCTGAAGGTATTAGTTAACATGAAATTTTTCCTTTCCAAGATGAATTCCATTAGGTTTTTACTCTCTTTGGTTGCAACAAAGGGATGTAAAATCCATAAAATGAGTGTTGAAAGTTTCTTCTTTCATGATGATTTGTAGGATGAACAATTGATTAACAATTTCATCACCTTATTTTACACAAATTCACTTAGTAGCGATGGATGGTCTCAATCATGTAGGGGTATTGTACTCTGAAAAATATTTTTCAAAAAAATAGTCTCCAAACTCCACTATATGCCCAAAATATCATGATTTTTATATTATTTCTCCAATAAAAATTACGATATAATAGTCAAATAAATATAAAATTATATCAAATCAGTTGCAATCTAATCACGAGAATAAATATGTAAAAGTTTGAGCCCAACGATCCGCCAAATTAGGAATTCGAGGAAATATTGGTATAAATAAATAAAACTAAAATTGTGTGGTAGGTTACTCTTTCCACTTAGCTATTGACATTATTACTCTTATTAACAGTTCTATAAACTAATGTTTTAAAGTTTGGGAAGTCCTTTTTAATCACGATTATCTGAATCTATTTACCTCAGGGATAATAGATTACACAATGAAAAGTAGGGGAAACAGGCTGCAAAACAGAAAACTGTAAAAGTCGACTCCGCTGGGGATCGAACCCAGAATCTCTGGTTTCGTAGACCAGCGCCTTATCCATTGGGCCACGGAGTCGTATTGCTAGTACGAAATAGTATAAATTTATATTTTCTAATGTTAACCACGATTAAGACATTCCCATTTAATCTTTGTAGACATTTTTTTATCATCTGAGGCTGACGATCGGGACATAAGGAAGTCTCGTTATCTATTGAGCACGGTGAAAACTATGCCAAATGAACCGATTAAATTTCCACGTCAAAGCGATAAAATGGATGAAATCTACCATCAACGCATATATGGATAAATGCATTAGGTTGAGGATTATGGCTAAGTGGTTGGGTAAAAGGGCTTATTAAAGTTGGGTAAAAGTACCTTCGAGGATGAAGAATAATCACCTCGCCTAGAAATATAAAATTGATCACAAATAGTTGTGTAGAGTGTGGGTGGTGATCTAGGTATGACAACCAAACAAGAAATAAGTAGACTTATATATATGGAGAGGGCTACACTTTTCTAGTCTTTTATCTCCTTCGTTACAAATTTAGTATTGTGACGCTTGTAACTTGCAAATTAGAATTGTTTTCCACATTTCTTTTAAATGGAAACAATATCTTAACGTAAGTAAAACAATGGTTTTAGTATTGTTGAGACCATTTTGCAATTGTCTAGGTAGTTTCATAACTTCCCATACATGAATTGATTGATAATCTCATCTTGGTAATTTTTGAGGCTTGGTTATTTGAAGATAAATCTCTAGGAATGCATAAGGAGGGTTGTGTGTAGAGAAAATGTATTAGTGATCATGAATAAATGGTCTATGGTAAGTTGAGGAGTGAATTGGTGAACGAATGGAGAGAATAATAAGTACAATTGTTGTCATGAGTACAACTATTTTATGTAAATATTGTACCTTTCATTTAGAAATAGAGGAAGATAAGAGATGACCGAGATTGTGGGATAGTTGAAATAGAAGGGAGGACAAATTCACCCATATAGGGCAAAGTTCCTGGACATATTTTCCCTCTGTGGATGATTTTGTCCTATGCATGATTTTGTTGAATTATGATTCTAACATTGTGATCTTTTATGTCTTTAGCTTTTCATTTTGTGTTTGAAATTATGGGATCATACCGTGCAATAATTAGGATTCTCCTTTCTAGAACAATATATCCCCTCTTTGAAGACATAAAATGGGTTAGTCTGTAGTGGATAAACTTCTTTATTTCCTCGTTGAGTTTAGATCTCGCTTACATAGAAATATTTTTAAGAGGCCTTAAACCAATGTAACTCTCCCATTTGGTGTATGTGTTTGAAATGACCAATAGCAATGTGTTTGGAAATGTAGACCCCAAAAGGACCTCTAAAACTTGGAAACCATATCTCGGTGTATAATATAGCTTTGTAAAATGGCCTAGGAAGTCATGTATGATGCATGTAGAATTAGTGTTGGTTGATATGCTTGAGAGAGTGGTTTAACAATTACGTGTTTTTGTGATCTCTTATTTAGTCCCATATATTTGAGACACTAGGCCCTTTGAATGAGTGGGGTGATTATGCTTGTATATATGGCTATTGTGAAAGGTTTTCCTGCTCAATTGACACTAGGATGCTTGGAATAACTTGTGCATTAGTAAAATTGACCGTTAAAAGAGAGGAGGATAAAACTACCAGCTTGGTTTTTTCCATCATTGGTGACTTTATCCTAGTGAGGTGTGTTGGGTTTCGATTTGCACTTGGAATGAAACCATAGTCGGGGACAAGCAAGTCCCTCCTCTTTAATGGGAGAGGTTCCCGTATTGAAAGAAAGCAACAAACTTATATACAAATGTATAACGTTCAAATCGTGGAGTCCTGATACTTTGAAACGTTTTATGCCCAAAGATCATCAATACAAAAGGATACAATAATTAAAGAGATGAAGAAGGAAGAACATAACAATACTTTCAGAAATATAGATGGCAGAGTATCACCTTATACGTATTAAACCAAGGAGTTGCATAATAGAATCATTCACTCTCATAACCAATATAATTCCACAGATGCAAAGTTCCAGAAATCATATAAACAAGAACACAAAGTTTCCTATCATAAAAGATGAATGAATCCCAAGTTTCAGACACGAAAGAAGAAAAGTAGAGGAAGAAAGGGGAAAAGCTTCTGTATTGATTACTTCAAATCTATTGCCTTTACAGAGTCTCAAGGTCCAACCCAAACAATGGCATGGAAAAGCCAATAAATAGTCTCCAAGAACGGTTACATTCGGTTATAGAAAAATGATGAAACTGATTCAAGAAACTGTTCTCTGAACTTCTCAAATGCCTCGAGCCATTTTCATTCTGGCGAAAAAAACTAGACACATCGAATCCCATCTGTCCACCCTACCTTTGTAAACTTTAAATTCGATCCGTCCACGTGGGAGAGATTTAAATTGAGGCGGGCTGCGGATGCCTTTTGCATTTTTTTCCTTTGAAGTTGCACCAGGCTGACACATGGAGAGCTCGCCAATTATTTTATACTTAGCCGATTTGGGCCTATTTCTTGCTTGACTTATGTTGACCCCTAGACACGTGGAGAGATGGCGCTCATTTGAGTTTCCGTTTTGGAAACACCTCCTGAAATTGCGCCGAGTTGACGCGTGGCTCCTTCCGCCTGGTCTTGGAATTTTCAATAGCCAACTTTGTCTCTCCATTGAATTTGACCACGTGGCGAGCTGGTGCTCATTTGGAGATTAGCCCTTTGGTTTCACTTTTGAAATTGCGTCGTTGAGGCACATGGAGACTTCCACCGACCCGCCCATACTTAGTCAATTTTAACGATCGACTCTTTCTCTTTTTGGACCTGGGACACGTGGAGAATGGCCCAAGTTTGAGAACCGCCCCAACTTTGACTCTTGAAGTTGCGTCGATGAGGCACGTGGTGCCATCCACTGAACCTTCCATACTTAGCCGATTTGGGCTTGTTCTACCTTCATTTTGGACCTGGGACACGTGGAAAGCCTGTGCTTATTTGAGGATTGTCCCTTGGGCCCTGCCCTTGGAGTTGCGCCGTTTGGACGCATGGAGGCTTCCATTGTCGCTTGAAACATGGCCAAGCCACATCCAATCAAAGATGTCCACATACTACCCGTGGATTCTAGGGAAAAATTAACGGCGAAGATATGCCTGTCATTCCCGATTGGGAAGAAAATAAAAAGAAAGGGAAAAAATTCACCATTACACCCGACTTTCAAATTGTTCTCCATGGAATGGGAAAATACAAACAATGTCAGGCTCGACATGATCCAATACTCCAAGGTACAGACTCAAATTTTTCGAAACTTGACTTCAAAAGAGGGGAATTTTGAGGGTGGTAACAAGGTGTAAAACGAATTATGTCAATTGGAAAAGGCATCCAAATTTATGAAGATGTCTTATATAAAAGGCATCCAAGTTTATACCGCAATTGAATTGTTATGTCGTGCCTTATCATTTGACAAAAAGTGGCCTTGAGGTGCATCACGTGTTTTCATGTTATCTAAGTGGGTTAATGTTGTGCAAACATATCTTGTGTTGCGTGTAGTGTTAAGTGATCCTTTGTGTTGTCATGTATCCTACAATGTAAGTCAAAAAAAATATTCTAGTATTTTAGTGTTGTATTTGTGTAAAAATGTGGGAATTACAGTGGGGCTCGATATGTAATCCTCCCACCAAGTAAACCATATCATTTACAGGGAACTTATGATCCATTGTTTTATATCTTGTAACGTCCATGAGGCCAAAAGAAGCCTATGACACAATAGACCCTATCATTTTTACTATATGATTTTTTTATTGTTTATTGTTCAAATTGATAATGAAATCTCCAAAACTAATGTCAATTTATCCTTAATTGAACTATGAGAAACTTTACTCGAATATTTGTTCAACCTAATTTGTTCGTGGCTTAAATGGTTTTTTTTTTATTTTTTTCTATTTTTTAAATATAACTATAAAATGAAATAAAAATAATAAATAATAGGAGTGTTTCATTTTTTCATATAGTGTTGTAACGTCATGGGTTTGGAAAGGAATCAAACAAACACCACTATAAGTCTTAGTCTGTACATGTTGAATTTTAATGTGCTAGTCTCTATCCCATTTTTAACACGAAACTTGACCCACAAAGGGCTAATGCATTTCCAATAAAAAAGAGAACAATATGGAATTGGCCATGATTACGAAACACAAGCTTACAAAATTAATAAATAGAGTCTATTCATGTAGGCTTACAAAATTAGTGACATGACTTTTTATAATGTTAAGAAATAGATGAAGAACTGCATGACACTATGAAGGCATGTGTATACATCGATCCATACTTGTAGAAAACATATACTAGTAGTAACCCACTATGTACACTCACTCTAACAAAAATATATACAACTATGAATATCATTTCTCAGAGAAAAACATCAAAAATTATTTCTATGTTCTCTCTTCTTATTATCTGATAAAAATTATTCTTATTATCTGATAAAAATTGAGGATTTATGGTAGCCGTATGAGATCACTACATTCCATGAGATGATTATGGGGCATTTCATCAAACAGTTCACAAGCTTTGTGTATGCTTCTACATTTTACATACATATAAAATAGGGCACCTACAACTACAACACCTAACAAATCTTTTAGGCATTTTGTGGAGTCTGGCTTTACACCTTCCAATTGCATTTGATTGAAAATTTCTAAGGTTTTTTCAACAAATCCATTGTGTGCATATCGCTGCAATAATTGTAGTGATCTGTGCGACCACAACCATTTGAGGCATTTTGTCAAACAGTTCATGTGCCTTGTGTAGGCTAAAACTATCCAAGACACAGTTTGAATAGAAACCAGACAAATAATCCTTTTCCCATAAACTAAACTTCAGATCAGAAACTAACCAATACATCAGTTAAAACAAATGATCTTTTTCTCATAAACTAAACTTCCAATCAGAATTTGTCTTTCAAATAACAAAGATTCAAAACACAAAGATTCACCCAAATAACTATAAATTACGGGGAAAATAACAAACAATAATATGAAGGGAAAACACAAGGTAAACGCATATCCCTTTCCATGTTTCTCGTGGGTTTCAAATAATAATAAAATGTAATTAGTTGTTACAACACTAATCTCAAAAAATATGTTTCTCTAGAAAATATTTTTAGATTTATTAGAGGAGAAAACAAAATACATATGGATATTATCAAAAATGCACAGAGAAGAGAAGGTTTGGTAGATAATTGTGAAAAGAGATGAGAAACCAAATTCCAAAAACCAAGAAATAAATATAGTTTGACAGTGTGTTGTCCACATAAATTGATCTACCACTATAAACATATGACACCAAAATCACTACAAATGTTAGGGAGAAATTTGTTTGAATGGAGCTCTCGCTAATATCCGTTTTAAAATCAACACCGTTATGGGTTAAATAAGACCTACACAGGATAAAAATCGATAACCCCGATATCTCCTCATTTTACTATATACAAATTGATCAATCTAGATTAGTATTTGTATTTGTATCTGAAGTGGGTTCAATTGTCTCTGAGAGGAAACTATTGCCCTGTCACTTGTTTTGTTTGTTGTATGCAGAAGAAGAAGAAGAAGAAGAAGAGAAGAAGAAGAAGACCTATTTTTTTTTGTGAATATTCTAAAAATGATGCAAGATTTATAGAACTCCCGCATGCTCCCACATCATAAAATTTGGATACTCTTAAATGCTCCCACATCACAAGCTTGGGATCCTTTTATTATAAGAGGAAAAAAATGTTGGTAATAAATTTGTAATGTCTTAAATGTTAAAGGAAATCTAGATTTTCCATATTTTTAACAGATTGTTAATGGCATTAGTTGATATTTATTTTTATATAGGGATTTTATTTTTCACTAATATCTCTAATACGATTTCCTTTTTCTCCTTAATGATAGAACATTGAAAATAAAAACACCGTTAATGTTTTTAGTATAAGAAGTTTAATTAATATTTCTATTTAGGAAGAAAATAAACTCTTTAATGTGATATGAAAAATCATATGATTGTTTTCTTTTTGTTGAGAGTTACCCATGAACTTTACAAAAACAAAAATTGAGTGGGTGATGTCTTCTTAGGGTGGCGTAGTTGCATATGGCCCCCGACATTAACATGACCCCATACTATTCATTAACCACTAAGCAACCATCAATCTTGTTGATTCACCATATATCAAATATACAAACAATATTATTGGCTATCATAACATTGGAATTTGTTATATGTATCAAGTTGCATAAAATATTTAATTTTAATAAGTATAATCAATGTTGTGTAATGTTTATTATTATTTGAACATAGTTTTTATTTAAAGTGAACTCAAGATTCATGCACACGAGCTGAAAAAGTGAGCATTTTTCGTAATGATGGCACCTTGGAGTCCACTCTATTCCACCCCTTATTCTTCACAAAAATTAGGCATTAAAATTGAGGAAGACGTGTATACTTACTAATTTTGCATTAAATGGACTTTGGAAAATTGGAACTAAACAAGTCATATTGCATGTCGCATGGAGCTTACGTGTTACTTCCAGTGAGGTGCCACTGCCACATGTACACTTTAAATCTTCTCAATATTGTAAGGTAATCTTCTTAAGGTTTTATTTGCTAATAAATCTTGTGTATTGTTTATAAAGAAAAATATATGGAAGGAAACATCCTTAAATGGCTTGTTAATAATGTTTTGTAGATTGTGGAAGAAAATATTCGATGTTATTGGGTGTGTGAATCTCCATGCTAGGTACTTGCCTGGCTCTCAAATTTCTTCAAATTTGCAGACATAACATATGGAGGGCAAGATATGGGTAGGCCTTTCGGCGTAATTATGAGTCAAGGTTTTTATTTTGGAAATTAAATGTGGTAAATGTTTTTAATGTATACGTAAATGAACTATTTTATATTTGTTAGGATTTTTATTTTGAAAATTAAGTGGGGTAACTTTTTTTCATTTTCAAAATTAAGTGTAATAACTTTTGTTAGTGTTTATTATATTAAATATTTTATATATTATGTTTAAGAGAATGAATATTTATATAAATACTTTCTATTTTATAATTTTTTGGTATTGTTTGATTTTATTAATATCCTCATATAATTAATATTATTATTTTTCTAATTTGTAAATGATATTAGTATTTGTATTAATACATTTTTTGAATAGTTAATATATAGTGATATATTAATTAATTACCATATCTATTTTTTTAAAAATTATATTAAATATATCAAAAGGTATTGTTCTCTAAACACATTTTTTTATATAGAATACATCCCAACACAATTGGAAAAAATAACAATGGAATTATGGCTGAAACTTGATTGACCTTACAGTGGCCATTGTACTACTAAGGCTATATGATATTAAATAATTGAATCAACGTCATCTTTCCTCTTCCTAGGGAAGAATTACCCCCACCAGTTCACAGGTAGAAATGAAAAATATAGATCTAGGAATCGTTGTGATATTCTGCAAGACGAACTGTAGAGGCCTCGTCTGCAACTTGACCTTTAATCGTTGGCTTGTATTTGTACCACCTCGACCAGAAGAGATAATTGAAAAAATTGAGGGTGCTGAGAATGGCAAGCAACCAGTAAAACAGATTGAGATGGTTGCGGTTCAGATTATTCCCACCAAGCCAACCATGGCTTTTGGTCTTTTTAGTTGCACTGTTCACGATATCAACCAGAACACTGCTAAGAAAATAACCCAGAGCCAAAGATGACCATGAAAATGCAGTGGCTAAGGACCTCATTCCAGCAGGCGCTTCACTATAGAAAAACTCCATCAGCCCCACAAACGTGAAGAGGTCTGCAATTCCAAAAATAAAGTACTGAAATCCCAGCCAGAATACACTAATTGGAAGGGGGCCATGAACAGGGGTATGGAATCCACCAGTCCTTTGTCTATAGCCACATTTTTCTCTTCACCTCCACCAGAGCAGCAATGCTCATTGAAATGATCGAAAATACTAATCCAACTCCAATTCTTTGCAAGTGGGTGATCCCTGTTTCATGTCCTGTGAATCTTCTTGCAAGGGGAACGAAAACCCTGTCGTAGAATGGAGTGATAATTATTATGATTAGCAGAGGAATTGCAGTGAGAGAACCTGGTGGGATGTGGAAATTCTTTCCCATAGATGTGTCCATGGTGATGCCCTGAGACACAGAAAATGTCTGCAGTTGTGCTAAACATGTGTTCATTATTATTGTGCTGGCAAATACAGGCAGCATTCGGACCAGAACTTTGGTTTCTTCTACTTGAGTCACGGTGCACAAACGCCATGGGTTAGGCTTCATGTTGTTCTCAGTTTCCATGTAATTGTCTTTCAATATGGCAGCTTTATCCAGAAATCTGTAAAAAAAAAGCTTGGTCAGTAATTCCTTAATGTCCTCTACAATTTAGTTACTCAAAATATCTAAAGATCGTACACATTCACACTTTGAACAGTGAATGTGTTTTTACTTAGTAATAGGAAGAGCCTATCCATCAAATGTGTTTGCAAGACTGACTGTTGAACCCACCAATGGGTTGTTTACCACTTTTGGGGTATATATATCATTGGTTGGTTGATCAGTCAGTGTTGCCAATGTGTTGCTACCTACCTATATAGTGATTGGAAGAGCCTGTCCATCACATCGATAGTAATCCACTTTGATAGCATGCCAATGCTATCAAGGTGTACATTACTATACTATCAATGTTTAAGATTACACTCCATGATCTCCCATTAAGATGTAATTGATCTTGTTCGCCCTTCTAATGAATCATGAACTGTGATCCCAAAATTCAATAAAAAAATCCGACACAAAAAAGGTGTGTTTCTAAATTTAATTTTAATGTGAAAACCTTGTCTTTTGTATTTAAAATGATGTAAGAAGGTTTGCATACTTGAACTGATTTGTATGCACTAGCTTCTCTTTTAATAAATATGATTCCTTGTCATGCACCTCATATAGATCGCCTGGATTCTCTGGCAATCTAAGCTTAACATTGTGGAAAGCAGCTATAAATACCTGGTAAAATTACAGAATTACCATTAGTTTGATCTATTTAGTAAGGTAGCAATTTTTGTATGGAGAGTATTAAGCAATGGTCTTCAAATATGGAAAAAAGAATTCGATAAATACGGGAAAAAAGGTTTTACTGATCTTCCAAGGACTGCTGAAAAACCTTCTAAACAATACTGAAAAATGAAAATCCTTTTAACTACTGACTATAAAATCTTGGAGGTGTTCATAATTTAAATATTTATGATATAAAATAATAATAAATAACATAAATTTTCCAGATTCTACATTTTAATATTTTACCACTGAAAATACAAAGTTTTATATAGTTAAATGAAACAGACGGAAAATTTGGTACCTGAACACAATGAATTTTGCATAGTCTGCTCAAACTTTGCAATATTGGATTTATAAGGACCGTAGTGAGAGGTTATTTCTTTTATTTAGAGTTATGATTAAGGTATTTCGAATAGTTTTTATGATGTTCACTTTCCCTTATACAATCTAATATTTTTCAACCTGCTCAACCTTTAGAGATCAACTGTGCAGAGTCCAGACATCCCATCATCATAGTTAATTATCTACTAACTAAAATTCTTTATTAAAAAAACTGAATTTAGATAAGTGGTTAGTATTTCACTACCTGGGCAATGCGAGTTAATGGGCTGCCTCCTGGAACTTTATTTCTATACGTTGTAATGCCAGCAGCAAGGCTTATGATTCCAATGAAAACGCCTGCTGCACATATCCCAAAACCCACATCCCATCCCTTATTGTTCATTAACCATACCACCACTGTCACTCCAACAGCTGCCCCTACACACAGACTCAAAAGAAAATAGTTGAAGAAGGTGGATATTTTTCTCCTCTCTTTGGAATCTGTTTCATCAAACTGGTCACCTCCAAGAGCTGGCAGAGCAGCCTTAACACCTCCATTTCCAAGAGCAATCAGATACAGTCCGGTGAACATCATGGCAGCTTTTCCTCCACTCACTTTCACACAGACAGAAGTGGGATCCAGGGGGTTGCAGATTGGAGGCTTTAGAGAGCCATAGTGGGCTTGTATTGTCATTATAATGTACCCCTGAATTATATGGACTATCTGAATTAGAAGATAACATACATTTTCTTGATGCCCACTATATCACTTAAAATTATACTTCAAATCTTAAACTAATACGGTAAGGGATTTACTCTAACACTGAGCTGATAAAAATGTATTTTTAGAAACTTCTACCTACAACAATCCAAAATGTTCAAGAGGGTAAAGGACTTAACCAGAAATTCTCCTGAAGCAAATATAATGCATGTTTTGAATCTGGTGATGTAGGAGTCAGAAACGAATCCTCCAAACAGTGCTAGAAGGAAAGCAGTCCCCATGTAATTGGTCAGAGTGTTTGCTGCTTCAGCTATTTTCAGGTTCATAAAGCCATTGAAATAGCTCACAAGGTTTACAGCGCTAGCCAGGAAGGCTATGTTATCGAATCCTTCCATCACTACAAATCCATTATACACGCAACAATTAAAACCACACATATGTTGTTCAATAGAAATTCTCCTGAAGCAAATATTATCACCATGAGGTCTGCATATTTTCATGTTCGAATACATTAATTTTGAAAAGAATTCAAAACAATCTTCATATCCTATAAAAATTATATTGATATCATTTTATCAACGACTAACAAGCCAGTTTTAAAAGCTTTTCCTCCATCACTAATAAAGTTCTTTTATTCTCCTATTTATCACATATGTTACCAAATTGAAAAATTAATTAAGCAATAAAAGTTCTAGCACTTTTGGGTGGTGTGTTTTTAATATTAATTGTTAAGTTTTCAATATTAATGGTTAAGTTTTCAATATTAATTGGCCAATTTTCCAATGTTTAACATATACAATCTTTAGATAGAGCTAGAGTTCACTTTCAATCAGTCAATGACTAACATGCCAATGCCAGTTCTATAAGCTCTTCCCAGGACCAGTGATAGAGTTCACCTTCAATCAGTCAACAATTAACATGCCAGTTTTATAAGCTCTTTCTTCAACCAACAACATATAACATATCAAGTCTATAAGCTCTTCCTTAACCCGACGAAAATTATCAATAAGAGAGTTTCCCTCGAGGCTCGTGCAATGAAAACCTCAACCAAACAGAGTTTCCCTTGTAGAATGCAGAGAACAATACTATCAGAAGAAAGGAGAAAGGAGAAAAGAGGTAGTGTTTTCTAATTTTTTTGAATAGGTAAACGAATGGAATTAGCCATCTCTTAAGTGTTATATTTATTGGAGAGCCATTTTTATGGCTAACCTGTGACCCAATTTCAAGTTTTTGTGTGTTTATAGCTGAGCCACCGCTCAGCCTAAACATCATAGGTGTTTGCAAGGTTGACTGATCAACCCCTCCAAAAAATACTAAACAGTCGATTGATTAGTTGACCAGCCCTTGAGCCGATTATATCATTAATCATAAAAACATACCATAAATAAAGAGGGTAGAACGTATTCCACCATGGCGATCCTTTCGAGCAGCTCTTCCTTTCCAATCCACAAACCTTTCCAACACATTATCCCCCGTTGAGAATTCATGGTACGCTTCCTGACAATTATCTCCTATGTATTAGTCCGAAAACCCCAGCAAACACTAACATTCTCCCAAAAACAGAAAAATCTTGAGTTCATCTCAACTTAAAATAGTATTCTATTTAAAATAGAGATGTTTAATTACATTTACCATCTTGAGTTTCAGTAGCAAACTCCAAAGCACTTAACCAGCTTGTTGCTTGTTGCTTGCGTCTGTAAGAGCATTTATAGACAAATGAACTCTCGACAAATTATTCGATTTTTCAAATACCCACAGCGAACATTTTTTTTTCTGTCTTCCTGGTTTTTTGGGTTTTTCTGCATGTCACTCTGATTCCTAAGACGGCGTCGGTGTTTTCAATGCTTGTTTTGGTTGTTCCCTCTGGTTTTTACAAAGAAAAAAATAACTTTGTATATACTTAATAGAAAACGATGGAGGTCAAGTGGAATCATAAATTTATCTGGTAGTATATGAGTGGAGTATGGTTTTGAAGCAAACATATGAGCATTGACGAGGCTGCAGGCGCGTTGATTTGAAAGAATAAAGATCTTTAATGAAATTCAAATAAGGCTTGCCTTATTTCCAAAAGTTTTAGACTATGTCGCCATAACCTACGGCATTTTTGACAAATAAAAAAACAAAATATACAGTTCACATTTTGGCAATTTTTTACTCCGAATAGTGATTTGCACTATTGGATTATTGTTTTTTATTTTGGATTGAGTGTGAAATTTTTGCTGATTCTGGTTCTTGATGAACCACTTTTTTTTGGTATACAAACTATCCTACCTTCACCACTTAATAAAGAGGGATCTTCTAATGCCTCAATTTTTATTTTTACAACTATATCAATGATCTAATCACTAGTCACCGGTGTCGCACACTTTGGGTTCAACTCTATACTCACAATTTCTCACCAACATTTAATATATCCGATATAGCATTTAATATATCCAAGAGTGGTAGAAAGTATGGCGTCCAACAATTCTACATTAAACATTGGATACAACTGAGGTAGGTTGACAAGTTGAGCTTAAATACATTTTCTCCCAATTTCAAGTTGAACTCAAATGCATTTCCCCCACTACCTTACGCAAATTTGTAACGAGACTTTGTCATTTGCATGGAATGATGGGGAATCCCATGTTGATTATGATGCCACGTATAGTTTTTACTAGTCTTCTATAGAATTTTATAAACATGTTCTTTGAATGTGTCAAATTTGGTCAATAAACCTAGTTTCTTGATTTGTTTCCCTCGAGTATGTGAAAACTCTTCCCCACCGCAATAGGCAATGTTGCATCGATGGGTGGTTGAAATCCAAGACATACATGAAATGGGTTATGTCCTATGAAGTCATGAAATAGTCGAGTGTAGCTACACTATGCATATGGAAGGCTTGCATCCCATGTGTGTGGATGTCTTCAATGCTACATTTGAAGAAGATGTACAATCATGAACTGTTTACCACCTCTATCTTCTCATCAATTTGAAACGGAATTGCTCCATTTTGTGTCCATCATGGACCATAGCGGGGTAAGTGTATGGAAATGGGGGCCAAAAGGGGGTCTTAAGAGGACATTTTTTTGAAAAATAAAAATCTTCGGTTTGTACGAGTTATTTGAGATAGTTACACTCACAATTTGAAGATGTTATAAAGATATGAATTGTAGTATTTTGAGTCTAGTTTTTAAACTACTAATATATATATATATATATATATATATATATATATATATATATATATATATATATATATATATATATATATATATATATATATATATATATATATATATATATATATATATATATATATAAAATTAAGTGTAAGTGGGTTAAATATCTAAAATGCCAATAGATACTCTGTTTTTGTAAAAAAACATAGTAGACAATCGACTGCCCCTCCCCTTGCCCCCATTTTTTGAGCACACTATCTAGTATTTTTCAAAACCCTTTGGTAGAAATATAGATAGGAGCTTCTAGTTTCCGATAGAAATTTTTTTAGATATTTTTAGTGAACATTTTATTTTATGATTTTTCAATTACATAGATTTTAAATTTTGAAAAATAAGGAATAGCCACCATGCCCCCTAACTACCTAAAAACATCAAAATTATATGTGTGTGTGTGTGTGTATACGTATACGTATACGTATATGTATATACATAGACACACACACACACACACACACACACACACACACACACACACATATATATATAGATACATATATAGATATATGTATATGTATGTATGTATGTATGTATGTATGTGTGTACACACACACACACACATGATACATATATACATATATGTATGTATGTATGTATGTATGTGTGTACACACACACACACACACACACACGTGTGTGTGTGTGTGTGTGTGTGTGTGTGTGTGTGTGTGTGTGTGTGTGTGTGTAATTAGTCCTAGTTTGGTATAATTTTTATTCAATTTTGATGAATGAAAACAAGATATACAATGAGAGATAGACGTGTATAAATTTTTTTAAAAAAAAGCTACAAAAGAAATAGAAAATAATAAGTATGGAAACCTTATACTAGTCAGAAAATTTGAAAAATCATATATTTAGAAAGAAGAAAGTTTATTTGACCTCGTAGTCATATTTTTAATAAATTTGTTAATCATTTTTGTGGGATTTATTATGGAGGAAGACACATTTTAGCATTTTTTATCAAAAACACGTTGTTTGTTGTGTTTTAGCAGGTCCATGCCTTAGGCTTGGGGATCCAAATCGGATCCAAGCCAAGAGATTTTCCTTGGAAAATGGAAAAAGGAAATGCCTACACTTAGGGAAAATTTTAGTGGTGAATTTTCATAAACTCGTGAATATTAGGGGTTTGGAAATTGGAAATGATGAATATTCAGTAGTCGGCTATCACCCAGTTTGCCTAAAATTTCAGCCGATAGGTCATTTGTATGGGTCAGTTCGCCTACTATTTATACTAAAAAATGAACTTATGCATGTATTTCGCTGACATTTCGAATCAACCTGTGCTCATATTCATCGAGGTATAATACATATACATTGACTGATGCTATCAACAAAAAGACGTGCATCTCTTTTTCCCGACATAGATGACCATCCAAGACTGTTGTCAATATTGTCGCACTCAAAATTCCCCTCTTTTTGAAGTCAAGTTTTGGAAATTTTGAGTCGATTACCTTAGAGTAATGGATCACGTCGAGCCTGGTATTGTTTGCAGTTTTTCATTCCATGGAAAAAAATTTGAAATTTGGGTGTAAAGGTGGGGTTTTCCCTTTCTTTTTATTTTTCCACAGTTGTGAATGACGGCGTATCTTCCCTGTCAATTTTTGCCCCAACATCCATGGGTAGTACGTGGAAATCTCTAATTGGATCCTATGTGGCCATATTTCAAGTGGTAGCGGAAGCCTCCACGCATCCATAAGGTGTAGCTCTAAGGGCAGCCCCAAGGGACAGCTTCTTTAAATAAGCACAGGATTTCCACGTGTCCCAAGTCTGAAATGAAGATAGAACAAGCCCAAATCAGCTAAGTATAGAAGGTTCAATGACGACGCCACGTGCCTCATCGACACAACTTCAAGGGTCGAAGCCAAGGGCGGTTCCCCAAACTTGTGCTAGCCCTCCACGTGTCCCAGGTCCAAAAAGAGACAAATCTGATCGTTTAATTGACTAAGTATGAGAGGGTCGGCGGAAGCCTCCACGTGCCTCAACGATGCAATTTCAAAAGTGAAACCAAAGGGCCAGTCTCCAAATGAACGCCAGCTCGCCACGTGGTCAGAGTCAAAATAGAGATAGAGTTGGTCGTTGAAGAGTCCCGGACCAGCGGAAGGAGCCATGCATCAGCTTGACGTCCTTTTAGGAGGTGGATCCAAAGCGGAAACTCAAATGAGCGTCAGCTCTCCACGTGTCTAGAGTCCAGCTGAAGACAAGTGGGCAACAGGCCCGAATTGGCTAAGTATAAAAGAATTGGCGTAAATCTCCACGTGTCTCTTTGGCGCAACTTCAAAGGAAGAATCAAGAGCGAGTTCCCAAGTGTGCGCGAGCTCGCCACGTGGTCAAATTCAAAGAAGGGGCAGAGCTAGCCATTGAATCAACTAAGTATAGAAGGGATTGTAGAAGCCTCCATGTGTCATCTTGGCACAACTTCAAAGGAAAATCTAGAGGCAGTCCCAAATGTGCGTTGAGCCTCCATGTGTCTGTTGAGCACAAGATAATACTTGAGAGGGGGTGAATCAAGATTATGAAATTATTTCAAACTTTAATACTTGAACTTAGATCTATAATCACGAGCAATGTGAATATATCAAATCAATCAAAGAACATAAAACTTAATGCAAGTAGACACGTATATATGTGGAAACCCTTTCAAGAGAAAACCATGGAGAAAATTCTTTCTTTATATATATTTCTCGAAAATTTGTAGGCACCAACCTACTGGAGACACCAATCCCCAAATTACGCTTTTGTAGGCACCAACCTATAGAGCACCCACCCCTTTTGCTAAGCACCAACTCAAAGAAGAGACACCGATCTCTTTGAATATGAAGGCACCAACCTTCATTACAAAATTTTCTTTCCACTTTTGAACTTGTTGCTTCCTCAACAAATAATAGAAAATTCTTCTTCTTACTTTCAGATTTGTTGTTCTAAAATTCTGCCCTTACGCTTCCTCTTCTTCTTCTTTTTCCTTAAGATATTCAACTTAAATCCATGCTTTATAAGTCTCATATGAATCTTCTTATATAGCCTTTCGTACCTTTTTGAAAATACACATCGTTCCAACCGACACAACCTTTCCATTAACACAACTTAATTAAGTGCATTAGTTGGCTAAAACCAAAAATAATTAATCAATGCAATTAACCACTTGATAGGATCGCTGCCCCTCCTTAGGAAAATCACATGTTATCATTAAATCGCTGCCAGCCATCATTAAATCTTCTTTTTCACCATAAAACATTGCATATGAACACCTTAAAATGTGGATATCTCTCTCTTATGTATAGTTGTGTATATCTCGCTTATACCATGATAATCCTCATGCAAAAACACTTCTTTTCATGTATTTAAACTTTCGTTTTCTACCCTTCTATACTACTGGTTATTTCCATTACTTTCTACCATTTCCGTCAATAATTCCGTTACTTTCTAATAGATTTTCGTTTACCAGTTCAACACCTATTTTGACATCAATGACAATATTTCCAACAATCTCCCCTTTGTCTTTGATGGCAACCCCAAAAAATAATCTCCTCTTCTGCAGCTTCCTCTTGCCGTAGCTCCCCCTTACTACCATTCTCCCCCTTTGACATCAATGGCAAAGGGGTCATCCTAGGTGCTAAAAATTTGTAAAGTTTTAGCTTCTCCCCTTAACCAAGCTACCCTTGACTCTTCAATGTAGAGATGTAAAAGAAATTACTCCCACTTATGCCGTAGATATTCAAATGTCTCCTTTGAAGTGGCTTAGTGAAAATATCTTCTATTTGTTCGGATGTAACGACATACTCCAACTTTACTTGTTTCTCTGCCACCTGCTCTCTTAAGAAGTGATATCTTATGGGAATGTGCTTTGTTCTGGAATGCATAACTGGATTCTTTGAAATACTTATTACACTGGTATTATCACATAATATGGAGATGGGATGATCATACTCTACTTTGATATCCTTCAAGGTCTGCTTCATCCATAAAATTTGTGTGCAACATAGTACCACTGCTATATACTTTGCTTCTGCTGTGGATAGGGATACAAAATTTTGCTTCTTACTTAGCCAAGATACTGTGCTATTTCCAAGAAAAATGCTCTTCCGCTTGTACTTTTTCTCTCATCATCTACACATCCCGCCCAATCAATCAGATAAGCTATCAATGTGAAATATTTTCCTTTTGGATACCACAACACATATTCCATAGTTCCCTTTAGATATCTGAATATGCGTTTTACAACTTGCACATGTGTTTCTTTTGTCCCTGCTTGAAAACGTGCCACCATACCCACTACTTGCATGATATCTAGTTTGGATGTTGTCACATATAATAAACTCCCAATCATTGATCTATAGAGAGATTGATCAGCATCTGGAGATTTGTCGTCTTTGCTTAACTTGGTTCCAGTGATCATCGGTGTGCTAACAGGTGCACACTCCTCCATACCAAACTTTTTCAACATTTCCTTCACATACTTGGTTTGGGATATAAATATTCCTTTATTAGATTGAGAAATTTGCAATCTAAGGAAAAAGGATAACTCACCCAACATAGACATTTCAAATTCCTTTTGCATGTCTTCTGTAAATTTTCTAGACATTTCTTCATTGTCTCCTCCAAAGATTATGTCATCCACATATACAACCATAATTAACTGGTGTTCATCTTCAGTTTTTATGTAAAGATTATCACAAGATGTCCTCTCTTGAATCTTTGGTCCTGTAGATATTGATCAAGCCTTGAGTACCATGCTCTGGGGCTTGTTTTAATCCATATAATGTCTTTTTCAACCTACACACATAATCTTCATTTTCTCGATAATAGAACCCTTCAAAGTTGTTCTATGTAAACCTCCTCTTCTAAATTCCCATTTAAAAAGGATGATTTGACATCCATTTGGTAGACTTTGAAATTTTTAAACACTCATGAAAGAAAGGAATATTTTGATTGCTTCTAGTCTGCAACCAGAGCAAAAGTCTCTTCAAAATCAACACCTTCCACTTGAGCATACCCTTTCAGATACCAATCTTGCCTTATTTCGAGTGACTTGACCATCTTCATTTAGTTTGTTCCAAATACCCACTTAGTGCCAATCACATTCTCGATTCTTTGTCCGGGAACCAGCTTCCCAAGTTTCATTTTTCTCAATTTGATATAATTCTTCTTCCATTGCCTTCAACCAATGTTTATCATGTCTTGCTTCTAAAAAGTTCTTAGGTTCTACCTTAGATAGCAGAGAAAAATACCCTTGCTCAGAAGCATTTGTAATTCTTCTTCTGGTTTGAACCCCGGTATCAAGTTCTCCAATAATCTGACTTTCATCATGATTTTTCTGAATGAAGTGAGATGGCATCTTGGTATCCTGCCTTTCTGATTTACTCCACTCTTCAATATCTTCTTCTTCCTCTTGTTCTTCTTTCACAAGACTTGGTATTTCTAAAGACTCTTCTAAATTTTCTTTTGTCTTTAGATCTAGACCCTCATCCACTCTGACACTTGCACTTTCTATGATAGTCCGCAACCTCTTGTTATAACATCTAAAGGCTTTACTTTTAGTGGAGTACCCAAGAAAAATCCCTTCATCGGATCTTGAATCAAATTTTCTAAGTCCTCTTCTTCTTTCTTTTAATGAAACATATGCTCCCAAATACCTTAAAATATTTGATCGAGGCTGGTCTTCCTTTCCATAATTCATATGGAGTTTTGTCATGGTTAACTCTGATTTGCACTCTATCCAAAATATAAACGGCAGTACTTACCGCTTCTTTCTAGAATCTATCTGATAGCTTAGATTCATTTAGCATTGTTCGGGCCATCTCTTGAACGGTTATGTTCTTCCTTTCTACTACTTCATTTTGTTGTGGAGTTCTTGCAGCTGAGTATTGTCTTTTAATTCCATGGTCTTCACAATATTCAATAAATTCATTTGACATGAATTCACCTCCATGATCTGACCTTAGACATTTTATCTTCAGCCCTGTTTCATTTTCTACTAATGCCTTGAAAGCTTTGAACTTTCCAAATGCTTCAGATTTTTCTTTCAAAAATGCTACCCATGTCATTCTAGTGTAGTCATCAATGAGTAACATAAAATAACTCTCACCTTTAATACTTTTCATTCTGGTAGGTCCACACAAATCCGTGTGAATTAGCTCCAATGGTTTGGTGGATGAATACCCCTTTGTTTTGAATCTTTTTCTGCTCTGCTTCCCAAGCTGGCACTACTTGCATAGAGTACTAGAAGGCTTTGTTATTTTAGGCATGTCTCGTATGGCCTGCTTATTGCTTATCTTCACAAGATTATCAAAATTTATATGTCCCATCCTTCTATGCCATAGCCAACTTTCCTCAACTTGACTTAGGCAACATTTTTCTTCTTTTATTTCTCCGAGCATATATAGATTATTTACAGTTCGGTGGCAATCTGCAATTAGTTCTCCCAGTATCTCGATTTCCTTATTTCACATCCTTCAACATAGAACTTAAGAGTGTGTCTCGATCACACATTTGAATCACATTCAAGAGGTTATGTTTTAATCCTTCAACATACAAAACATTCTCTGTTTTTGTTTTTCCATTATCCAAACTCAAACAGTACCTTTGCCAACGATCTTCATTGTAGCATTATCACCAAATTTTACTGTGCCTTCATTTACTTTATTTAAGGAGAGAAACTTACTTTTATCACCAGTCATATGTCTTGAACATCCACTATCAATGTACCACTATTGTCCTTCATCTCGAGCATTAAAAGTCAAGTTTGAACGAGAATGGATTTTTCTTTGTCTAGCCCATCTTCCTCCTGCTTCCTTGTCCAGTGATTTCGTAGCCTCCCTTTCTTTTTGTATCTAAAGGCTTTGTCTTTTGATCTTATCTCAAGTCAAACAAACTTCTACAAAAGCATGCTATATGTCCATAATTATTGCACTTGTAGCAGATAATGGCTTCCTTGTTATAATAGGATAGTGGAGCAAACGAATTATAGTTCATATTCAACACTCTATGAGAAGATTTTGGTTTGTTCTAGGCTTCATTATCTCTCATTCACTTTCTACACTCTATCTTTTTATGCCCATAGATATTGCAATAAAAACAATAACCATGAAATGAACTTTCGAACCTGTTCATATTCCTATGTCATGGAATAAATGGTCTTTTGGTGTCATTTTCTTTAACACCTTCCTTATGGATGGAACTAGTCTTCGTGGTTTCCTCTTCCTTTCTACTTTTATTCTTCGTAGGCATATTTAGAATTTCTGCATAACTTTTTGCCTTTTCTAAACCTTTCTTCTCCGGAAGCTCAATGGATTTTGAAGCTTTCTCTAGTTTTTCTTCATATCCAAGTCCTGATTTGTTGGATGATGATCTTTGAATTTCTAGAATCTCATCTAGAACCTTAGTACTCTTTTCAAATTTCAAGTTGTTCATTAATTTGGTATTTACCTTTTCTAAGTCTTTTCTCATCGCAACAATCTCTGACTCACGATTTTCACATTCTTCTTGTTTCACCTTGAGCTGACTTCTCAACCCTTCCTCAATTCTCTTTGCTTCTTCAATCTGGGTCTTCAGGTCAATGATTAGATTCTTTGATTCTTCAAGACTCTGGGCTAACTTAGCTTCGAAAGATTGATTTTGTTCTTCATATTTCTGGAGCTGAAGTCTTTGCTTCTGATTCCTCTTTTTGAGTGCTTTTATTTCACCCAACGCACAAATGAGTTCTTCTTCAAGGTTTACCTCACCTTCTTCTTCTATGTCCTCGATTCCTTTCAAATCAACTTTGCTGGTTGATGAACCTTCTTCTATAGCCATAAACAATGTTTCTTCATCATCACTGTCTGAATCACTTATTCCGCTTTCTTCGGATGAGCTGCTACCTCTTTTTGAATATAGACTCTTCTTTTGCTTTTCAAATCTTTTCTTGCCTCTGCTTTTCCTAAATTCTCTTTTGAACTTGGGCTTGCTTTCTTCATCTTTCGCTATCTTCCTTCTCTAGGCATTTAGCTACAAAATGACCAATTTTACCATAGTTAAAGCATTTAAATGGTAACTTATCTTTGTATCTCCCAGATCCTTTCTTTAGCTTTCAAATGAATAAATCTTCCTTTTCATCTTCTTCGCTGTTTGATTCATCATTTGCTTCAGATTCCTTGATTGCCTTTTTCTTCGAGACTTTGAATGTAGCTTCCGTATTTGCTTTGGTTTATTAGACTCGGTCCTCATTTCATAAGCCGCCGTATTCCATGTAGTTCCTCCATGCTTAGCTTGTCAATATCCTTCATTTCTTTGATGGTAGACACCTTAGCATCAAATCTTAATGGTAAATATCTTAAGACCTTCTGGACGATCACAGGTTCTTCAATCTTTTCTCCAAGCCCTCTTATGGCGTTGACAACTTCATCCACTCGCAGAAGATAAGTTGCAACATCTTCCTCATCCTTCATTTTTAGGCTGTTAAATTTTCTCCTATGGGTTTGAAGCTTAGCTTTTCTAAACTTATCATCACCTTCATATATTGTTCGAAGTTTATCCCATATTTCCTTTGCCATGTCACATTGCATTACCTTGACAAATTCGGACTCTGACAGACCACACAAGATTGCATTCATCGCCTTGGCATTATTTTCAAAAGCCTTCTTACCGGCTTGGTCTATTGGTGGAGTTGATGGAATGGTATATCCGACCGCTACTGATTTCCAAATATCAAACCCTAGTGCCATCAGATAGGTTCTCATCCTTATGCTCCAAAATGCATAGTTTGTTCCGTTAAACAATGGAGCCTTGTTCGAGGAAAATCCTTCTTGTACTTGACTAGCCATATGTGCTCCCAAGATCTACCTTCCAACTGTTAGATTGTTCTTGAAGGAACCCGCTCTAATACCAATTGTTGAGCACAAGATAATACTAAGAGGGGGGGTGAATCAATATTATGAAATTATTTCAAACTTTAATACTTGAACTTAGATCTATAATCACGAGCAATGTGAATATATCAAATCAATCAAAGAACACAAAACTTAATGCAAGTAGACACAGATATATGTGGAAACCTTTTCAGGAGAAAACCACGGAGAAACTTCTTTCTTTATATATATTTCTCAAAAATTTGTAGGCACCAACCTACTAGAGACACCAATCCCCAAATTACAGTTTTGTAGGCACCAACCTACAGGAGCACCCACCCCTTTTGCTAAGCACCAACTCGTAAAGAGACACCGATCTCTTCGAATACGAAGGCACCAACCTTGCTTACAAAATTTGCTTTCCACTTTTGAACTTGTTGCTTCTCAATAAATAATGGAAAATTCTTCTTCTTACTTTTAGATTTGCTGTTCTAAAATTCTGCCCTTACGCTTCCTCTTCTTCTTCTTTTTCCTTAAGATATTCAACTTGAATCCATGCTTTATAAGTCTCATATGAATCTTCTTATATAGCCTTTCATACCTTTTCAAAAAGACACATCATTCCAACCGACACAACCTTTCCATTAACACAACTTAATTAAGTGCATTAGTCGGCTAAAACCAAAAAATAATTAATGCAGCCCATAATTATTAAATGCACATTAATCAATGCAATTAACCACTTGATAGGAGTGCTACCCCTCCTTAGACAAATCACTGTTATCATTAAATCGCTGCCAGCTCATCATTAAATCTTATTTTTCACCATAAAAATTGCATATGAACACCTTAAAATGCGGATATCTCTCTCTTATGTATAGATGTGTATATCTTGCTTATACCATGATAATCCTCATGTAAAAATGCTTCTTTTCATGTATTTAAAATTTTTATTTTATACCCTTCTATACTCGCTGGTTATTTCCATTACTTTCTACCATTTCCGTCACTAATTCCGTTACTTTTCCATGATTTTCGTTTACAGCTCAACACCTCTTTTGACATCAATGACAATATTTCCAACAAAGTCCAGTGGTCGATATATGGCCCCGCAAAACAAAAGGGACTTAGTCAAAAACACAAAAATACTGAAGTGGCCCACAAAGGGCCATGTGACCATGTTTCAAGCATTAGCGGGAGGCGGGCCCTTTTTGTGTTTTGATGCCATTGAAAAGTCAAGCAGGAAAGCGGGCCATCGAGAGATTTGGGAATTTTGGCTTTGTTTCCATAAGGGATAAAGTCAAATATTGAGCCTGCATCAAAAGTCAAAGTGTAAAGGCGGATCATTAGAGTGATTTGGGAATTTGGGATTTATTTCCATAAAGAGCTTAAAGTTATAAAGTGACCTATGGCCCCGCCCATGCTAAGGTAACAAGTCAAATGTTGAGCCCATATCAAAAGTCAAAGTGGGGAAACGGGTTGGCGGAACAATTTGATTTTTTGAACCCGCGTTGAAAAGACGTAAAATTGCAAAAAGTGAGCTGCAAATCCGTCACCACTCACGTAAAGCCACGTGTTAGGCCTATATCAAAAGTGGGTGGGTGGGCCAAAATGTTCTGAAGTGCTATTTCTCTAAAAGGCACAAAATGCAAAAGGCATCCTCAGCTAGCTTTTGTTTAAATCTCTCCCATGTGGACGGCTCAAATTCAATGTTTGTAAAGGAAAATTGAATGGCTGCGATTCAATGCGTCTAGTTTTGTCGCTAGGCATGGAAATGGTCGAGGCATTGAGAAGCTCGACGTCAGCTTTCTTGAATCGGGCCATCATGTTTGAATCGAATGTAACCGCTTCTTGGAAGCTATTTAATGACTTCTCCACACTTTGTTGTTAGGGTTGGATCCTGGTGCTCAGAAGGTAATAGATTCGATGTAATCAATACAAAAGTTTTTCCCTTTCTTCCTTTGATATTCCTTCTTTCCTTGTCTAAAATTTAGGAATCATCGATCTTTTATGATAAGAAACTTTGTGTTCTTATTTATATGATTTCGAACTTTGTATCTTTGGAATTACATTGGTTATGAAAGTGAATGATTCTATTCCGCATCTCCCCGGTTCAATACTTATAAGGTTATACTCTGCAATCTATATTTCCCGAAGGTATTATTATGTTCTTCATCTCTCATCTCCTTAATTCTTCCGTTCTTTCGTATTGATGATCTTTGGGCATAAAACGTTTCAAAGTATTAGGAATCCACACTTTGAAATTTGTACATTTGTATATAATTTTTGTTGTTTTCTTTCAATAAGGGAACCTCTCCCATTAAAGAGGAGGGAGTTGTTGTCCCCTAACTATGGTTTGTTAAAGTTCCATTTAAAAATCCCAACATTTTTTGGGGACTCCGGTTGGGATTTCATTTCAAATAGACCCCTTTCTAAAAGAATAACTTCAAGATCATTTTTGGTTTGGTGACTCTACGGTATACACGTGGGAAGAAAGTTCTCGGGGTTAAGGATTCCCATTTTCAACTTCTAGAGAAACAAAAATTCTCTCTTCTAGCAAGAAGGAATAGAGGAACTCATTCTACAAGCACACCTCCTGTTAAAGACAAAATTCCAAGGATAGCCTTCCTCAGGAACATCTCAGCCCTAATCTCCGTGCTTTGATACTTTTGGTGTTTCAGTTGCCCTTTCGTCAATTTTTCCAAATATGGCAACCCGTTTGCCTTGGGGACAACAGGTTGGGCCTCTTTCTCTTCCTCAACAATTGCATGTGTTATCTAGGGGTAATAGGAAGAGTTTTCCCAAGTTCCGAGGTGATGGGAAAGTTCATCCAGATGAACACATTGCAACCTTCATTGTTGCATGTGGGATTCTTGGGGTTGAACTTGAAGATGTCTCTATCAAGGTTTTTGTGGAGACATTGCAGGACCATGTTGTTGATTGGTTTTATCATATTCCTATTGGGATGATCACTAATTGGAATACCATGAAAAATTAGTTTGAGCAAATGCGTTTCAAACCTGCTGAAGATGTGCATAATTTGTTAGCACAAATTTATCATATCAAGAAGGAACCATTTGAGCCCATGAGGGAGTTTGTGGCTAAATTCAACAAGCTAATTCATAAAATTCCACATAACACTCATCCAGTGGATCAAATTCAAAACTGCTTCTTCCTCAATGCCCTGTTTTCAAAGTGAGTTATGCACTAAGAAGAGCTAACCTTGCAACTCTAGATGTTGATCAATGTTTAGCTATCAGTGTTGAGGATGATTTAATCATGTCTGGTAAACTGAAAAGATAATCCTCCAAATCTAAAGATTCTTCTCTTCTTTCTCTTCCTCTTCCCCAGCCAATTCTAATCGGGTAGTACAAAATCTTGCAAATGATCTCATTGCTCTCAAGAAACAATTGGCTTAGCATACTCCTTACCAAGATGTTCCAAGGAAGAATTTTCAGCCCAGGAACCGTCTGCCTTCTTCTTAGATCAGATTGGCTATTGAAGGCCCACCCATCAAGGTTCCGGTCAATGCAACTTGTGAATTTGAAGAACTTGATGATGAGGAGTGTAATGAAATTTATGAAGAACCAGAAGAAGAGGTTGATGAAGAACTGGAGGAGCTTGGTGGATCTCAAGTTCATTTCCTCACCACCGAAGGTATGGATGATGAAGATGAATATGATGAAAGAGTGGAAGATATGAATAGTGACTCATATGATGTTATGACTCGGGAGAAAACGAACAAAAAATAAAAAGTGGTATAGCTGCTAAGAATTCTAAGGAGTTTTCTATAGCTATTCCAAAGTGGTTGCAAGAAGAGGATATCCTATTCCCACCGCTCCACACAAAAGGTGAGTAATGTTAATCCTCCTCCTTCTACTGCTTTCCAAAAATTCTTGTCCTTCAATTCCTAAAATTGATAGATCAAAAGTCTCTCAAGTTCCTAGTAATGATGCCCCATCCACCTCTCGGATCTTTTAATATCATTGATCACCTCAAAAGACCAAAATCTAAATTTTAGAGGAAGAGTTTTACCGCACTCATGCAAAAGATTTTCCTAAAATGAGAAACTTTGTCAATTCCAAATCCAAAGTCTCATTCGGTACTTCTAAGGGTATTTTTCCACTCCCTCTTCCTCACCTCAATCAAGCCTTGTGGCTACAATCACTTCCCCTAATGAGAAAATTGAACCATTCCATGTGACTCTTCTCATAGTTGGCCATAAACTCAAGAATTGTGTTATAGACTCGGGAGCATTAGATAATGTAATGCCTGCAAAAGTAGCTCATGCTTTGGGCCTCGACTCTAACACGTGCCTTTTTTTTCTTGTTATTCCATGGAAAGTAGGAAAGTGCCTTTGGTTGGAAGAATTAAAGATGCGTAAGTATCTTTTGTTGCTTTTCAAGAGAAGAGGGTATTAGCCACTATTTTGGTAGCTAATGTTCCTCCTCATATGGGATGTTGCTTTGAGTATAAATTTATGTAAGGAGGTAGGAGGTGAAATCCAAATGGACTCAAGCCGCATGCTTGATCCCGTTAATGGAAAAATGAAGAAGTCACTACCTTAGAAATAGACTCAATACATTTAGCAAAATACGATGATCAAAAAGCACGATACTCTATGAAGATACAAGACATGGTAACCGCATGATCATGTCACACGATGAGAAAAGAATTCCTAAGGGAGTGATTCATGACTCCAATGGAATTTGGAATTTGGAGTTTGATGGAAGTTGTTCTTCAACTGGTTCTAGAGTTGGAGTGGTGTTGACCTCTCCAGAAGGGAACATTCATCCTTTTTCTTTCAAGCTTTGTTTTGAAAATACAAACAATACAACTGAATATGAGGCACTCATACTTGGATTGAACATGGCAAAAGAAATGGGAGTGAAGAATATTTGTGCTCATGGTGATGTAAAGCTGATTGTGAAACAAGTCAGAGATATTTTTCAAGTGAAGAATAGGAGATTGAAGCATTATAGGAATCTTGTCTGGGATTCCATTGAGTTTCTTGATGCTTTCTCCATTGAATCTATGCCAAGAGAAAGGAACACTAGAGCTGATTCTCTAGCTGTCTCGGGATCTTTGTTGATTCCTCACCCAGATTTCTCTCAGAGAGAAATTTACCATTGAAATGATTCATAGGCCCAGTGTACTAGATAATGCAAATAACTAGTAGGTTTTCAATGATGATCAACACTTTCTCTCATTCTTGGAGCTTAGGGATAATTTTGACCAGCTTGTATTTTGAAGGAAGTGAGACCTTGCCTAGAGAGTGTGTATCCTCTAATGAAGGATATATCAAGGAAGAGATGGATCAAGATGGCTACATCAAATTGAAAGGTAACAAGATCCCTAAAGGGATGGTAATTTTGGAAGATCTGTTTGATAAGCATGATAGCTACATTTAGTCGAAAGATTCTCAAGGAGCTCGGCGCTTGCTTTGAATGTGAAAAGGTTAATATTGGGAGTCTTGATGAACCCAAGATGGTGAACATTGGAAAATTCTGCACTCAAGAGGAGAAGAAGAAGGAAGTAAATCTACTAAAAAGGTATGTTGATGTTCTTGCCTATTCGTATGATGATCTCAAGGCTTTCTAGCTAAAGGAGATGCAACACTTTATCCCTCTAAAACCTGGGATCAAACCATTCAAGTAGAAACAAAGGAAATACAATCCCAAGGTTGCTGCACTATTTTTCAAGAGATCCAAAAGTTACTAAAGGAAAATATCATCTTCCCTATACATCATTCAACATGGATTACGAACATTGTGCAGGCTCACAAGAAGAAGAATGGTGAGATTTGCTTCAGTGGATTTTAGGAATTTGAATCAGGTCTCTCTGAAGGACAACTATCCTCTCCCCATGATGGATCAAGTTTTGTAAGATGTCACAAGACCTGAGACGTTTTCTATGCTTGATGGATTCTCTAGATACAATCAAGTGGATGTCATTACCCTAGATCAACACAAAACTACTTTCACTACTCCTTGGGGCACCTTTGCCTACAAGAGAATGCCTTTTGGTCTTATCAATGCCGGTGCCACCTTTCAAAGGGAAATGGACTTGGATTTTGGTAGTCTAAAGGGAAAGTGTGTTGTAGTGTACCTTCATGATTTGACTGTTTTCTCCAAAACAAGGGCAGATAACTTTCAACATCTTGAAGCAGTCCTCCAGAAATGTAGAGAACATGGAGTTTCTCTCAATCCAAAGAAGTTTGTCTTTTGTGTCACTAAAGGCAAGTTACTAGGGCATATTGTCTCCAAAGAGGGAATCACAATAGATCCGGAAAGAGTTAAAGAAATCTAGCAGATTCCTCTTCCCATAAGCAAAAAGGGTGTCCACTCTTTCTTTGGTAAGATAAATTTCCTAAGGAGATTCATTCCTGATTTTGCAGAATTGACTATGAGAATTTCTCACATGATGAAAGGAAAGAAAAAATTTGGTTGGTATTCTAAGGGTAAGGAAGCATTTGAAGGTATCAAGCAAGCCATTACTAAAACTCCCATCTTGGCATGTCCTAATTTCAGCAAGGATTTTATCATCTATTGTTATGCTACAGAGAATACTTGGTTGTTGTGCTGACTCAAAATAATTCTGAGGATCATGAACTTCTAATTTCCTTCATGAGCTATGTTCTAAAATCTCATGAGTTGAAATATACTATGATGGAGAAACATGCTTTTGCAGTGGTCAAAGCTGTCAAGCAGTTTCATTTTTGTATTCTTAGTTCTCACTCTGTTGTGCTTGTACCTGATACAACCATTAAGTCTATTCTTACACAACATGAGTTTAGAACTAAGAGAGGCAATTGGGTAGAAAAAGTCCAGGAATATGACCTTGATATCAAGCCAACTAAGCTAGTCTAGGGTAAAGGCTTGTGTGAGCTTATTGTTGAATGAGCTGATGCAATGTTGTCCAAAGAAGGAGTTGATTTTCCTATTGTCCTCTTCCTCATTTCAACAGATGAATGGTATGAAAATATTGCACATTTTCTTAGTTATGGAGAGTATCCATCCCACTTGAGTTCCAAGGAAAAGAGGGATATTAAGCTAAGGTTTTCACAGTATGTATTATGGGAGAATGATTTGTTCAAGTGAGGCATATATGGAAGATTCTTGAAGTGTGTAGACAAAGAGCAATAGAAGAAGTTGTTCTCAACTTTTCATGATCAAGCTTGTGGAGGGAATTTCTCTTCTACTGTCACTACCCATAAAATCCTTCGTGTTGGGTACTATTGGCCTACATTATTCAGAGATGCATCAAAATGGGTAGGTAAGTGTGAATCCTGTTAGAATTTTGTTGGGAGACCTAAGTTGGCTACTTTGCCACTAAATCCAGTAGTGATTGATGAGCCTTTTCAATAGTGGGGATTGGATTTCATTGGAACTCTTAACCCACCTTCCAATGCTGGACATACTCACATGCTAACTACTATAAACTACTTCACTAAGTGGGTAGAGGCCATTCTAGTCAAAAGCACTACTTCTGAGGTGGTGTGTAATTTCATTAAGGAGAACATATTGATAAGGTTTGGGGTACCAAACAAGATTGTGATTGATAATGCTTCAATTTTTTATTCTTCCGAGATGATGGATTTCTGCTATGGTTATGGAATTTCCCTTGCTCATTCTTTAGACTACTACCCCCAAGGGAATGGACAAGTAGAATCAACAAATAAGAATCTGGTAACCATCATTTGGAAGCTTGTCAATGACTCTAAGAGGAATTGGCACAAGAAGCTCTATGATGCTCTCTAGGTAGATAAAATTACACCCAAAAGAGCAATTAGAAAGTATACATTTCAATTGGTGTATGGTGTTGAAGCTCAGTTGCCAATAACAGTGGAATTACCATCCTTGTACTTAATGAAGGCTATTGAAGATTCAATTTTTGCCAGTTCCTTAGATAAGAGGATCATGTATCTCCAAAAGCTGGATGAAGACAGGTTGCAGGTTTTTGATAGAATATTAGCTCATCAACTAAGGGTGAAGGCTTTGTTTGACAAGAAAGCTAGACCTAGAGATTTTCAAGTGGGAGACATTGTTCATTGTGGGAAAAAGGCATGAACCTCAAGGAAGCCATGGTAAGTTTTATTCTCTTTGGCTTGGTCCTTTCAAAATCAGGCACTTTGCTGGAGAAAATTCTTTCTATTTAGATTATATGGATGGATCTCCTTTCCCACTTCCTTATAGTGGCCAGTATTTGAAGTTGTTCAAGTCCTAGGTGACTAGGTAGTCCTTTTGTATATTGTGTACAATGTTTTGGTTTTGGTCGTTCCTTTGTGTTTTCTTTTTGTCTTTCCTTTTGGTTTGTTTCCTTTTGTGTGTTTTGTCTTCTATGTTGGTTTTTCCTTGACTCTATTTGCCCAATGGATAAGGCACTTTGTCCGCTTCTCCGGATTTTTTATATGGTTCTTGATCTCACCTCGCTCCTCTCGTCAAGTCATCCTAGAAAGAGCTAGTTGTTGTCACCCTCAAAATTCCCCTCTTTTTGAAGTCAAGTTTTGAAAATTTTGAGTCGGTACCTTGGAGTAATGGATCGTGTCGAGCCTGGTATTATTTGTAGTTTTTCATTCCATGGAGAACAATTTAAAATTTGGGCATAAAGGTGGGGTTTTCCCTTTGTTTTTATTTTTCCACAGTCGTGAATGATAGGTATATCTTCCTATTAATTTTTTCCCCAACATCCACGGGTAGTACGTGGACATCTCTAATTGGATCCTATGTGGCCATGTTTCAAGTAGTAGCGGAAGCCTCCACGCATCCAAACAATGTAACTCCAAGGGTAGGGCCCAAGGGATAGTCCTTAAATAAGTGTAGGATTTCCACGTGTCCCAAGTCCAAAATGAAGACAGAACAAGCCCAAATCAGCTAAGTATAGAAGGTTTAGTGGATTTGCGCCACGTACCTCACCTGTAACTTCAAGGGTCGAAGCTAAGGGTAGTTCCCAAAACTTGCGCCGGCCTCCACGTGTCCCAGGTCCAAAAAGAGATAGAGCCAATCATTTTATTGACTAAGTATGAGAGAGTCGACAGAATCCTCCATGTGCCTCAATGATGTAAATTCAAAAGTGAGACCAAAGGGCCAGTCTCCAAATGAGCGCCAGCTCGCCATGTGGTCAGAGTCAAAATAGAGACAAATTCGGTCATTTAAGAGTCCCAAACCGGTAGAAGTAGCCATGCATCGATTGGAACCCTTTCAGGAGGTGAATCCAAAGTGGAAACTCAAATGAGTGCCATCTCTCTCTTGGTACCCAAATTGATTCTCATTCAAAGTCTAAGCAACATCACAAAGTTTGGAAGGAAGCTTAGAGATAGATAGATCATAGTGAGTCATTTTTTAGTCAGTGGATGGGATCTAACTAGCCCTCTGTCACTCGGATGTGGAGAAATGGATTGATAATTTGATCTATCCTCACTACTTTATGGTTGTGCCTTTCAACCAGAGAGGACCCTTTTATAGCATGTTGTTTATGGAGGAGATGGGGATTTCCATCAAGACCTTGAAGAAAATATGATCAATACAACAAAACCTAACTCTCACGAGTTGTCACTCTAGATAATGGAGATATTTTCTAAGCAAGGTTCAGCCACTAAAGACAATGAAAACCTGAGTGTTTCTACATGTTTTGGTAATAGAAATTGTGCATCTGTATACACACAAGACAAACAGGGTAGTATGGGTAAGATTAATTGTTTTTGAATGATTTTGGTGGGAGGTGAAGCAGATAAAGTTGATTATACCAAATCTTTGAGAACTTTTACAAAAATGGAGAGCTCGAACAACAAAATGCTTCAGAGTAGCTAGGATGTTCCTTTAACTAGAATATGTGCTTCAATGGAGGCCCAGATCAAGCACTTTTCACACAAACTTCAAGGATCCAAAATGAAGGCTCAAATTGGAAAACTTAACTAAACATTATCAATCTCTATTTCATCATGCCTAAGATACCCTCAAAGGCTAACAAACAATCTTATAGTCATGCTAGGAGTCACAATGATTTTAAATTTTTTATTTCACTATCAAATGAAAGCTCTTCTGATAAATGAAATTGCAAATGCCACCAAACTATCACAAGGATAAGATCTTGTGTGATTCACATAGATTTCAATGTAAGAATGCAATGGGAACAAGAAAAACTACTTGCAGACATTCAAAAATGAAGCAAAACACAAATTTTTTCCAAAAAAATAACATAGATTAACTCAAGTTTGATTAAATTTATCAGCAGGGGAAAGTTTCTCAACAATCTCAGAGCTTTTCAATGGTTGTACACTCACAACCACCTTGACATGATCAAATTTAACACAAAGGAGATAAACAAGTTTCTTCAGATAGTTTCTCAGAAAGATGGGTTCTATCAAGCTTTTCTCTTAGAAAATCAGTTCTTGACCTCTAACACTCCAACCTTCCAACCCTTTTCACAGAAAAAATCATGCCATTTATAACATTTTACAACATATTTTTCCCCCCCAAAACCCAAACATTGAGTGTACTAGTGCTCGCCATGATCCCGATCACAATTCCCAATCAAATCTGTAAAAAGTTTGTCAGGTGCTCAAGGGTAGATCTCTTCAAACATCTCCCGCATTCAACTCCTTCCTCTGGTAGATCACTTTTCCTTTTACTCGCCAACCACTTCCACCCCTAATCTATCCAATCTAGTTCTTTGTGTGCCCGAGAAGGAAAATGGAAGATCAGATCGAGCCCAAAGATCAGATCTCATCTTAATGGTAAAATACGTCCCCATATTTTCCTCACCAAACCAAGATATCAACAGTCTTTCACGTGCCAAGGAAAGAAAAATAGGGTCAAATCCGATAGTCATATTGCATATTTAATGGTGAGATATGTTTATAGACCTTCCCCACCAAACCAGGCTACTAGATTAATGTTCCTCTTCATTTGGCATGCAGGAGACTCCAAGAAATGATAAAAACCATAAGAATACACATCCCTAAGAGCTCTGGAGTGAAAATGGGAAAAATCAGATACAAATGCATAACTATCTTCATTGATTTCTATTTTGAATTTGGACCATCCACATGGGAGATCCACTTTAAAATGGGCCTGTGGGTTCCTTTTTTTTTTTACAACTTTTGGAAAAATGTAAAATTTTCACATTTTGCTCTCGCACCTCCGCCTTGAGAAATGAGCCTGACACGTGTCCTAAGGTGGGTCCCAAAGGAACCACAGCCAAATTCTACTATTTCACCTCTTTTTTGGAAAAGGGAAAATTTTCCAAGTTTCCCCATAGCCGCCTTTCCACTTTTAGTTTCTGATGTGGGTCCCAATGGAACCACGCTTCATTTTACACTTTTAACTCCTTTCTCCACAAAAGGAAAATTTTCCAAATTTCCCCCAAAGTCCGCACCTCCGCCATTGACTGGGGAAAATTTTTGACTATTCTCTGTATCGGGCCTATGGGCCATTTTGATGTTTTAATCCTTTTGGTGACAAGAGGAAAAATCCAAGTTTCCCTCGATGGTCCGCTTCCCCACCTTTTGACTTTTCAAACTGCCACGTGTCACAATGGCACATCTTGAGATGGTCCCCAAAAAGTTGAGACCTTGAATGAGCGCGGGCTCACCACGTGTCCTGGCCTAACAAAAAAAATTTGTTTGAAGGCTTAAATCTCAGCGGAAGGCACCATGTGTCAGGGTCCGAGGCAATCTCCTTTGGCCATTGAAAATTCCAAGCAAAATGTAAAGTGAGCAGAGGCCTCCAAGTGTCCTCCTAGCGCTTCTTTAAAATAAAATTCAAGGGTCCGGTCCTCAAACATGCGTGGTCCCTCCACGTGTCCTAGGCCTCTCAAAACCTTTTTGAAAAAGACTAAGTATGGGAAGACCCAATGAAGCCTCCACATGTCTTCATGGCACAATTTCAAAATGGTGCCCAAAGCGGAGACCCTGAATGAGCACGGGCTCACCACATGTCCCTATCCCACCAAACAGTACTGGCTGCATAAAATTTGTTTAAGTCCAAGAAAAGTAGTGGAAACCTCCACGTGTCCTCCCGGCACAACTGCAACTCAAGGCCAAACCAAAAATAAAATCTTCAAATGAGCATCGTTCTTCCACGTAGACAGGTTTTTCAAGTTGAGGCAATTCATAAAATTTTTGAAGTACCTTGCCGAGCCACGTCCAACCAAAAGAGGCCATGTTTCCTATTGATGCAAGGATGTAAATTTGACTAGGAGAAATGCCCATCAAACCGTAAAATGTAGAAAAATGACCATTTGAGCCCTGAGAGATGAAATTTTCTCCAAGGACAGAGAATTTAGAAATGTTACAAGGCTCAAATACATTCCTCCGAGCTACATCCATTCATTTTTCTTCAAGTATTTAGGGAAAAATGACAAGGAAAAAAAATCCCGACTATGGAAAAATGGAAAGAATGGGACAACCCAAGTTTTACACCCAAATATAGACCTTTTTAGATGAACAGAGAAACAAGGAAACAATTTTGGATCTATACATGATCCTTGGTCCAGAAAGGACTTGATTATGGCAACAAAAGGAAGGCAGAGACTTCTCAGGCACAACACGGGGAGATAAAATATGGCAGAGGCCATAAATTGATAGATTTTCAATGGAAAATGGGGCGAAACTATTTTGAGCACCAACATCGCTCCGACTCGGGATGGGCACTCCCTGCGAGTGCCACAAGAACAAAGGTAGACCAAGTGCCAAAATATCCATTGGGAAAAGGAGTCAGCTTGCAGAGTAGAGAAACAAAACCATCTCCCAAAAAAAAAGAGAAACTAGCAAAAATAGGTCACCAAGGACCAATGAGAAAAAACACAAAAGACAGGAAACAAACAACAAACTATACACTATACAAATGATGCTTCACCTTGATTCTGGGAATCAATCCAAGAAATGTTTCAAATGCCTACCATTAATAGGAAATTTGAGAAATTCCCCATCCAAGTCCTTCAAGAAGAAGGTATGTTCACCAATCCTAATATCAATGGAGTAAGGGCCCATCCATAAAGCATCAAATTTTCCATGCTTTCCCTTATCTTCATGCCTCGCTTATCCCATAACAACACAAGATCTCCAACATTGAAAGCTCTGGGAGTGACCTTCTTGTCAAACAACTTCTTCATCTTTTCTTTGAACTTTACATGCCTTTGGTGGGATGCCCTCCTTTCTTCATCAAGTTCAACAATCTGGTTAATGCGGGCATCATATGGACTTACTTCTTGATCTTCCAGTTGTTGCATGAACTGATATGAGGATAATTACATATGTAGGGGCAACAGGGCCTGAGTTCCATACACCAACTCAAATGGACTCTTTCCAGTGGCTCTTTTAATAGTAATTCAGTTAGCCCAGACAACAAACTTCAACTACTCACCCCATTTTCTCTTGTTAAGCTCCAAGGTTCTTCTGATAATCTTCAACAAATTTTTATTACTAGACTCAGCTTGTCCATTTCCTTGGGATTATAATTAGAGGCATATGTCAAATTTATCCCATATTCTCTACACATTTCCACCAAGGGTTTAGCTCTGAAGCTCATGGCATTGTCAACAACAATTTTGACTAGCACCCCAAACCTGCAGATGATATGGTTCAACATGAAGTCCATGACAATTTGGTGTGTTTCTCTCTTGGTGGGGATGGCCTCCACCCACTTGGTGAAGTAATCAATGGCTACAAGAATCCACTTATGGCCAACACTTGAAGGGTCTAAAATCTCACCAATGAAATCCATTCCCCATTGCTTGAATGGGGCTTCAATTGATACAGCCGCAAAGGAAGGGAGCCTGAAGCTTTTAGTCTTCCAGAGAAGCACTGACAACTCTCACATCTTCTAACCAAAAGAGTTGCATCCTTGAAGAGAGTTGGCCACCAATAACCAGCCCTCAGATCTTGTGTGTTATGACTTTTCCAAAAAATTCCCCCACAAACTCCTCCATGGAGATCAACAATTATCTTGGGGGCTTCATCTTCAGTAATGCACCTTAAGAGGACTCCCTCAGGGTTCTTCCAAGCTAACCCATAATCAGTAATGACATATTTCTGGGAAGCCAACTTAAGGGCCCTTTTCTGGTTCTTACTCAAATACTCAGGTAGTATAAATGTCTGAGATAAAAAATCACATCCTTGTACCACTCAAAACTCATCAATTTTTCAAAGACATCTACCCTTCCTTCTTCTACCTCATTCACCTCAATAGTTTGCAAGTTTCTCTCAGCCATAAGCTTAGCCAAGCCCAAACCTCTCACCAACTTCATGGTTTGGATATCCATGTCATATTCTTGCAACTTGTTCACCCATCTAGCATCTTTTTCTTGAGACCTCCATCTCTGATAAGATGTCTTTGACCATGGTGTGGGGAACATAAGAAACAATTTTAGAACTCAGAATGTAAGGCCTAAAACCTTTGTTGCTTTCACCAAGGAAAATGCTTGTTTCTCCATAATAGTGTATTTCAGCTCAACCCCCTACAATGCCTTACTAAAAAGGCAATTGGCCTCTCATCCCCTTCATCATCCTTCTACAACAAGACAGATGCAATAGTGTTTTTCTGAAGCAAAGGAAAATAGTTGGAAAGGCTTCTTATAATCTGGAGCTGCTAAAATAGGGGCATGCTTTAATGCCTCCTTGATCCCACTAAAAGCTTGAATGGCATCCTCCTCCCATTTAATAACCTGGTCCTTCTTTAGCATGGAAGTAATTGGAATGGTCAACTCAACAAAGTTTGATATGAACCTTCTGATGAAGTTTATCTACCCAAAGAAGGACTGAATTCCTTTCTTGGTTCTTGGAATTGGGACCTTGCTGATGGCCTCTACCCTTTCTGGATCAATCATTACTCCTCTTGTGACACAATGTGACCAAGAAACTTTTTCTACACTCCAAAGTGGCACTTCTTTGGATTGAGTGAAATACCATACTCTCTACATCTTATCAACATCTTTTCCAAGTGCAGCAAGTGATCACCTCACTTCTGAGAAACACAGTCACATCATCCTGTAAACAACAATAAAATCATTGATGTAACTAGAAAAAGCAACATCCATTTCTCTTTGAAAGGTTGCTCCAACATTCATCAGACCAAAGGGCATCCTGACATACACATAAGTCCCCCAAGGAGTGGTAAAGGTTGTTTTAATTCTTTCTTATTCCTTCACCACAACTTGGTTATAACCAGAGAAACCATCCAGGGTAGAAAGTAACTCAGAACTAGTCACTAGCTATGCAAAGATGTTTTCCATGTTTGGTAAAGGATAATTATCCTTCATTGATGCTCTGTTCAAATTTCTAAAATCCACACACAACCTGATGTCACCATTCTTCTTTTCTAATAGTACTAGGTTTGCAACCCAAGAAGAATACCTTGTGGGCTGAATAATCCCTCCATCCCTCGCTTTTTAGTTCTTCTTGCATTTTAAGAGATAGAGATTGGATTGATTGGTCTTGTTTCTTCTAATGGTTTTGCATTAGATTCCAAGGGAACTCATGTTGAAACAGATCCTCTCTAGTATGCCTTTAGTTCAAAATAAGTCCAAGCCATGCAATCTTGATATTTTTTAGCAATTGACATAAAGACTTTTTTTCTTCCTTGCTAAGATTGCTTCCTAACCAGATCTTCCTTGGTTTTCCTTTGTGCCAAGGTCATGCTCCTCAATATCCTTGAGGATTGCTATGCATCTGTTAATAATGCGATCAACATTATCAAAGTTGATTCAAGAGCAACCAACCCTCTAGGAATGGTATTAGTCTTTAGTTAGATGATGCCTTTTCCAAACAAGGTTTCTTTACCCTCTACACACACCATTGGTTCCCAATCAATATTTTGATCAGAAAACTCCTTTTTTCTACAGAAATCTTCTGACTTGAGCATCATCATCAAAAACTTTCCAATGCTTAATGTTGTCAGGGACAGATGGCCTTGTCAATACTTCAACATCATATTCACAATATGGGGACATTACACAATTATCAAACCGAGATCCCAATACACAAAAGTTTGTCTTACCAAATCATTGAACTTCCTATCATGATGCACAATGTTGAATGAATCAAACATCTCAATGAAATCCCAAACTACATGCTTGTATTGTTTCATTCACTGATTTTTTGTGGCATACAATTTTCTGACTTGCTTGAAAATTAATTTTGAATCTCCTTTGACAATGATGTCTTTAACACCATATTTCCAAGCAATCCTCAGACCTAATAACAATGCCTCATACTCAACAATGTTATTAGTACACTCAAAGTTGAGTTTGAAGGAAAAGACAAACTTTTCCTAGCCTGGAGAGATTAGAACAACACCAACACCATTTCCAAACTTGGAGCAAGCTCCATCAAACAATAAAGTCCAAGGAGAGCCTTCCTTTTCAAGATACTTGCATTCTTCAATTTTGTGCTCTTTTCCATCAACATATCCTATGAAGTTATCAACATCAACACTTGTGTACAATACCTCATAGGATGCATTGTTGGGATCTTCAATAAGGTGCAACATCTTCTTTTCCCCATACAACTTGACAAGGCTTCCTCAATTGGGATGGTGGCATAGACATATCCATTTGAACACTCCCACCAACACTTGCAACCCATTTTCTAGACAACAACATACCCCACTTGGCTTGGGCAAGTCAACAATAACTACATCAAGCTTCAAGTCCCTACCTAGATAGGCTGCAAGTTGTACCACCAGACCTTTCACACATCCCACCACTGGCACCTCTCTAGAATCCATAGCAGTACACTTCCCATATGTTTTTGTTACTTTAATATTCAGCTCATTCATGACTTCCAAAGGCATGACATTACATGATGCCCCTGAGTCAAACATACAGTTGTGTAACAATCTGTCCTTAATGATTAGAGTGGTGAAGAATGGATCCACATTTAGCTGAGATTCCACCAAGGATGTCCCCAAATAAACCTCAGGTGGTTCACCTAGTTCCTCCAACACTGGTGGTGTTTCTAACTCTTCAATGACTGGGGGAGTTTCCACAATGTTTATATTTCTACCCAAGGCAGTCTTCTCCTCTTTCAGCCCCAAATATTCAAAATCCCTTTTCTTGTGCTTAGAATCCTAAGAACTCAACAATTGGAACTAAGATCTTGATCTGACTCAAGACTTGGGCAATATCATAAGGGGCAAGACTTTGGCAAGGCAACATTGGAAGGAAGGCTGACACACTCATTAGATGGCACAAGACTTTTGATAGCTTGGGCATGAGGAGGGGTATGAGTTTTGTTTGGGACAACAAGGCCTTTGGTAGATGCATCTTTCTTAGGAGCCTCTTTAGGAATATTTGAAAGCAATGGAGTTTTTGGCTTGGCCTGAGGCCCTATACCTTTGACAACCCTACTTCTTGTGTTGTATTCCTTTTCTTGAGCCACAACAACATTCATCAATAACTTCTTGTCCTCCTCAGATGGGATTCCTCCATCATACTTCTTTATCATTAAAGCTCTTAGATATTCAAATTCATTATTGGGCAATTCAAAAGCTTGTACAATATCTACTTCTAAAGTATGAGAGGGAGGAAGAATGGTACCCAATGGATGCAATCCCAAAAATCAGCAGTAGTTCTAGCACTTATCACTTCTCAATTGAAGTTTCCCCTTGTTGTGAGCTCATGGAGCAACCCATCATGCAAACATCATCATCATTATCATCATCAACTTCTTCTTCTTCTTCGATCTTCCTCACATGGAGCATGGGGCATGAAACATCTATCACACCAATCAATGACATTTGTCTCCTCCACAACAACAACTCTAGTAGCCAAAGGATCAGGTACCATTCTATTTTCCCTAGCTTGGGACTATCTATTTCAAAATCCAATAGTCCCTTGCCTCTGTCATCATATCTTTGGTGATTTGTAAACATGTCTTGGCCTTGTTGCTTGTGTTGACCTTGTGAACTCTTCCCAATTCCTTTTTTTTCCCGGCTAATTTGTATGATATTTCTTTGACAACCCCTACCAAAGTCTTCACAACTTCTTCCAAATCAGCAACCTTACTTGTTTGAGGCTTTTTGGTTAATTAGTTTTACACCCTCCCTTTTTGGAGGCTTTCCAATTGCCTTGATGTTGTTCTCTATTTGCAGAGCCATGGTGAAGGCCTACCTCAAATTAGTAGGGTTTTTGTCCCTCAAGTAGTAAGCAACCTTTTTTATCAAATGCATCTGAATATTTGATCAAACATGATTCATCACATGGCCTTAAGCTAACAGAAATCTCCTCAAGGTCTTGTTAAACCTTGTGTTGAAATCATGTACTGACTCATTAGGATTCTTCTTGATGTTTTCAAATTCTGATAGAAGAAACCTAGGGTCAGTTCTATCACCATACTATAATCTAAATGCATTGTTCATCTCTATCCAAGAATCAATGGAATTATCTGGCAAAATCTTTATACCAGTCCTTGCATCCTCTTCCAAAGTATGGATAAACAATTTGATATATACATCTTCATGTTCAATCTCAAAGTCTTCCATCATATTGATAAAAATATTTAAATGTTGATCACCAGTTATAGCATTGTTTCCTTGGAACTTTGGTAATCTATTTCTTACATCCTGGGGAACTACATTTGGATAACCAACTATCCCTATAAAATTTATAGGACCAAAGGTGTTTACAAAAAAAGGAGGTCTGGGTGGGGGCAGGGCCATGTTGTTTTGAGGAGGTGACCCTGAGAGGGGAGACAAATTGATAAGGGGCAGAGGGTCTTTGAAACACAGGAGTATAACTTTCAAAATGGATATCCCCTAAAGGCCTTGTTTCTTGAAATCCCTATCAACTTTTGAAAAGACAGGGAGCAGAATGAGAAGCAAAATTTTCAAAATCAAATGAAGGCCCCTCTCCAGATGGAGAATTTAATTCCACAAAAGACTACCTGATTCAGAATCACTTGAATGGCAATATTCAATGATAGGCCAATCACTTTCATCAATGGGGACTTCTTTTCTTGATTGCTGATCTCCAACAACTCTCCAGATTTTCTTCCTTCTGACTTTGTTTTTCCTAGCTCTGAAATAATGTCCTAGTAGGATCTCTAGCAAAGAAAGATCTTCTTCCTTCCATCTTTGCAAAGATTAGTAACAAAACTCACTTGACAGAGGTTAAGACACTGGTACTTATCAAGAATCAGATCAACAGGAGTCACCACTAAGGATTTCCACCTTAGTTGTGCAAATGCACTAAAATATGATCTGTCAAATGTCTATCAATACTAGAACTAGAAATGGAAAGATCTAACTTTTCTTTACCCATATTTATCAATGAAAGCTAGTGCAATAACTATAGAAAATGGAAATATTGCACATAACACTTGTAACTTTGAACACTTCTTACAAGCCTGAACACAAGATGATGCTTGAAATAATGGATTAGCACTTAGAGCATATAAGAAATGTTTACCAGGGTCTGAATATGAACTGTAATCACTATGTCCCTGCAAGGCACACCAATAAGGTGTTGGTACCCAAATTGATTCTCCTTCAAAGTCTGAGCAACATCACAGTTTGGCAAGAAGCTTAGAGATAGATAGATCATAGTGAGTCATTTTGTAGCTGGGGATGGGATCTAATCTACCCTCTGTCACTCAGATGTGGAGAAATGGATAACACCCTCAAGAGGATTTGATCTATCCTCACTACTTTATGGTTGTGCCTTTCAACCAGGGTGAGAGACCCTTTTGTAGCCTACTGTTTATGGAGGAGATGGGGAATTCCTTCCTTGTGAAGTGTTTAAGAAGACCTTGAAGAAAATATGATCAATACAACAAAACCTAACTCTCACGAGTTGTCACTCTAGATAATGGAGATATTTTCTAAGCAAGGTTCAGGCCACTAAAGACAATGAAAACCTGAGTGTTTCTACATGTTTTGGTAATAGAAATTGTGCATCTGTATACACACAGGACAAACAGGGGTAGTATGGGTAAGATTAATTGTTTTTTAATGATTTTGGGGAGGTGAAGCAGGATAAAGTTGATTATACCAAATCTTTGAGAACTTTTACAAAAATGGAGAGCTCAAATCATAGAATGCTTCAGAGTAGCTAGGATGTTCCTTTAACTAAAATATGTGCTTCAATGGAGGCCCAGATCAACACTTTTCACACAAACTTCAAGGATCCAAAATGAAGGCTCAAATTGGAAAACTTAACTGAACATTATCAATCTCTGTTTCATCATGCCTAAGATACCCTCAAAGGCTAACAAACAATCTTATAGTCATGCTAGAGTCACAATGATTTTAAATTTTTTATTTCACTATCAAATGAAAGCTCTTCTATAAATGAAATTGCAAATGCCACCAAACTATCACAAGGATAAGATCTTGTGTGATTCACATATATTTCAATGTAAGAATGCAATGGGAACAAGAAAAAATACTTGCAGACATTCAGAAATGAAGCAAAAACACAAATTTTTCCCAAAAATAACATAGATTAACTCAAGTTTGATTAAATTTATCAACAGGGGAAAGTTTCTCAACAATCTCAGAGCTTGTCAATGGTCAGTACACTCACAACCACCTTGACATGATCAAATTTAACACAAAGGAGATAAACAGTTTCTTCAAATAGTTTCTCAGAAAGATGGGTTCTATCAAGCTTTTTTCTTAGAAAATCAGTTCTGACCTCTAACACTCCAACCTTCCAACCCTTTTCATGGAAAAAATCATGCCATTTATAACATTTTACAATAGAGTTTTCCCCCAAAAAAACCCAAACATTGAGTGTACTAATGTTCGCCATGATCCCGATCACGATTCCTAATCAAATCTAAAAAATTGTGTCAGTGTCCTCGGGGTAGATATCTTCAAACATCTCCCGCATTCAACTCCTTCTTCTAGTAGATCACTCTTCCTTTTACTCACCAACCACTTCCACCCCTAATCTATCCAATCTGGTTCTTTGCATGCCCGAGAAGGAAAAATGGAAGATCAGATCGAGCCCAAAGGTCAGATCTCATCTTAATGGTAAAAGACGTCCCCGGATTTTCCTCACCAAACCAAGATATCAACAGGTCTTTCACATGCCAAGGAAAGAAAAAATGGGTCAATCTGACGATAGTCATATTGCATATTTAATGGTGAGATATGTTTACAGACCTTCCCCACCAAACCAGGCTACCAGATTAATGTTCCTCTTCATTTGGCATGCAGGAGACTCCAAGAAATGATAAAAACCATATAAGAATACGCATCCCTAGAGCTCTTGGAGTGAAAATGGCAGAAAAATCAGATACAGATGCACAACTACCATTGATTTCTATTTTGAATTTGGACCATCCACATGGGAGATCCACTTTAAAATGGGCTCTCATGTGGGTTCCTTTTTTCCTTTTACAACTTTTGGAAAAATGTAAAATTTTCACATTTTTCTCCACACCTCCGCCCTTGAGAAATGAGCCTGACACGTGTCCTAAGGTGGGTCCCAAAGGAACCGTGGCCAAATTCTACTATTTCACCTCCTTTTTTTGGAAAAGGGAAAATTTTCCAAGTTTCCCCACAGCTCTTCCTTTCCGCTTTTAGTTTCTGATGTGGGTCCCAAAAACAAACCACGCTTCATTTCACACTTTTAACTCCTTTCTCCACAAAAGGAAAATTTTCCAAATTTCCCCAAAAGTCCGCACCTCCGCCGTTGACCGGGAAAAAAAATCCAAGTTTTTTAACTATTCTCTATTTTCAAAGCCAACCTTGTGGGCCATTTTGATGTTTTAATCCTTTTGGTGACAAGAGGCAAAAATCCAAGTTTCCCCGATGGTCCGCTTCCCCACCTTTTGACTTTTCAAACTGCCACGTCACAATGGCACATCTTGAGATGGTCCCCAAAAGTTGAGACCTTGAATGAGCACGGGCTCACCACGTGTCCTGCCCGAAAAATTTTTTGAAGGCTTAAATCTCAATGGAAGGCGCCATGTGTCAGGGTCCGAGGCAATCTCCTTTGCCATTGAAAAGTCCAAGAAAAATGCAAAGTGAGCGGAGGCCTCCAAGTGTCCTCCTGGTGCTTCTTTAAAATAAAATTCAAGGGCCGGTCCTCAAACATGCACGGTCCCTCCACGTGTCCTAGGCCTCTCAAAACCTTTTTGAAAAAATACTAAGTATGGGAAGACCCGTGGCCTCCACATGTCTTCATGGTGCAATTTCAAAATGGTGCCCAAAGTGAGACCCTGAATGAGCGCGGGCTCACCACGTGTCCTATCCCACCAAACATAGTATTGGTACATAAAAAAAAATTTTCTAAGTCCTGGGAAAAGCAAGTAGTGAAACCTCCACGTGTCCTCCCAAGATAACTCCAAGGCCAAACCAAAAAGTAAATCTTCAAATGAGCGTCGTTCTTCCACATAGACAGGTTTTTTAAGTTGAGGTGATTCATGAAATTTTTGAAGTACCTTATCACCGACATCCAACCAAAAGAGGCCACGTTTCCTGTTGATGCAAGGATGTAAATTTGACCGGGAGAAATGCCCATCAAACCGTAAAATGTAGAAAAATGACCATTTGAGCCCGGAGATGAAATTTTCTCCAAGGACAAAGAATTTAGAAATGTTACAAGGCTCAAATACATTCCTCTAAGCTACATCCATTCATTTTTCTTCAAGTATTTAGGGAAAAATGACAAGGACAACAAATCCCGACTGTGGAAAATGGAAAGAATGGGACAACCTAAGTTTTTACACCCAAATACAAACCTTTTCAGATGAACAGAGAAACGAGGAAACAATTTTGGATCTATACATGGATATATGGCCCCACCAAAAAAAGGGACTTCGTAAAAAAATTTACCGAACTAGCCCGCAAAGGGCCACATGGCCATGTTTCAAGAACTAGCAGGAGGCGAGCCCTTTTTGTGTTTTGATGCTGTTGAAAATTCAAGCGAGAAAGTGGGCCGTCAAAGCGATTTGGGAAATTTGGCTTTGTTTCGTAAGGGATAAAGTCAAATATTGAGCCCGCATCAAAAGTCAAAGTGCGAAGGTGGGCCGTCGGAGTGATTTGAGAATTTGGGCTTTATTTCCATAAAGAGCTTAAAGTTATAAAGTGACCCGTGGCCCCGCCCATGCTAAGGTAAAAATTCAAATGTTGAGCCCGCATCAAAATTCAAAGCGGGGAAGTGGGTCGGTGGAGCAATTTGAGTTTTTGAGCCCGCATTGAAAAGAGGTAAAATTGCAAAAAGTGAGCCATGACTCCATCACCACTCACATAAAGCCACGTGTCAGGCCTATATCAAAAGTGGGTGGGCGGGCCAAAATGTTCCAAAGTGCTATTTCTCTAAAAGGCACAAAATGTAAAAGGCGTCCTCAAGCCCGCTTCTATTTAAATCTCTCCCATGTGGACGAATCAAATTCAAAGTTTGCAAACGCTGATTGAACGACGTGATTTAATGCGTCTGGTTTTGCTACCAGGGAATGGAAAGGATTGAGGCATTGGAGAAGCTTAGATGTCGGTTTCTTGAATCAGTTTCATCATTTTTGTAACCGAATGTAACCGTTCTTGGAAGCTATTTAATGGCTTCTCCATGTCGTTGTTAGGGTTGGATCCTAGTACTCTGTAAAGGTAATAGATTCGAAGTAATCAATACATAATTTTTCCCTTTCTTCCTTTGATATTCCTTCTTTCCTTGTCTAAAATTTGGGAGGAGTCCGTCTTTTATGATAAGAAACTTTGTGTTCTTGTTTATATGATTTCTGGAACTTTGTGTCTTTGGAATTATACTGGTTATGAAAGTGAATGATTCTATTCTGCATCTCCCTGGTTCAATACATATAAGGTTATACTCTATCTATATTTCCTAAAGGTATTGTTATGTTCTTCCTCTCTCATCTCCTTAATTCTTCCATTCTTTCGTATTGATGATCTTTGGGCATAAAACGTTTCAAAGTATTAGGAATCCACACTTTGAAAGTTGTACATTTGTATATAATTTTTGTTGCTTGCTTTCAATAAGGGAACCTCTCCCATTAAAGAGGAGGGACTTGTTGTCCCCTGATTGTGGTTTGTTAAAGTTCCATTTAAAAAACCCAACATCGTCCTACACCCATATCGCCCATTTTTGCTTGTTTTGCAATCTCCCATCATGCTTCCTACTTTTACCATCCAACAACTGCCGCCTAGCCCTCATCCGTCTAACTACTGCTGGAACCATCCAACCCCTTGTTGTTTAACTCTTAGCACATCCTTCCCCTACATTACACCCCTTTATCGTCCCAACCCTCTTCGTGAAGTCTTGTAGCGTTCATCCTGTAGCCATCTCACAACATAGAATGTTTGTGAAATATCCATGGGTTATGGAAAACATGGTAAGAAGGATATTGCCAATTCAAAAAGAGTAACACGACATTAAGAGGTAGGTAGACAAGTTGAGCTCAAATATATTTTCTCACACTTGTAAGTTAAGGTCAAATGCATTTCCCTCCACTACCTTATGTAAATTTGCAACTAGAATTTGTCACTTGCATGGAATTGATGGGAACCCAATGTTGATTATGATGCTACTTATATTTTTACTATTATTATCTAGAATTTTATGAACATGTTGTTGAATGTGTCAAATTTGTCCAATAAACCTAGATGCTTTATTTGTTTCCCTCGAGTATGGGGAAACTCTTCCCCACTACAATAGGTAATGTTGCATCGATGGGGGCTGGTGGTTTAAATCCAAGACATACATGAAATGGGTTATGTCCTACGAAGTCATGAAATAGTCAAGTGTAGCTACATTATACATATGGAAGGCTTGCACCTCATGTGTGTGGATGTATTTAATGCTACATTCGAAGAAGATTTACAATCATGAACTGTTTACCACCTCTATCTTCCCATCACTTTGAAATGGACTTGTTCCATTTTATGTCCATCATGGACCATAACATAGACCAAAAGATTAAAAAAATCCTAATATCACTATCTAATACATTGCTTTGTGGTAGGCCAAAATGGATTGACACATGCTCAACAAATATTTGTGTGCTCTTATTTGCTAAAATCCCCATCTTACAAAGTGTTATAACTATCGTCTTTGAGAACTAGGCAACCGTCTACAAATATATTGGCATGTCTATTCCTCATGGTGGTGAAAGCTAACATAAAGTACCTTGAGACTAGTTCCTAAGTTTTTTTTTTCTTGAATTGGAAGAGGTGTGTAAAACCTTCCTTTTGAATTGCTCATGTTTCAACCGTGTGAGATATGTAGCCTTGATGCACATGTTTTCATCATGAAAAAGTTTTGGCTAGTAGAAATACTTCTACAAAATTGCCATTATTTTCTCCTCCCCAAAGTGACCCGCCATTTGATTGTAGTGGGCCTCAAAACCATCTTATGAAATTCCTTAATAAAACCAAAAAGGTTTCTTGTGTGACACAAAATGTAATATCCCCTTTCTCGAAAGCAATTGGTTGAAGACCCTTAGCCCATGCATTGTTTCCCATGGATAAGGGAAGAATAAAAGGGAAACTTAGTCATAATGAATTAATTATAAAACAAAACATAAAATATTATTATAAGCACTTTATTTTAATTTATTGATGATAAAGTTAAAATTAAAAAAAAAAAAAAAAAGAAAAATATAAAGTGATAAAATAAAAATAAATAAAATAATAAAGTCACTTTATTTTACTATTTTCCTAAGGAAAATGGTGACCCATGTGGAGGAGGAAAAAACGTAAAGAAAAATAGTAAATGCGGGAAATAAATTTGATTCATGGTTGTGGGTGGCTAAAAGGCCAAATGATATTATAAAAGCAAGTCAACTTGTAAGGGGAAAACATTATTTTTGTTTATAATAATTTTTAGATTCGTGGCGTAATCTTGCATGCTTTCCATAAAAACTCTAAGGATGAAAACCCTTTGAAATTAGCTCTTGAGGACAAAAACCCTCTTGCGGATTAAAGAGAGAGGAATGAAAACTCTTCTATATTTTGAGAGGATTCTCTCTTCAAGGGTTTCCATTGAAGATCAATGTTCTATTTGTATTTTCCAACAGTGTATGAAGGTTGTATTTTGCAGATTTGGGCAAGGGTTTGAAGAAGAATATTTGTTGTTGTGATTCCTCTTCATTTCCAGCTTATTCATGGTGGAACAACCCATATAGAGATCTATTTTTGTATGTTCTATAGCTATTTTGGATAATATCTATATTGTTGTTCCAACTTCTAATTTTTAGAGATCAAATAAGCCACTTGGTCTAATTTTTGGCATGAAGGAATTGGTATTTTCAATTGTGTTCTGTAAGTGATACAACTACAAATTTATAATAAAAATTTCAACATTATATTTTGATTCAATTTGGTATTTATCAAGTGTTTTCACCTTAAGAAAATTAGATGATCTATTTTTAGAAATAAAAGAGTGGTTTTATTTCAGTTTTGAGTGATTTTCTTCCTTCATGCAAGTCGCCATTCACTAGTAAAATTCAGATTGGCATTAGAATTTTTTATATATTTTTTCTATAACTTGAATTTTTTTGGGAGTTTGCAGATAATCCTTGTGAGGATATAAATTGTCCATTTAGGGACATTACAGTGGTATCAAAGTAGTGATTCTCCCATCTTGTGAAGAAAAATAATCAAGTGGACCCAAATTCTTTTTTTTAATGGTATTAATAAAATTTCGATAGATGTTTTTTTATTAAGGGCAAATAGTTTTTTGAAAGGGACTATACCCTTATACAAGAAGGCTCAAAAAGCCGGATGTGAAAAATAAGGCCCAACGAACAAGAACAAGAACAAGAGCAGGAAAAAACCTGCACATAATAAAACACAAGACGAACAACTAAAAGATGTTGTTTGAAGTAATTTAAGACATATTTACGATGGAATCCAATGTGTTAGGATGATTCCCTCATGTTCATCTCTATGTACTTGAATGGAATGACACATAAGTCATGACATCATTTGTTGGAGACTCAAGGGTCGAATATGTTGCCTCCCTTGAATATTTCACCCAAAGGTTCCTAGAAAGGTTTGATGTGCAAGATTGCAAGTATGAGAGAGGTAAAATCCATCATTAAATGAAAATTTTTATTTTTCTTTTAAATATTTCATGCATGATGGTGAACTAACAAAAAATAAATCATGGAGTCTACCCCAAGGAGGAAGAAAATTCATATCTAAAAATAGGGGAAGAGAGTTGTGTGGTTGAAGCCCAAATTCTAAATATGGATGTTAGTATTCAATCGCCATATTTTCCGAACAATAGTACATGGGGAGAAATTTAATGATACTTATGACACTAGAAAGAGCTATCAAGGTACCCCCAAACATATGCTTACAAATTAGGGATGAAATTGAAGCAAAAGGGGCATTAATTGTTGTAAAAAATGATTCAAGTTTGAATATCTTGCACCATTTGTCGGATCTCCATTGATTGATTTTTCAGTTCATTGGGGCAACCACTAAGGGTATGCAATTTGAATTATCTTCATAGCAAGGATTTTTGTACAACCATCATACTTTGACCTTGCATTGTTTTGATCATCACAATTATTATGCTAACAATGAAGAAAAGATGAAGGGTGCTAAGTGGATAAATAATCCCTCTAAGGCAGCCCCAGATCACTTGAAAAGAGGGTCAACACCTTCCAAAATTTAGTCCAATGATAGTGAGTGCAACAAAAGAGTGACTTAAAGATGTGGTAAGCTAATTAGTTTTTCTTTCACTCGATTCGTTTTGGTAGCATTACTTGGGATATTTGATGTGGGGAAAGATTAAAGTTACATGAAAAAATGGGTGGATAGTAGACATTATGCAAGATATGGCAGCAACCTTCCACTCTAATATGATTTGTGCTTTAGCCGACAAGATTTTTGCCATGCAAGTAATTACAATCATCAAGATGAGTGATTTTCAGTTTGAAGCCACTTATAAGAGATCTACAATCACTGTGTATGAAGAGGAGTCCACACATGAGAAGGACACCTCACAAGACACTAATATAGATCTTTAGCCGATTGTATTTTTAGGTCAGTAAGACAATTTTGGTTGAAAGAAGGAATCCATAATGCTTTGAAGAAGAACAAGTTTGGAGGGGAGCAAAGGGTGAGAAAATTTCTACACTATCATCTCTTAGACAACCACTTTGTGAAGGATATGTTCATTCTCCAAGCTTTGTATACAAACCTAGTGGAAGTTTCATAATAGGGGTGGAAGCTGAATTTGTATGTTCCATCCTGAAAGTTGAGCAAGCCATGGTTAATATTGCAAATAAGAAGGAAATTTTGATTACAAATGATGCAAGACTTGATTTTTGGGATTATAAGCTGGCTGTTATGAGTTTTCATAGGACTTCTATCACATGTTTCAGCTCTTCCTACATTGTGCTTGCTGTCATAAGCAAGAAGGCAGCTTCAAAAGGTGATGATTTTCAGTTTTGCAAGTTACATTCAATCATCTTTGAGTTGGGTTTTGTTGCTAACATTCCAAGGGTGAATCTGAGGCACATAATGGATCATGGATTGAGATGCGTGGTGAAACTAGTTGCAGCCATTAATAAGCAGCCCAAAGATCACATTTTGGTGATTCAAACAAGCAAACTTGAGCAATCAAATGGCTACCTACAACAAGGTAATGTTTTGGATTCATTCATCTTGGAACACATGGGTATGTTGCTTTGTCAATTTTGTGTTAGAGATGAAAGATGTTGGAGAATAGGAGATGAAAAAGGTAGGAAATAGTTCCCATGTATGGTAAGGATGATTCAACATTTTCAGCTCTTGAGTATTCTCCATTTCAAGAGAAGTTTCAGTTTTGCATGATTTCGTATGATCCTAGAGAAGGGCTTCCCACAAGGGCAGAATTTGTTCTTGCATCTCCTTCATGGATTGGCAATACAAGGAGGAAGTATCTTGCAGCCCACATAGAAGAAAGTCTGGTAATCTTGGATACGAATAATTTTTCTTGGAATATTGAGTCTGTTGTCATGAAGTTATGTCAAAAAGTTATCTCAGATTTCAGTTTTCCTTTTGCCATATTTGTTGTTTGGGGCAATGGTTCAGCCCTAAGCAACGTTGATTTTCAGTTTCTCAAACAAACATTAAACACCTCAAGAACATGTTAGTTGTGGGACACTCTCAAGGAATTTTGGGATACTTTCTCAGTCACCTCATGGGAAACATAGAAGGGATACTTACTACCACTCACCCACAGGCCAAAGAACTCCTTTTGTCATATTGTGCCTTAAGTTTTGGATCAAGAGATGAACCACTCTAAGCAAGGTAAAAATTTTGATGCACTTACATAGTGAATTTTCAATGGAACATGAGAGATGAGTTTTGTGCATGTCCGAGGAGTGAAATAAATTGTATTATTGAGTTTTATAGGACAACACCTTGTCATTTTTTCTCGTGCATGATCTCGTGAATAAGGGAGAGGAGAATATACTACCTTTTCCTAAGATTGGAAGGCATTTGTTCAAATTTTTCATAAGCTTATTTCCAGCCACTAAGGTTGTTGTCATAATTTATGACAACCACTTATGTTACTCATTTGTTTTCATATTCATGGTTGAATAACTCTCTTTCACTTTGAGGAACAACATAGATGCAAGGATCAAACTATAAATTAATGTTGCTTTCCAAATTCATGGTGAAACTTCAAGGTATGGACGGAATGAGATAATGTCATATTTATTGTTGCATATTCATATTTATTTTCCTCGGGAGAAGAATGACGAGTTAGAGAATTAAATCTACAATATAAATTATGTGATACCCTTGATGCAAATTTGTGTGTATGATCATCGTGAGAGCTATGTATTTTGGTAAGATTTCTCTCACTTGACAGTACATGATATCGAATCTTGAAGCAAAGATAACATGTTTTATCTCTTGCACATGGCTATTGGATATATGAGTTATAATTGCTTGAGGGAAAACAATTTGGTGTAGGGAGGATTGTAATATCCCCTTTCTCGGAAGCATTCGGTAGAAAACCCTTAGCCCATCCATTGTTTCTCGACGGATGAGGGAAGAATAAAAGGAAACTTAGTCATAATGAATTAATTATAAAGGGAAACATAAAATATTATTATAAGTACTTTATATTAATTTATTAATGATAAAGTTAAAATTAAAAAGAAAATAAAAATAAAAATGATTAAATAAAAAGAAATAAAATGATAAAGTCATTTTATTTTATTATTTTCCCTAAGGAAATGGTGACCCATGTGGAGAAGAAAAAAAGTAAAGAAAAATATTAAATTCAGGGAAATAAATCTGATTGGTGGTTGTGGGTGACTTAAAGGACAAATGATATTATAAAAGCAAGTCAGTGGCAAGGGGAAAATATTTTTTTATATAATAATTTTTAGATTTGTGGTGTAAGTTTACACATTTTCCATAAAAACTCCAAAGGATGAAAACCCTTTAAAGTTATCTCTCGAGGATGAAAACCCTCTTGAGGATTAGAGAGAGAGGACCGAAAACTCTTCTTTATTTTGAGAGGTTTCTCCATTCAAGGGTTTCCATTGAAGATCAAAGTTCTATTTGTGTTTTCAACAATGTATGAAGGTCGTAATTTGCAAATTTGGTCAAGGGTTTGAAGAAGAATATTTGTTGTTGTGATTCCTCTTCATTTCCAACTTATTCATGGTGGAGTGACCCATATAGAGATCTGTTTTGGTATGTTCTAGATCTATTTTAGACCAGATCTGTATTGTTGTTCCAAATTTTGATTTTTAGAGATCTAATCAACCACTTCGTGTAACTTTTGGAGCAAAGGAATTGGTATTTTCAGCTGTGTCTGTAAGTGATGCAACTACATATCTATAATAATTATTTCAGCCCTCTATTTTGATCCAATTCGGTATTTCTCAAATGTTTTTACCTTAATCAAATCAGATGATTTGTTTTTAGCAATGAAAGAGTGGTTTTATTTTAGCTTTTAGTGATTTTCTTCCTTCATGTAGGTCAACATTCACTAGTAAAATTCAAATCTGCAGTAGAAAATTTTAATATATTTTCTATAACTTACGTTATTGGTTGGGGTTTGTGGATAGTCCATGCGAGGATATAAATTTTCCATTTGGGGATATTACAAAAATCTCCTAATGATGATAGTGAGGGACAAGTCCACTAAGCATAATTTTAATAATGAACCCATATAAAATTCTATAATATCTTGGTGAATCATAGAGGATAGGAATATTTCTGTTTTATTATTAAAAAAAAAATGTACACTACTACACAAGGTATGAATAACGCCACATTTTGAGTCAAATTTGTGTTAAAATTTGACCTTTTAAGGGTTTTTCGACCATGTTTCTTTAAATAATTTGCATTGTGAAAGGTGGTGTAAGTATGATGCAACCTTGACACAACTAGACATTTTCAATTTTGTTTCATATGCACCAATTTTATGCTACATTGTCCACACATTTATGTCGAACATTTATGATGTCAAACCTTCCATTTTTGCACTGTCAAGAGGCACAAACGTGATGCAAATTCGTTCAATAACTAAAACATAAATGTAATATAATTATTTGAAATATTAACTACTTATTATACTACATACATAATATATTTAATGTTTGTAAATGTAAAACGAAATGTTCGTATTTTAAATTACTAGTACGTATACTAAAAAGTGGTATTGAATACCATTCACATAAGAACAAATAATAATTTTATATTAGCATTTACAAAAATTAATTTAAAATTATAATAAATGTTATTTTATAAATGTAAATTACAATGCTAAAGTAAAATACCATTCATTGAAAAAAGAATGTATATTTTCTAAATGAACTAAACATTATTGAAATAACACATAACCATTTTCATACATTAAATAATGATTTAGGTTGGTTAATCACAAAGATAACAATGTACTTTAGAATATGAAAAATAATTAAATTTTCATGTAAAATATAATAATGTGAATTCAAAACATAATTTATATAAAAGATACTATTACGAGCTAACTAAATCATCAATTACTCATCACCAACATTATCTAAGAGCTCATTATCATCATGATAATCTATGTTCTCATTGTCCATATTGTTTGGAATGTGCTCCATTCCATGCAATGATGAGTCGGCATAGCCATAATCAAGATCAACATCATCCGTACCCTCTCTAAAGTCAAGACCATCAACTATACGTGACAATTTATTCACCTATAATGACATTATTTTTAATAATTATAAAATATTTGAAATTCAATTAATTAAATATTTTAAATTCATTTTTTGTGTTTCCCACTTGAGTTTAACAATTATTTAATAAATTAATGTCATCTTACAGACACAAACCCACAAAAATTCATCCATTTGTTGAATGCATTAGCATTCCATCCAAGGGTTTTGAATTTTGTCTGCATTTTCTATATCGGATTTGAAGTAAATACATCAAATATCATGTAAAAATAATTTAAAATTACATATACAATTGAAGTATGAACTACTAAAGGTTGTACACTACATTATTTAAATAAACTTACAAATTTGCAAGCAACCTCATCTATGCTCATTTCTCCCAAATGATGAGTTGGTGAATTTCTCTAAATCATTCTTTCTTGGCGGGTGTTGGCTAGAAATTTTGTCTTTAGACACAATCAACAATTCAGGGACAAAAATCCCTCCTCTTTATGGGGAGGTTCCCTTATTTTTCCAAAAACTTGAGGCTCTAATTATATACAAATATACAAATCTAATCAAACTTGAATGAGGATATTGGTGTGGTGAATGGTTCCATATTTTCAATATTCTCAATATAGAAGATGAATAGGGAGTAGGGTTTTAGAGGAAGAAACAATAGCTTATATGAGCAAGATGAGTGAATCAGGGACACAAAGTTCAATCTAACCCACCGGTCAAGAATACAAGTATTCTCCTTGGTTATACAAGATTACTCACTACTATAAGGCAAGAAGTGAAGAAGGAAGCACATTCAGATATAGAGACTACAAAATCATATCTTATTAATGCATGCAAGATATTTAAAGAACATGTGAGTCAATACATATGAAAATCCATGAAATATAAATGCAGATAGACACAAAGTTCCTCACACTATATTCAAAGGATTGAACACAAAGTTTCAAGATTCAAATATATTAATCCTCACATTCACAAGATTCAAGAAATGGAAAAGGAAAGAACACAGATAAGGGAGAGAAAGTGTCTTCTTCTATATTGATCAAAAATTTTGTATCTACATCCAGAACACCAATATCCAACCCCTTTTACAATGAAAAAGAATCCTTATATAGGTTGAGGGGTGGTTGTAACCAACTTTATAACTAATTGTATTTTAATTAAGTGTTAAACACTTAATTAATTAATTACATAAGTTAGCTTTATTTTATAATTTCACTTTCAAATAATAAAGCTAACTTCAAAATATAACAATTAGATAGAAAAAGACTAAGAACTAGAAGAAGGAACATTAATTAGTGGCACAACTGTAACCTTTATCTTGAGGACATGAACTCGGAATTTGGCTACAACATTATAGATTTCCATGAACTTTGGAATGATTGTGTTTGACATAGCAGCTAACCAACTACCAAGGGAGTATTCCATTTCCTTAGCAATTCCACCATTTTGCAATAGGCCCTTGGTGGCTTCCACCACAACATTGTGTAGTTTAGAGAGCTCCTCCATCTTCTCTTTGTTAATTGATTCTACTTTGAACAATTCCTCTTTGATCAATGCATTGAATTTAGCCTTGACTTCATCCACTGGATTTCTCTCTATGTGGAATTATCTTTATAAAATTGACAGTGAAGATCCTATAGATCAACACAGATTTCTGATTTGAATGATTCTCCTTCTACGCACCATGTTCTTTAATTCAGTCACAACCTCTTCAAGAACTTTGATCCTCCACTCAACATTGTAGACCCACTTCTTGGATAGATTGCTTTTGGAATCATCAAAGATCTTATGAGAGAAAAAAATTCTCATCAGTTGTGCTCATGATTCTTTGAATACTATCCAACCAAATTTTGATATCTTTATCAATGGAATTGATTGTGGAATTGAATTGATCATGTGTCGAGGAGATATTATCATACACTTTGAGTGCTTCATCAATAAAACTCAACCCAGAGATTAACATTCCTTGAATCCAAGCCTCAGAAGCTCTACCAAATGTTGCATGATTATGAATTTATTTTATAGCCTCGATGTCTTCTTCAAAAAGCAGAGTTAGGAGGCAGTAGAGAGAGAGGAGTGGGATCCAAAGGGATTTTTCAATGGAGAGGAAATATTTTATGAAATTAGAAAGAACTTGAACTTATTCTTCTAATTGTTCTTGTGTCTTCTTTCCTTCTCTACTCTTTCAATCACCTTAGAAATAATTTCCTTAAGATTCTAGATTTCCCTTCAGGAGTAGATTCATCAAGTGATATCCTTTTCAATTCAAGATCTTCCACAGATATCATTTTCATCCTTGTCTCCTTTGGTTTGGAAATTTCCAGAAATTATTGTAATTTTGAATCAAAGACCAAAGGTGAGGTTATCTTGGCCTTCTTTTGTGGAGGAGGATAAGAGTTTTGCCAAGAAATGTAACTACTACATCAAAACCAGGAGAAAAAATTTGAGAAGAAAACTTCCTCTTCCTATTATTGTCAATCATGGGTTGAACCCATGTGAAGGAATCACTGGAAGGTGGAGCTAGAGGAGGGCCAATGCAAGGACATTGGGTGGACCAAGAGGCTAAGCAAAGTGAGCCTCGAGAGTAGATACCTCAATCAAAGAATAAAATGGTCTCTTGACATCAAGCTTGGGCCTACTTGATTTTTAGTGCAGTTAAATGATTTCTAGCTCTTCTTCTTCATCACTTTCTTCCTCTTCATCTTGATCATTCTTTTTTCCTTCAGGCCCTTGTGTTGATTCACCCTTTTGTTGTTCTTCAATGGATTTTTTTGATTCACCTTTACCTTCCTCAATTGCTTTCACTTCTTCTCCCAAGGCTATGATACTTGCTCAAGAGTAGGATCAGCTTCTTCAGTTGATTCCTGAGTTTTCTCTTGCTCTTCCTCCTTTTCAGAATTTCATTAGTCTTTTCTACCTCTTTTGCTTTGTCCTTTTTACATACACCTTGGTTGAGGAATCCAAGGGTGAAGAGGAAGGATTCAATTGAACTGGAACTTTTGGAGGAGGAATGGAAGCTTCCTTATGTGAATAATAATCCTCTTGAGAGGAAGATTATTTCACAATCTAATTATATTCCCTCATTTTCTTATTAAACCAATGTTTTGTCCTTGTAAGAAATGGATTGTTTATCTCATAGGGATCATCTCTCTCTTTTTAGGACCATTCAATGGTTGGGAGAGGCATGTGTTGATGGTTTTGATATATTCCATAGAATAAAAATCATCATTATCATCTTCCAAGTCCTTAGGGACCTGATACACCTTGAAATATTTGATTTGTTGTAAAGAAAGTCTCCCAAAATACCTTCTCCTTACCTCATTTTCATCAATAACAATATTCCCAGTAATATTCAAATGTGGGAACATGATGGTAAGACATCCTTAGATGATTGGAAATTAATCCTTTGATGTCAAATGAGGATCTTCTTTGATAAGTATGGAACTTGAAATCAGAAATTGTCCTCTCCACATTTTGTGCATCTAGGGCAGATTTGTATGTGTAGTTTCCCAAGGAGATAGGAAACTGGATGCATGTGATTTTATTATCCTGACAAGTCCTGTGCAACATATCTAATTGTCTATAGACCTCCACAAGAACCAAATTATCACTACAATACATTGGAAATTTTTTGGGTGCACTTCAAAACCAACAAATCTTATATATGAAAACTTTTTAACTAGGATGAAGAGGTTGACATAGGTTGAAATCAACTACTTTACTTATGCAGACACTCTTTTAGCTATGTTTTTCCTTCTAGGAGCCTAACTATGAACATTGTGAAAACATCATTTACCCTTCTATGATGAAATTTACTATTCTCAAAAGTGAGCTATGGATAAAACTCATAGAATGGTGCATTTTTTTTATCATCTTGAGGAGACAACCCTACCCACACTCTATAGGCTACAATTGTATACATAAGGTAGGATGTCATGTGAAAGGTTTTACTTTTTTTGCACATTCACCAGTTGCTCACTTAATTTTTCACAAATTATCTTCCCCAATTCAAATCTATTTGCCTTCACAAATGATGTTGATGTACACACACATCCAAAATTGGAATTCATGGTAGAAGGTAGGTCCATCAATCTTTCCAGCAGTGTGATCATGTTTGATAATTCCTATTTGAAATATGATCTATACAAACCTTAGGCAACTTGGAAGCTCCTCTCTTTTGGGCCTTGAGCCATGATTTAGCTATCATTTCCCTATATCTATCTTTATCTTGTTCAAAAATATTTTGAGCCTAGGCCTTAGTCAAAGTGTTGGAGTCTTCAATGACAGGATTCCTAGGGATGTAATTATAAAATCTGACATCAATTTTGGCAATAACTTGGCCTTGAGGATCTCTAACTTCCTTGGTTTTAGGGTCAAAACAAGAGGCACAAGATAAAACGGTTTCAGTGCACTGGAAAGAGAGGGGAAAGCCAACGGAAAAGGAAATCCCACTATTCTTGATACATTAGACCATGATAGTGGGAGTATCCTTAGAAATTCAAACCCAAAATCATCTAAATTCAAATGCCTATGTTATTATCGCCCGTTTTTTCCACAAAGGTCTCTAAAGAAGAAATGTGATCATACCCCCCATATTGGAACTTTATGGTGAAGGTGGGAAAATAAATTCTGATAGAAAAAACTCAACAATGGTTCTAAGAAGGAATTTAGAGGGGAGGATACAAAACACAAATTGCCACTAAACAGAACTAAGAGGGTATGCAATGACTCACCTTTACTATACAAATAATGATGCCTTCACCATGTCCCTAACATAATTTGAATTTTTGAAAAAGGATGAGAAATGAGCAAGTTACAACAAAAACGTTCTCTAGGGCATGTGAGTGAAAAACAACAGTGCACAATAAAATTCATAATTTAGAATGGTGAGAATGATTTAAGTTTACTCCCCTTTTATAACAATACAACTTGAAAAATGGGTTAATTTGTACAAAATAGTGGAATGCGGGAATTGACACTGCTCAAGGAACTAAATAAATCACTTGTCCCCAAAATTGTGGATATGACGGGTTTTTGGTGAAATGAAGGTCCTAAGGAAAAAGTTTCCTATGTTTCACAAATCTCCAAAAAATGCACAATACAAAGAAATTTGATGGCTTATGGAAAAGAGAAGCTTGTGGGGAATGGGACGTCAAATGGAACAAGGGTCATAAGTACCAAAAATTTCTACATCACCCGCAATAAAAAGATCCAAATGAATTGCAAAAATCAGGGATGCAGAGAACAATAAGCACTAATGAACTAGTTCCTTATGTTCCCAAAAGTTACACTTTGTCCATAACACAAGAATTCTAATGGGTTGTGGGGATTATAAGAACATAGGGAACAAGACACTGCAGAGGAACAAAGGGGCTTGAGGAACAAGTTCCCTCCAACTAACAAGTATCCTCACAACACTAAGAATTAAACAAATGTAGGGAAAGTGGGGATGTGGGGAATGGGAGGCATAGAGGAACTTGTTCCTCTAGAACCCGCATTCACTACCATGCACTCAAAATAACCCAAATCAACTCAAAATACTAATTGTTATACTTTTTCCAATCCTTTAGACTTTAAAAAGGAAAAAAAATTGGGGCAAAGGGGTCACTTATCCAAAATTTCAAAAATTCAAAATTACACATTTTTTGGGTAATTGACAACAACAGACTTTGTCGTAGATACTTTGAACACTCGTATTAATAAATATAAAAAAATGGAATTAATGAATATGATGAAAATATTTTTTTAAATAGTTTATATCTTTATTTTTTCAAATTTCCAAAAGCCCATTCTATGTCCAATTTTAGTCATTTTCACATTGTATTTTCCATGAAGATGCATTCATGCCTACAGTTAGCATGTTAGTCTGTTCTCATGTCTATTAATACTTTAATTCTCATGCACATTAAATGTGTCAAAAGATAATATAAGCATATAAATAAATATAAATATTATTTTAATTTAGTTCGTTGTCATACCCATATATGGTGCCTTATTCTCCTAAGTGCACCTCTTGAATTTTTTTCAATATTTCCCACAACATAGTAGGTGCTTTTGAACTCTTATTCAATAGATGTGCACCAAACATTTCTTATGATTAACTTGTTGCAAATTGTATTCCATTTGGAAATTTTTAGAAAAATAATACTATTGCTCACATAATATTTTTTTCGACATACGTAAAAGAAAGTAATTTGAAATTTTTGATTATACGTGCAAAAATGATTAAATTGCAATAAAATTTAAAACAATGCTTACTTGCCACGAACATCTTGTAATATTTTAATGTCATAGTTCACATGCAATTTCACATGCGAACTCACCCACACTCGATACTTGTACTCCTTGAGTGTTAGATGAGATCGTTGGTCCTCCTCAATATTAGGGGAGAATTTGTATCTCCCCATCATTGCTAAAGAAACACCTCCAACTTGTGGGGTGGTCTCTTATCATTTGAATTGATGAACACTAGATTTATGAGGTTACATAGAATACATTGTCATAGAAGACGATGACATCGAAGATGGTGATATGTGATTATACAATAAATTTAAAAGATTATATAAATTCTAAAAATAGTTTTAAAATATGACTACAAATAATATAGAATAAAATAACATTTTACCTCCTTCTCCTTTGAAAAAGGTGAAACATGATAGGTTTCCTTGTAAATTTCACCACTTTTGGATCATCAATCATGATATGTACGGGGTTGTGAATGCATTGACACTAAAGAGGAGGATCTACAATTATACGATAAATTAAAAACCTCAATAAATTATAAAATAATTTTTTGAACATGACTACAATCATTATAGAATGAAATAAAATATTGCCTCCTTAGCTCCTCAGAGCATGTGAAAAGATAGTTAGCCTCGAGAATAATATCGCTTGAATACCTTTGACATACATTTAATATGGTGCACATTTGAATCTTGATGTCCATGATATAAATCTTGAGGAACACGAGAAGTGTCATATTGAGGGTTAAAGTACTCATCTTCCATATCTCATGTGACATGTTCACAAACACCGATTCCGCCACACCCACACTATACATCTTGGGAAGTTTAAAAAAATTGACTGATGATCATACAATTTTTTTACGTACTTAATATTAATAAACAAATAAACAATAAAAAATTATTAATTATAAACAAATCATGGGGTTTCTGTTTTAACTTTTTTAGGGGTTTGGTGTGTTTTGGCGCGGGTTTGTTGTTTGTTTTCGTAGGTTTTATTTATTTTGCAAGGAACATTTTGTTTTTTGTACTACGCTTATTTGTTTTCCTAGTATTGTTTCTATGGTTTGTTATTTTTTATTAGGTTCTTGTCCCCTTTGTAGAGTTATATTTTTGCTAGTTTTTAAATTTTGTTTGTTTTTTTCTAGGGTTTGCTTTTTTTGTTGTGATTTGTTGTTTGTTAAATCATAGTTATTTTTGTTATGGTTTGTTTTTTTGGGATAGGTTTTACTTTTTTGTTGAGCTTTGGTATTTTTTCCTACTTTTTCTAGGCCGGGGTTTGTTATTATTGTTATTTTTATTTCTATAATATTTTATTTTTTTGCTACTAAATAAATCTCTAGAATATGCAAAAATGCAATAAGAACTATGTATATACTTCTTTTCTTTTGTGTCTCTGCAGATTCCTTATCATCCACCTCCTTCTCATTACACAACCATTCTTTACTTCTATCTTTGTCATGTTCCTCCTCTTCAAAGGTTGTATGTAGTTATTTTCTCCACACATTTTTTTATTCCTTGCATTCTTCTTCCACACGCTATTTTGTTCCTTTATCTTTAATCCCTCCTCCACCTAATTTCTCTCCTCTATATTTGAACCTTGACATGTTTCTACTGCATTATCTTTTTGAGGTTTTGGTAGTGCAAATGTACCCAACAACAATAAAAAGGATGCATATGGGTCTGACCCTTTTTTGAATATTAAGGATTTTTGTGGCACAAATAATTATTGTGGCACAAAGGTGACACTAATAGAGTCAAATTTGTGCTACATTATTCACATCATAATTGCATCAAAAATGAAACACGAATCCACAAAAATTGTGATGTTTGTACACTATAATTAATAGTAGTATGTGTAAATTCGTTAGCTATTACATTGAGACTTTCTCAAAAAATTATAATTATTTGGATAATTTAATATAATAATAAGAACAATATAATGACATCTCTGTCTATAGTTTCCTTCTTCTCAAAGAAGCATCTTTTTCAATTTCATTGTCAACTTATTTCTTATAAACTAGTAATCACACTCAAGTGATGCAATTAAGACACTAATAGGTCGTCAATTTAGAAGTTAAAGTTGAATGATTGAAGGTGAAACATTCCAAGGGGAAGAGGGATGATGAAAAAATGGATTGAGGAAAGAGAATTTAAGGGGTGTAGAAAATATTGAGGGAACATAGTAAATCCTTTTCTTTCTTCCAATAAGTCACACATGGACTACATGCCATTTTTGCAAAACCAGTCTAAGGAAATAGAGGGTGCAATGTACAAATCTTTGATATAACATAGTTTAAAGCAAGTTCCAAAAATAAGACCTTTTCTTTCAATGCTATCAATGTTAACAATTTATTTTTGCAATGTTAGCCATCATGTTTTGTTAATAGTTAGAGATTGAGTAATTTTGAGGGAATTATCTTGTGCTTGTTATAAGAAAATGTAGAGATTAGGACATGCCGAACGACTTGGCATCCTATGCAATCCGGTGTAGATGTTATATTTGATAACCAAAAAACATGGCAAGCCAAGTAGTTTTGCACCGACTTTGCAGATAGTATAGTAAGATGGAAAAAAGACTTACTCATAAAAAAATTTGCATCACCTATTTATCAGTAATGTTTGTTGAGTATTAAATTTTTCTTAATAATTGTCATCTTGAAAAAGCCCCACTTTTTAATGATTTTGTAACTTTTTGGGATTACAAAAATTATATTAGTATTTGTTAAATAATAACACAATCATCAACTAATAAAACAAACAAAAATGTAAAGAAAATTGAGAAACATGACATATTAAGAATAAATTTTGACAAATGAAATCTCCAAGAAACAAATAATAATTTAAATAAATTACTTATGAAAGATTTGAATTAATTAAAATTTTACACATTTTTAAAGCTTTAATAGTATGAGATAAAGAATATATATTCGTAATGTGCATATAATTACATTTTATGTTACTAACTACCAAGAGTGGTTGCAAAAATTAAAGTCTATTGCAATATGATATTGTCAAAAAAATAACCAAAGAAATAAAATTCTCAAAAATGTTCAACTTTTCACATTATAATAAACCTAATGAAACAATCATATTTATGTGATTGATTTTCCATCCACCAACGAATGACTCCAATTAAGATGTGCAAATTTTTTTGGACTCAACAATTTGGAGGATCTCTTCATCGAGATATAAATCTTCCTTCTATTTCCCACTAGCAAGGCACATTCATCTTCCATAAAATATGATGGTGTTAGGATCCATCTTTATTTATCAGGAGTATACGGTAAATTATATGACAAGTGTGTAAACTATACTTTTGGCATGATTGCACACAAAAGAATCAATAGATAGACACTACATTTGATTGTATGAGAATTCATTAGGCAAGATGGTACACACACACACACACACACACACACACACACACACACACACACACACACACACACACACACACACACACAAAAAGCTTTGAAATTGTTACTATCTCGCCATTAATTAGATGAAATAGATCTAGCTTTTGAACAATTGTTAGCCATTCCTTCATTTTTTCATGGAAATTTGGCCGCTTTAAATGTAGTTTTTACCGCATTTTTATTTTGAATACTATTTTATATTTCTCGGATCAAAGGTTTGGAAAGATTATTTGTAGTATTTATTCTTATATTTTATGCTTGCAAAAATAAAAAGGAGAGCACAAAAAAAAGAAATAAATTATATTATTTTTACGCACACAAATCTAAAATATAGATTAAAAAACAGTCAAATTTTTGGATGGCAGCCAAGTAATTTCAAGGCATTTAGAGATCTCTACATAGAGATATAGATTTTTCCTCCCCACCTTTATTTTTTACTTGCTAACTTGGATTGGCTGATCCATTTAGTTGTCTCGCTCAACTCATGCATAACCATAGGATTTCTATCATTTAAGAAACCATATCTAAGTATGTCCACATATATGTAAGTCAACTGAAAGTAGAAGTGTGGAAGTATAAGAAATGTAAATGTAGTGGAATCACAAACTAGAATGTATAAGTCTCAACTTGGATTTCAAACAGGGTACCCTACACAAACCTTAATGCACAGGTTAAACATGTGACTCTATATAAATAATATTGTGAAATTGAGATTGAAATTATGGGTGGCTAGTAATTGTTGTTCATGATATGATATTTATATATGTGTAAATATGGATGAATACATATTAAAAATGGATGAGTACCTACACATAAGTGTTATCCTTGTTAACACTTAAAAAGGGAATCATTGCATATAATTTTACACCTTATTAAATATTCTTGCTGTAATATTTTACAAAAATTTGTGCACTTTTATAAATATGATATAGGTAGACTATTCTTTGAAATGTTAGAGTTGTTTTTAACATGGAAAGTGCCAATAATGAGATATACTTCTTTGGGAAAGTGGGATCCTTTATGCACATTTTAAGGGACAAAAACATTATATATATAGTAAATTAATAAAGAAAGAATAGGTCATTTACCATCGATATTATCTATTATATCGATTGGTACATGTTTCGTTATTTGGGTCTCTCTATTAGTGGTACACTATTCATATTTAGATCAAAAAAATTCTCATTCAAATTATCATAAATATAAATCATCTTTATCATTAAACTCTACACTGTGAAAATGTCATGAGTTTTCTTCTTAATGAGAAACTAAGTTGCCTTCTAAAATTCCTAGGATCCCACACATATAACCAAGAGAAATACGTGTGAGCCCTATTGAAATTGATTATTTGACAAAAGTGTTGTATCAATAAACTAAAGGAAAAATTACCAACATTTATAAAAATGAATCTTTAGTTTTTCTCAATGATTCAAAATGAAAACATGTGTACATATTCACACCCCCAAAAACTTGCATAAATATTAATTTTAAGACACGTGTATAATAAAAACAAATTGTATAATTTTCTATTTAAAATTTATAGTTAAAATATCCACGACATGAATGAATTCATGAACAATAAAAAATAAAATAGAAAAATAAAGAGAAAAATAAAGAATGTGTAGTGTTGTATCAGAGAACAACGATCACGTCCTCATCCTCCAGCTGAAATCCTAGAGTAGGAGATCCAACAGGAAAAACCACGGTTGATAGTCACTCGAGTTGAAAGCCCAGAGCATGTTTAATCCCTCCTCTAAGGACGAATTATGTTCTATTTGCATCTCTGTTATACCCATGAATTCCATTGACTTAGTTTTTCTCATTCTAAATTTAATATTGACATTGCAATTTGTTCAGTGAATAGGTGACTCACGTCTTCCTCAATTTTATTCACACCTCTCTTTTCGATCAAATGCCAATTCATTATTTGATCCATTAAAATAAAGAATCAATGAAAATGTAATTAATTTTCATGGGTGATTTTTTTTGAGTTTCATTCCACCAAAACCTCTCACTCTAAGGCTTATATTTACCAGTCGTTTATATATTTTATATGTTTTAGTTGTAAATTATTCCAATTTGAAGATTTAATATATGAATATCAATTTTTATATAGATCTATGTCTGGCTTGAAGAGAAAAGGTTTATTCACTCTGTTAATAGCATGAATAATATACATGTCACCTTTGATCTGAGTTACTTGTGAGGGGTTTTCTTTCTTATGCTTTTTTTTGCCATCTAAATTTTTTGATCCTAGATTTTATGTTAGGAAATTAATGCTCACATTATTGTTTGTAATAGTTAAATGTAATATTCATATATTACATTAGTAAGTTAGTGTGTTAGTATGATATTAATATTGTTATATTAATATCATATTTGTGTGAGAAAAATAAAAGTTTGTAATATTATTAATATGAGTTATTAATCAATTCATTATTAATAATATAGGATAATGTGTATTAGTTGTGAGTTTGTTGAATAAACAACTCACGTAGCTATTTGGGAGTTGTGTGAGAGATTGTTGGGTTTGGGAGTGATTATATATTGGAGTTGAGTCCTTATTTTAAGGAGTTAATTCTCTTATATATTGTAAGCTCTCTCATCATGTAATTGCTCAAGTTTTAATCTATCAATTATTTTTGCTATTTTATTTGTCTCTAAATAACAACATTTTGAATCGATCGTGATCTACCTTGAATGTAATATTGTGAGGAGTTGTTAATGTTATTATCCATTTATAGTTAATCAATGACATGTTTCTTTACTAGTTCAATTTCAAAGATAACAATGTACTTTAGAATATGAGAAAATAATTAATTTCTCATGTACAATATAATATCGTGAATTCAATTATAATTTATCAAAAAATACATTTACTTAACTAAGTAAATCATCAATTCCTCGTCACCATCATCATCTAAGAGCTCATTATCATCATGATAATCTATGTGTTCATTGTCCATATTGTGTGGATTAGATTCCATTTCATGCAATGATGAGTTGTCATAGCCCTAGTTAGGATCATCATCATCGCACTCTCTAAAGTCAAGACCATCAACTAAATATGACGGTTTATTCACCTATAATGACATTATTTAATAATTATTAAAATATATAAAATTCAAATTTTGTTAATAAAATCTTTTATATTCAATTTTTGTTGCATACTTGATTTTAACAGTTATTTAATAAATTAATGACATCTTACCGACACAAACCCACAAGAACTCACCCATTCATCGAATGTATTAACATTCCATCCAAGGGTTTTGAATTGTGTCTCGCACTTTTATATTGGCTTTGAAGTAATAAAAATAATTTAAAGTTACAAATATAATTGAAGTATGAAATAATAAACTTTGTATAACTACATTATTTAAATAAACTTACAAATTTGCAAACAACCTCATCTATGCTCGTTTGTCCCAAACGGTGAGTCACGACTTCCCCTAACTCATTCTAGCTTGGCGGGCTTTGTCGTAGATACTTTGGAACCCTATATTAATATAAAATATTTAAAAAATAGAATTAATAAATATGATGATTTTTTTAAAAAAAATATATCTTTGTTTTTTCAAATTACCAGAAGCTCATTCTATGTCCCATTTAGCCACTTTTCACATTGTATTTTAAATGAAAATGCATTCATGCCTACCGGTTGCGTTTTAGTCTTTCCTAGCATGTGTATTACCCCTATAATTTTCATGCACATTAAATGTGTCATAAACTAGTATAAACATATAAAGAAATATAAAATATTATTTTAATTTATTTCTTTGTTATACCCATATATGATACCTCATCCTCTTAACCACCCCTTGTTGAATTTTTTTCAATAATGCCAAAAACATAGTAGGTACTTCTTAACTCTTTTTAGTAGATGTGCACCAATCATTTCTTATGCTTAACTTGTTGCAATTTGTATTCCATGTGGAAATTTTTTAAAATAATACTATTGCTCATATAATAATTTTTTTGAAGTACATAAAAGAAAATAATTTTAAAATGTTGATTATATGCAAAAAAAAATGATTAATTAAAACAAAATGTAAACTAATGCTTGCTTGCTATAAACATCTTGTAATATTTTCATGTCATAGTTTACATGAAATTTCACATGCGAACTCACCCACACTCAATAATTGTACTCTTCAATGTTAAACAAGATGGTTAGTCCTTCTCAATATCGTGGGAGAATCAGATCTCTCCTCATTCTACAAGAAACAACTCCTCAACACTTGTGGGGTGGTCTCCTATCATTTGAATTGATGAACACTAGATTTATGGGGTCAGCATCAAAGACATTGACATAGAAGACAATGATGTTGAAGATGGTGATATGTGATTTATGGGGTCAGTTGCATCAAAGACATTGACATAGAAGACAACGATGTCAAGATGGTGATATGTGATTTATATAATAAATTAAAAAAATCAAATAAATTCTAAAAATAATTTTTGAATATGAATACAAATAATATAAAATAAAATAACATTTTACCTCCTTGCCTCCTTTGAAGAAGGTGAAACATAATAGGTTTCCTCATACATGTCACCTATCATGAGATGTACGAGGTCAGTGAATACATTGACACTAACAAGAATGATCTACAATAATACAATACATTACAAGCCTCAATAAACTATAAAATAAATGTTTGAACATAATTACAATCATTATATAGAATAAAATAAAATATTACCTCCTTAGCTCCCTTGTAGCATGTGAAAAAATATAATTAGCCTTGAGAATCTTACCTCTTGATGAGTTGATTACATTCCTTTTATAAATAATTCATCATTTGTACTTTTTTCAAGTTGTTTGTATGAATTTGTTAGCTAAGTCAAGAGGATTAGAAATAACAACTAGTAGTCCCGCAACAAAGCTAAATCAATATCAATACATCATCATGCTAAGAGATAAACAAGTAATAAACATCAATAATATGCATTAGAATCGTGAAAATAAACCTCAAACTAACATACTAACATTTATTGCTCTACTCTTTAGACAGCTAAATCAACAAACTAGACCTATGTAGATCTTTTACCTATCAAAAGGAGATAGTGGTTGCTTGATCCAATATGATCAAAGATGGAGGTTCATTAAGCCATGGCTTATTAGACCTTTCTTGATTAACTCCATTTTTTTTCACAACACTAACTTGATTATTTGAATGCAAAAGGATGACCCTTAGCTCCACTCTAATGGAGGAATGCTCAAAGATGGTAAAATGGATATAGTGTATTACTATATGCTCACTTTTGTTTATCAAGGAGTAGGTGTAGGTGTAAAGGTAGGAGGAGGGCTCTTTATATAGCCCAATGGATAGAGGAATCTCTACATCCCTTTACATGTGGGATAATAGAGATGTTGGGTTAGTTGTGGATAAGGGGGGTTTAGAAAGGGTTGAGTCAACCTTAGGAGAGTTTAGTTTGTCCTTTAGTGACCCATGGGGTTTGAAGGGCTTTATTAATTAATCCAAGTGATTAATTAATAGGTGTGCAAGCTTATAGAAGCTTTTTAGAGGAATAATTAACATGATTTAGACTATGAGAGGGATTTAATCAAATAAATGATGATTTATTGATTTAATGGAAGAGAAAGCTAATTAATTAATAATAATTAATTAGTCTAGATTAAAATGGGGATTAATTAATTAGAAATAATTAATTAATATAGATAGAAAGAAAGATGTACATATAGGAGGAGGGAAGTGCAACTACTACTTAATCAAGTGGTGAGGAACTCCCACTAAATGATATTGGTAGTTAAGTTAACTCCATAAGACTAGTAAGCTAACTCTACATAACTGAGAAGCTAACTTAACAAAACTAGTAAGCTAAGTCCACATAACTAGTACACCTAAGCAAGCTAACCCAAAGAAGTGTAGGGCTAACACAAGTGTAAGAATTATCCTAATAAATAAATAAAAGGATAAATAATAACCTACACTAACACCCTCCCGTAAGGATAGCTTAGGTGGGTTGAAAATAAGGTGGGTCCTAGCAACAAGGCCTGATGAGGTACCACATACAATAACTGGAAAAATTAGACACCGCAAGGTACCCAAAACCAATAATAACAAAGTAGAGAGAGAAAAATCCCACTGCAAGATATCCCAAGAATCTCGGCTCCAAAAACTCATACAATGCTGAAGAAGTGTGGTGCACATTGTGGTATGAATCCACTGCTCGATCATAGAACTCAAAAACAACTGACATTGGGATTCACCAAAATAGCTCCATACAAGGAGACTGTTAATGGAGTGATGTCAAAAGTGCAAAAAAACACCAAACATAATTTAATCAACTACTACAAATAGGTGTGCCATGATCCAAGAACAACCAAGGCAACAAGGAAAGGACACAAGATCCAAATAAATAGGAGTGCCACGATCCAAGAAAAGCCAAGGTAACAAGGCAAGGACATGAAACCCGAAGAAGCAGTATCAACACGTAACAAGGCAAGGACACAAAACCCAAAGAATCAAGTATCAACACCATACCCTCCCATACTGCTGAATGGGTAGAGTGACACCACATATCTGTATGAGTTGCCAAAATCAACTACTTGAACACTGACAAACTAACACTGGCTTCACTAGAATAGCTCCCCCACAAGAGAGACTGTCAACATGCCAAAAAATAAAGTGTCAAAAATACAGATCCAGAATATCTCAAAAGAGAGAGATATATACATGCATACACCCATATATAAAATAATGCAACACCCAAAATTTTAGGATGTCGGCTCAACCAAAATTACATCCACAAGTGATCACAACACCCTCCCGAATTTGGCACTTTATAATTGAGTGCATGTAAATATTACAATGAGTAACAATACCTTTTACATTTGAAATATGTGTATAAAAATTTCACCAATGCGTAGATCTCAAAAAAATACACAATTTCAAAAAAATCACCTTAATCTGAGCTACAGATCAAAAGTTATGAGCTCTAGAAGGTTTTGCTATTAAAATAATATTTTAATGTTGATGTTTTTTAAAAGATACACGTGACACCCAAATGTCCAAAGGGTAGAAGAGTGCATCCACATGGTTTAATGTCTAGAGGGTAAATCATTATATCCATAGGGTATACGTCAATATCTAATGGATAAAAGAATGCACCCATAGGGTACAGATCTGCGTCAAAGTGGATAAAAGACTACATCTAAAACTAAAATATCTAGAGGGTAAAAGAATGCATTTGAAAGGTACATGCTTATATCTAATGGATAAAAGAATGCACCCGTAGGGCAGATCTCGTGTCCATTGGATAAAATATTGCATCCAAAATTGAAATATCCAGAGGGTAAAAGAATGCATCCAGAAGGTACACGCTTATATCCAATGGATAAAAGAATGCACCCCGAGGGTGCAGATCTATGTCCAAAGGGATAAAAGACTACATCAAAAACTGAAATATATAGAGGGTAAAAGAATGCATCCAGAAGGTACACGCTATATTCAATGGATAAAAGAATGCACCCAAAAAGTACAATTGTTAATATAAACTTTGACTACAAATATCTCTTTTTCTAACACCTATATCAAAAAACATAGAGAAACCCAAAAAGTTTCTCGAAAAACCTAGAAAGCTAATATAATTTTTGAGTCAAAAATATGTTTGTACATAATTGTACGGATTTTTTGAGAAATGTGCAAAAAAATCCCTTAAAAATGCCCAAATTTGACTGTCTCAAAACATGGTCAAGTTTACAATCAATTCTAGGGTTTTGCACCTTCCAAATCCAATGGCACACTCCATTTTGCATAAAAATGCATGTTACAGAAAAGTGCTAACAAATTCCAAATACATAAAAATAAACTCTTACTTGCAAAGAAAACTTACAGATGGATGTCTACATCATCTATAGCTCTAATACCATGAAAGGAATGATAAGAAGATTATTCCAAGCCGTGATCTCAGATGATAATAGCACACCACATTAGATTTGTAAAACAAGAGCTAAAATACCATATATGGAAATCCATCATAATCCATAATGCTCAATACATTACAATACAATGACTTGAATTATTCAATAAGAAAGATGTACATATAGGAGGAGGGAAGTACAACTACTACCTAAATCAGTGGTGAAGAACTCCCACTAACTGATATTGGTAGTTAATTTAACTCCATAAGACTAGTAAGCTAACTCCACATAACTGAGAAGATAACTTAACACAACTAGTAAGCTAACTCCACACAATTAGTACACCTAAGCAAGCTAACCCAACAAGTGTAGGGCTAAGCACAAGTGTAAGAATTATCCTAATAAATAAATAAAAGGATAAATAATAACCTACACTAACAGAGACTATGTCCTTGTATTTCCTTGTCATATTGTTGAACATCATCACTATAACTTGAACTTATTGGCATAATACTAATTAATATAATTATTACTAGTTAACTTTATTTTGTGGTATTTTGAGTATGCATTTATTCTTATGGTTGCAATAAGTTGTTTGGATGATGATATGTGTGATGCCACTAGTTTTTGTAAATGGATCGCATGCATCAACCCATCTATAGCCAAAGGGATCCACCTATAGCTAAGGAACTATCTCATGCAGAACTCATCTCAAACCAAAGGAACTACCCACAAGAACTAGCCTGCAGCCAAAGAAGATCATCTACAGAAAAGGATCTATGATTGTGAAGAAATATTGGAACATATGTAATGACACACATGTTTTTACATGTCATTGGAAAGGTACTTACAACTGAGACATGAGAACTAGAAGATAACTCAACAAATAGATTTGGTTATTTATTACAACTCACTAAAGAACTGATTGATCGATTAAACACATGATCTAAGGAACTTAATGGTTACTTGAGTTATATGTTTGATATCTAAACACTTATTAATTAATTTTGTTGCATGTGTTTAAAATCTTATTGATCTATTTGAGATCTTCCACTTGTTCTCGCGTAATATCTTTTACTTATTCTCAGTGTGAACTCGCTACTTATGATCATCTTCTCATGTTTCACTGTAATTGAGGAATATAAAAGAGAATGATTAATGTTGAAAATGTATCAATGTAGAGAGATAATTATATAATAGAGAATATGCAAATGTAGAATTTTTTTGTTCCTAATTGTAATATTCATGTCAATTCAATAAAAGTATGAGTTCTTAAGTAGCTTTTAGTCACAAGCCTTGGGACGGATTAACACCCAAAGAAGGGCCCACTTGTGGTCTGTTAAATCCCTCCATTTTTTTTATTTATTTTTACTGTCAAGTATATTAGCAATAAAATTATTCCTTTATCTACATTTTGAATAACAAGCTCTATTTTTAGTCATTAGTATTAGAATCTATTTACTTTCAGTCTGAGTTTAGTTTATTTTCAAGGATTTTTGTAACAACAATTTATTTTCATGCCTCCTAAAATCCTTGAATCTGTGCATACACTTGCATTATTGAAATGTTACATCCCTTGGTTTGATGATTAAATTACCATGGATTAGTGAACAATATATTAATTGTTGCAAGTAAATTTGCACCACCATTTTTTGCGTCATTACCGGGGATAATGCAAAGTTATAAGGTTTTGGATAGGTTTTTTATTTCTTAAAATTAGTTTAGGTTTTAGGAAATTCACCTCCAACTAACCCCCCACTAATTCCCATTGATTGAGTTGACCTAGTTGATGCATGCACCATCTAAGGGATGCCCACAGTAGATTTTTACCGAGTTTGCAAGTAGCACAAATCTCTTCATATAATTCTAAGGATTCTAAAGAAGATATAATTTGATTTGTATAAGGTTTGTTGTTAGAAGATCCCTTTCCAAGTGAAATTTTATAAGTTGTTCATCATTAACTAGACATAACAGAAGAAGTAAACCAAAATGTTGAAGACAAGGGGTAACTACCTTTGAGTTTCACATTTCCAACAATGATGAGGTTGTTGCTATGAAGAATATTTCTCCCTCTTCCTTGCCTAAATTTCATGGATCCATGACTAAAGACCTAGAAACCTTTTTGTTTGAGTTCGATGTATTATGCAGGAGCTATGGATATACCACTAAGCACATAAATTAAATCTATTAGATGTTACAATCAAGGATGTGACCTTGAGATAGTTCATGGGTTTAGGAAGAGATTTTGTTACCACTTGGGCACATATGAAGGAGAATTTTCTCACTAAGTATTAAGACTATTGCAGGTCAAGTAGCAGAGGAGGTGATGAAATCTACAAGATGGAGCAGGAGGATGATCAATTGGAAGACTATCTAGAAAGATTCATGTTCTACGTTCAGAAAGCAAGGCACACAAGACTACCTGATGAATCCCTCAAACTACTCTTTTTTAAGGGACCCAATGAGGATGACATGGATGCTCTCAATCTTATAGGAGCTAGAGACATTTCAAAAGCTACCGTTGAGGAGATTCGTGAAGCCTGCAGGAATTACTCCAAATCCACTATGAAGAGAATAAGAAATGTAAGCTCAAGAGGTGAATCAACTACCAAAAAAATTAGGGACATATATAAGTCAGAGATTGTTAATATGTTTAAGAACATGAAACAGGAGATTGTTAATGACATGGCCACTCAATTATATGTTCTAGATGCCAAGAAGAATAGATAAGATGCATAGGAAAAACTAACATAGTTATGTCATGCATATAGAAGAAATAAAACTAACTACATATATGGAGGATTGGCCAATATTACACAAGAAAGTGAGGCTTCACCGGATTCAAAATGATAGAAACAGAGGATGGAAAAGTCTTCTATGTTTCTCAAATAAATCCATGGCCACCAAGACAAGGAGGTATGACAAAATACCCTATGTCGTCATTTCATAATTGGGCTAGTAATCCATATATGTAATGCCCACCTTGGGCTAATTTGTAATAAGGTTGGGCTCCATACCCTAGCCAATACCAAACAATGGCAACCTCAATTTTCTAGGCAACAACAATGGAAAAACCCCTCAATCATGACAACATCCTTGGAGAGGAGGGAAGCAATGGAATAACCCACCTCCTAATTACCAAAAATCTTACCAACAACCTCCTTATCCGCAACAACAAGCTCTAATGCCAAACCCCAACTTGGCTCTCAACCAAAATTAACTTAGCTACCATCTCAACTAATGCCTAACCCCAATAATAAAGCTTCTCAGCCAACCTATTCCATTGAACTAGCTCAATACCCTACCTATTATGTTGATGTTAATAACATCCATCTTCGCTCAGAAGAGCACTTCCTCCACCTAGTGGACCCACCATTATAGAGATTGCAAATGAACCATAGTTCTTGTAGACTGATTTGTAACAAAGAAAAAACACATTATAAGCTGATCTCCAGCAACCTTAATAGAGTTCTAGTAAGGGTAAAGTACAAGTTAATAAACCACCATTTCCAAAGAGATTATAAGAAAAGAATACTAACCTCAAATCGAATCTATTTTTGATTTTCTCCATCAACTTTAAAGGATATTTGTGTCAAAATTATGCTTATTCAATCCATCAAGAATGTTTCCATCTACAAAAAGTTGGTTAAGGATCTATGCATTAAAAACTAGCTAGAAAAGGAAGGATCCATCCAATATACAAGTTATTAGATAGTTGGCTGATATCATGTTGGGAATTCATTTTTACCAAAGTACGAGATCCAGAAGTCCTTTGGTAAACGTTACAATTAATGACACAAAAGTAAAGAACACTCAATGACTTGGGGAAGCCATTAACATCGTGACCAAGAAAATTATGGATGATCTAAAATTGGAAGGACTAAGGCCAACAACTATAGTCTTACAACTTGTAGATAAATCAATAGTGAGACCAAGGAGTCCTTGAGGACATAGTTGTGGTGGTAGACTCTTGGGAATACCCTATTGACTTTGTTATCCTTAAACCAAAAGAAAGTTTAAGAGGATATCTTGTTATCCTAGGAGGGCCATGGTTGGCCACTGCTGATGCATTCGAGTTTGCAAGTTTGTCAATATGATTATTTCTAATGGAAGTGGTACTAATAAGTTGATGCTCTATCCTCTTGTCCAACCATTGAATGATGAAGATCAAATAGTTTGGGTTGGTGAACAAGAAGCAGATCAAAATTTTGTATAACAGTTCATGATGTTGGATAATTCTTGTAAAATTTAAGGATAATAAGAAGATGTTGTTCTTTCCAACGTCTTGCAAAATAACTATGGAAGAAATGAAGAGGTGGATGAAAAATTAAGATGTTTAACTTTCCCCTTGAACCAAGTTCTACCGCAACAAAGCACCATGGATGTTCCAGGTAAGGATTTTATTCTTCATCAACTTCTTCCCCATGATTTCATACTGAATTCTATGAGAAACAATGTATATTCAATGATTGATCTCTCCAAGCAAGTGGAAATAACTCCAGAATACCACTTAATGTAAACAAGATGCTAAGCATGCAAAGAAGAGCAATTTTTGATTGCTCTTTTGCAAAAACATAAAGCAATGTTTACATGGGATTATGGTGACATGCATGGAATTCATCCTAAGCTCTACACACATAAGATTTATATCAAAGACAATTGTAAACCCATCAAGAAGCCATAAAGAATAATGAACCCAATAGTAAGGGAGATTGTAAAAGGATAATTGAAGAAATTACTGGATGCTAGATTTATATATCCTAAATCGACTATCAAGTGGGTGTCATCTCTTGTCATTGTGCCAAAGAAGAATGGAAAATGGAGGATATGTGTAGATTACAGAGAGTTGAATGCAGCAACAAAGAAAGATCATTTTCCACTGCCTTTCATTGATCAGGTACTTGACACTTTGGCTGGTAAAAATTATTTCTCTTTTCTTGATGGATATAGTGGTTATAATCAAATTCAGATTGCACTAGAGGACCAAGAAAAACTACCTTCACATTCCCATGGGGAACATTTACATATTTTATTCTTCCATTTGGCTTATGTAATGCACCTGCTACATTCCAGAGGACAGCCTTGAGTATCTTTTTAGATTTAACAAATGATTGCATGGAAGTATACATGGATGATTTCATAGTACATGGAAACACCTTTGAAGAAGCCATGAAAAATCTAGACAAAGTCTTGAAGAGATGCAAAGAGCAAAATCTATCCTTAAGTAACAAAAAATGCTACATGATGATGTTTGAAGGTATAGTTTTGGGACACTATCTTTCTTTTGATGGAATTCAAGTTGATCTAGCTAAGATATCTATTATTGTAAATATTCCAACACCAAGGAAGAAAAATGATGTTAGGAGATTTCTAGGCCATGTTGGTTATTACAAGATAATCATACAAGATTGCAGCTTTCATTGTTTGAATTAGTAGGAAAGGATGATGCATTTAAGTGAATCAAAATGTGAGACTACATTCCAAAATTTGAATAAAATTTTAACTACTACTCCTGTAATCTGATGACCTAATTGGAACTTTCCTTCCACATCCATATTGATACATCAAACCATGTCATTGGAGTTATCTTAGGACAAAAGGATGGAGTTCTGAATTATGTAATTTATTATGTTAGCAAGAACTTGCAACATGTTGAACTAAACTACACAGTAAGAAAGGAGTTCTTGGTAGTTGTATATGTTATCAATAAATTCAAACACATGTTATCTAGTGTTCATTCACACTGACCATGCTGCAATCAAATATCTGATAAAAAACCAATAGTAAGCAAAAAAATCATCATATGGTTGGTCCTTCTACAAGAGTTTGATGTCACAATATTGGATAATCCTGACAAGGACAACATGGTATAAGATTTCCTTTCAATAATGGAGACTAATGATGAATAACAGGTAGTTGATGAATCTTTCCCATATGAACACTTATTTTTTATCTCTACAAAAACACCTTGGTATGCAAACATAACCAACTATCTAGTTTCAGTAAAACACCTCCACACTACTTATACTCTAAGAATAAATATATAGTTGAAAAGAGTGTGCATTTTTCTTGATAGCTGGATTTATATTTCATACAGGGAAAGATCATGTCATGAGAATATGTATAGATGATGAGAAAATATATGATGTCCTTAGAGTATTCCATAATGAACCTTGTGGAGGACATTTTTCTGCAAAAATAACAACGTAAAAATTGTTAACAATTGGTTATTATTGGCCAACATTGCATAAAGATGCAACACTTTACACCAAGAGATGTGATAAGTGTCAAAGAATGGGAAAGCCTACTAGATCTGATGAAATTTCATTACAACCTTAGTTGGTCTTACAACCTTTTGACAAATGGGGCTTGGACTTCATTGGCCCCATAGATCCTAAATCTCAAGAAGGAATACATCTTGGTATACACAATTATCTAACTAAGTGGACAAAGGTGAAGGCACTACCAAGTCAGAAAAGTGAGAAAGTAGCCAATTTTCTCTATGATCATATATTCACCAGATATGGAGTTCTAAGGGATATTGTCACTTATCAAGGTACACACTTTACTACTGATGTAATTTCTGATCTAGCTAAAGAATATGAAATTAGGCATATGAATTCTACACCATACCATCCCCAATCTAATGGTCGGTAGAGGTGAAAAAATAGAGAGATAGAGGCTATCTTGACAAAGACCATTACACTTCACAAAAAGGATTGGGTAGACAAACTTCCAGAGGTAGTATGGGCATTCAACACAATGTGGAAAACAACAACTGGTTTCACACCATTTGAACTCTTGTATGGTAAGACTATTGTTTTTCCAATTGAATTTGAGCACAAAACACTAAGGACAACACTTGAACTGGGTATAGATATATCTGAATCTCAAAGGAAAAGGATTATCCAACTCAATGAGTTGGATGAAATGAGAAGACAAGATGTGCATAATACAAAGGTAGTATAGAAGCAAAGGATCAAATGGCATGACAGGTACATCAAGACAAGGCAATTTCAAGAAGGTGACTGGGCACTCTTGTTTGACTCAAGTACAAGGACCATATGGGAAAACTTAGGACAAGGTGGCTAGGCCCATATGAGATTGAGAAAATATTCCCTAATGGGGCTGTCAAACTAAACACCATTGATCTAGCAAGATTTAAGCTATTGGTCAATGGTGATAGGTTAAGGTTATACAAGAAGTCACCGGATGTGAAGTATCTTCATGAATTAATTCGAGGAGGAAAAAACAAGATGGAAATAAGGACATCGAGTCAAAATCAGAAGTTGAGCCTGTTGGCTCATCTTCTGAGATTTCAAAGGATTGAGATATTTCATTGGCCTTGGTATATTCATCTTGTTGAATACTCCAAGGACAAATAAAAGTGTTGTGATCAGCCCTCTAGGTGATCAACAACACTCTGCTAACATTTTATTTCTTAATTTTTTTGTTTTGTAGGGTTTTAATGTCAGATGGTTGCAAGAGTGCATGATCTCCATCACAAGGAGAGCATGCAATGACTGAAGGTCCACTTGCAACAACATGCAACAAACCCCTATTTTTTCATGTTTGGAAGAGCTCATGATTGCATGAAAAAGATCAAAGATATTTACACATGTGAAAGATGACGAAAGAGACAACTGGCACCCCAAAGGATCAACATTCCCCCTCTAGGAGTTATCTGGTTTTAGTAAGGAGTGACCAATATAAATTCAACACATCCATCCAACATCGTCGCAACATCTATAGCATAATAGTAAGGGCACAAATTCTATAAATCACTCACAATCACCATTCTAAATATGCATCGAGATAAGTGCACTCTTACCACTTTATTAAAGTATAATTAGAATAATTACTATTGATTATTATTTATGCCAAGTCATCATGTATTTATTTACATTTATAAATTACCACCCTTCATGCCATGATGTGTCCCTACATGTCATCCCATACTGTCATATCACTTTACCTTACACAATTTATGCATTTAAATAAATTAATTACATCTCACGTAGCCGTGATGCATTTGCTTCGGTCTCAAAGTTCAAAAACTACTCAAAACGATCCCACACAACTCAATTTTTTAATCACTTCTTAAAAAACAACCGTAAGATTGCATTCGAGAGCCGAGAAAGTTGTATATTATAAATCGAGGAGATTTGATATGCCATGAGCCCACAGAGCACTCTCAACTTCTTAGCCAACCACAAATTTCATAGTATTTTCGAGACAATGGGTGGTTAGATTACATAAACTGATTCTAGGGTTTTAATGAATCAATGGTTGAAGAGTTTTCTAATACACTCAGTAATGGTGAAGCAAAAGTAAAGGGTTTATCAATAAGAATTAGTGATGATATCTTAGCAGAGGTAACTAGACTTCCCGCACAATGTGAACCATTTCTGAGAAATAAAATATGGAGGTAGACAGATGAGGGATTTACAGATGAAGATGATGTATTCATCAATGATAGAAAAGGTACATACATAACTTCTCTCAAACCTTTTTGGTCTGAAGTTGTAAATTATATTATCAAGTATTTTACCTATGAAGGAAGATACTCTAGGTTGAATACAGTTCACTTCAAATTGCTAAATTAACTAAATAATAATAGACAAGTAAATGTGACCAATTTCTTACAAGAGACGTTGAAGAAGATGAGTAGGGAGGCATAGAAGGGTTGGTCTATACTTTCACACCACTAGCTCATAACCATGATAGTAAAGCATACACTATAAGGGGATCATCCTAAAATAAGGTGGGAGGATTTTTCAAAGTCAAAATATATAAATGAGTTGTTAGGAAAGAGGATAAAAATAGAAAGAGTACTAAGAGCACCTCTGAGCATATCACAAAGGATGTACCATCATCATACCAACTGAAGAACACCCTACCTCTGAAAATTTAACACCTTCTGAAGAAAATCATGTTCATATGTCCCTTGAAAGAATTTTTATTGTTGAGACCCTCCTTGAATTTTCTACTCCTGAATCATCCACCTCAAAGGGTAAGAGAAAATATTCCAATTCCACTCCTACACCACCAAGGTGCTCTCATAGGCTAAAAACTAAAAAACCAAAAACCTCCAAGAAAACAAAAACATAGACCATATCACTTAATAGTGATGTGGAAGCTGCAGAGGAGAACATTGAGCCTACACCAATGGAAATAGTGCAAGGAGGTATTGATGCTACATTTTGTGAACAAAAATTCCCTGAAGAGCATATGGAGGGACAAGAAGACCAAGCCCAAAATGTGGAGACAAGGTGTGTGATGGGGGAAATGTGGAAAAATAAAAGGTTGAAGGAGAAATTGCACAAAGTACCCCGAGGATTATATGGAGGAGCATGCAATGTAAATACAAATTGATGAAATAATTTGTGAAATGGAAGGATCCGAGGATCAATGGGGAGAATAAATTGGAAAGAAAGCTAACCACAAAGTTCATGTACTAGAAGGCATCGAGGAATATAAAGAAAGAGAAATTGGTGAACTAATTAAACTTGAGCACATGCCTCAGTCTATTGAGGAGCTCATTGAGCACTTGGTCCATGGAATTAAGGAAGAGATGATTTCCATGGGAGTTGAAAAAATACTAGAACATACCCTTATAGTTGTGGTTAATGTAGTTGAAAAATTTATACCACCATTTGTACTACATGATATAATGCAACACGTAAATGTTTCCCCATTTCAACCGTAAATTCTCATCAAAGAAGTAATCAGAGAGCATGTTAAACCAATTTTTAGGGAGATGGAAACACAAACAACGTTGTTGGATTACTGGGTGAATCAATTTGAAACCTATGTTAATAGGTTAAAAAGAAAGTATGAAAGAGAAAAAGAAGAACTCATCTTCCAACACCAAAAATAAATTGAGACAAAAGAAAAAAATTGAAAGATTAAGGAAAAATCAAGAAGAAACAATTAAGGTGACCCATGAAATATTCAAACACAGGCCTCCTTCCAATGTTTATGCTATTTTCCTAAAGGAAAATATGTTATAACTCAAACTTACTTGTATCAACTCTGACATGCCATTTGACATCAGTGGAGCTAGAAAATTCTTTAGATTATATTTGAACAATACTCATGAAATTCAGCTCCTGTTATGTGAACTATACATGTACAATTATGCTCTTGAGTATGATAGGGATTGGATTCCAATCCTATACATTGGAGATGTCCAGGTTAAGGCACTTTGTTCTTATTTTCTAAATGAATTGGATAGAGAGAGACAAATGGAAGAATATAGGCACTTGGAAAAGGTACATCCACTGATGGTGAAGGTGAAGCTTCAAACACTAAAGCATTTGTAGAAGAATATGCCAAGTATATGAATAACAAGAGGATCAGAAAGAGGGTATGATAGATGAGGAAAGCAACACATGAAGAAGTCAGGGACATGATTAAAAACAATGGAAGAGAGATAGTACAAGCATGTAGGATGTGTTAGAATGAGATGTCTCCTAAATTACAAAAGAAAGAGATGCACTCTTATCATAATATCATACCAACTTTAAGAAGAGTGAATCCATACATTGATCTTTATATTTCATGTGCAAATACTTGGTTTCCAATTGTCTTCCATCCACCAATCTTCCACTTTTTGATACCACATTGGTCTGGTGATCAACCATTGAATGAACTAATTGTTATCCAAAATGATTCCCTGCTTATTTTGGCTAACTTGCCTTCATTCTTTCCTTCCTTGTGCTTCTACTTCAATTTTTACACATTTTAAGCACTCAAAAGATTCTAGAAATGGCTTCATCAGATAGGATTTTTCTTCCCCTTTTCAGAAAGGTAAATAAGTCCTCCTAACTCCTTGTATTTTTTGAGTTATGGCTCGATGGAGTTTAGAGGGAAAATTTGCCAAGGCGGACCCGTGGGGAAATTTTTGCACTTAGCCTTTTGGCTAAAAACTCAAAGGAAAATTTCAGCCCGCAGGCCCGCAAAGGATAAAGGAAAAGAAATTGATTAAGGCCCGTAGCTCATGAAATGATGCCACATGTTAAGGTGGAGCGGCGGGTGCTGGAAAGAACTTCACGTTTTTGGCTTTTGGTCAAAATGTGTCAAAGGAAAAAATGGGAGTGCATCCTGCCGAGCTAAGCAAAAGATGTCATATGTCCATTCAACAGCAGGAGGCGGGGGTCAGAGGAAAGTTGAATATTTTCACTTTTTGGCATAAAAACTTAAAGGCATTAATTGAACCCGCGGTCCCATCGACCAATAGGATAGCACCACATGTCCACATCAGCAGTGGACTAGCAGGGCCACGGAGAATTTTGGGAAAATTTCCCAATTTTGCGAAAAGGAGCAAAGTTTTGTTTTGAAACCATGGATCAACCAAAGGGCACCACATGTCATCAAAGGAGTGGGGTGTGGATATTTTTTGAGAATTTTTTCCAATTAGAAAAAAGAGGGAAAAAGTTCAAATTTCAGCCCGCGAACCCGATTTTTGCCCTAATTTCGTCATTTTTGCCCTAAATCTTCAGAGGGGCATATGTTCTACACTAGAGCTCGATTTTTGCATTTTTGTATAAATGGAAAGCTATTGAAATTATCCACATGATGGACCCTTCAATTTCAAATTTTTATGGAGTTTGGTGGGAGAAAATTGAGAAAACATCTCTGGCATGGAAAAGTTATAGAAAACAACCCCAACAACCAAAATTAATGAAGTATGGGCCTCTTTCTTGCTCTGCGAAGCAATGTACAATGAATTATGGGATTTTTCATGGAAACCCATTATTTTGCAAGCTAATTAAATGTATCTTGTTAGTGGTTGAAGTTTCAAATCAAATTTGCTTGCATTTTCTCATTTCTTTCATTCTGTTCGAGCGATAAAAGCTAGTTTTGGCTCATTTGTAAAGAGTTGTTCATCATTCTTCTCTACCTCTCCCTTCTTTTCTTCCCCAGGGTCAAAAATGGAGTTTGAACCTCCTCCCCTACTCTGTAATGAAATTTTTTCCTCTTACCCGTGAAATGATGATTTTGTGCAAACTGAGCAATAAAAAACGTGTTTTGTGATGCATTTGTCCATCCTTGCTCATTTTTTGGTTGTTTTATTCTTGCCTTTCTTCATTGCAGGTATCTGTGTATGTTTGGATGTTCATTGCAGGTTTTAGAGCTATGTTCATGGAGTTTTGGAACATTTTTTGTGTGAAAACCATCCTTGGTTTTGTGATGCACTTGTCCATCCTTTCCATTGCTCACCTCTATTTGTTTCCATGGCAGTTTTGATAGATGATCAACAATTTCCTTCTCTAGTGTATCACCATTTTAGTGTAGGCTCTATTTGTTCCAATTTTCTTTCTCTCCCTATCTCCTTGGAAGCTAGATTAGGATTATATTAGCTTTCTTGCACTAGAATAGCTTGTGGCGGGTAGTTTAGGAAGAGTAACCGCTTTCTCTGGAGAGATTTCCCCATTTGCAAAGGTCCCACACTTTAGGAAAGCTCAATGTTGTGCAATCACACCAAATGACATTGCCTTAGAAAAGCATATCCATAACTCATTTTGGGGTGCTATGAATTTGCACTAATAGTTTTGGCATGCTCGGTGGGACCTTAGAGGTCTTCCACTTCATCTTTTGCAGGTTGGTGTGTTCCTGTGAAGATTTCAGCCTTTGGAGGCAATTGCAAACACATCTAGCGACTCCATCTGATTAGCAACCCATCTCCCAAGTTGCAGACCCTCTTTTCATTCATTTTTCATCCATTCTTCCTTCCATCTCTTCCATCTTCTTCCATTCCATGGAGTTATGCAATCATGACTTCATTTCCCTCATGGAATTCACATTTACAACAAAGAAGACATTCCACCTCCAATGTGCTTTACAATTCCTTCAAAGCAGCATTTTAAACAAATCCAAAATCATCATGCTTACCCATATGAGAAATACTAAAATCATTTTGGTTATGAAACATATCAAGAGCAAGGATATGGATACAATGAAGAAAATCAAATGCAAGATGCTGGTCTATTGGAGAAGATCCAAAAAATGGAAATTGGCATGGTGCAATCCAGAGCTCAAGTCAAATGGAGGCTTTCAGAATTGGTTGTAGGGCACCTTGTCCATGGGTTGGCCCTTTTCCAAGACACTATAGCCCTTAGGAGAAGCTAGACTTCATGATTGATACGCTGCCACAACTTGCACAATAGACAATGGAGATAGAGGCCTATAAATTTGGTGCTGAGCAACCTTGTCAATGGGTAAGTTCTACACCATCACCTGGTTTTTCTCTTTCCATTCCTCAAGCAGCACCATCTCATTTTGAATGCCAAATTCCAAATCCATCCCATGCTGCTCCAAGTGTTGATTTCATTTCTCCATTCCCTAGTCTTCCACCTCATCTCAATTCTTTTGTCCTTTTCCCTTCCAAATAGTCATCCCCTCTAAACAAACAAGAAGTTCCACCTCCCTTCCCACCACAAAAATTGCAAAATCAATTGAGTTACAACCCACCCCTCCTCTTGCATTCTCAAATCCATGTTGGGAAAATGAAAATTAGAAAATCAGTCATCAAGGACAGGAAAAGAGGAGCCTAACAGAAAAGAAATGACAGACAATCTGAAGAGTTGGGCTACCAAATTTGGGTTTACAAAGATCCCCTTGATGGTCAAACCAAAGGAGGAGGTCAAGGTTGAAGAACTAGTGGTGTCTAATGCCAAGTTTATAGCAGAGGAAGAACCAAGCAAAGAAGGAATGATTAAGAGCTTAGTAAGCTTGGCTCTTAGATATGGGATTGAGAAAATTCCTTTGCTGGTGAAGCCTATAGAGGAGGCCAAAGATGAAGAGTCAATGGTGGTTAGGACTGATTTTGTTGCAGTAGAAGAAGAGCAAAAAGAAGAAGTAGATCAACAATCAGTTTTCTCAGAATGTAGTGTCCATGTTGGCACTTTATTTGAAGAAAATGCTGATCTAATCCAAGTTGCACAATCAGCCATGGAGGAGGAAGAACAATCAGCTCCAAGTCCCATTGAAGAGGAGCAACTGGAAGAAATCAAATTAGAATTAGAACTAGATGAAGGAAGCATTATTGAAGATTTTTGCTTTCATTTGAAGGGCTTGATTTGATTGATGAATCCATCATGGAGGTGACCAAAACAAATTCAGAGGCACTAAATCATGAGCAGGTTACACAAGAATTTGTAGATTTCTCTCCCACTTCATCTCTCCAAAAATTTAATTTTTGGGATGAGTTCAAGCTGACAAGCTTCATGTTTGAAGATGAAGCTCCACATGGTGAAAAAATGCATATTTGAAGGTCACCATACAAAAGGGAGAGACCTTGTTGTAGCAGGACATTGAAGAGTTTGATTTTCCATCAAACTTAGAAGAATGTTTTGATGAGAAGGAGCCTGTAGAAAATGTAACTTTTCTTTCTTCATCATTCATTCTTCAACCACAAGAACCTGCTGCCATGGAGGAGAGGATTCAAGGACAACAGCCTGCAGTTTGCAACATGCCTCTTGAATCAAAGTTGGAAGAATTTGATCTTCCAAAAGCTACAATGGAGGAACTCCAAAGCCAAAAATGTATTGCAGCAGGTTACAATAATGCAAAAGCAACTTCATTGGATGTTGCAATCAATAATGATGAGCTGCATATTATAGAAGAGTTCCATACTTGCCATGAAGGAAGGAAAAGAGCATGAGGATTCCATCATCTCTTCCACACCATCCATCCAAGAAGGTCTACAAGAGGACTCCATTTTTGGAGTTAAAATTCAAAGTAATTGGTATATTCAAAGGACCATACCTTTCCCAATAAGGTACTTGGCTTCATTAGAGCTAAGGGAGAAGCCAAATCCATTCATGCTTGCTTCTAAGCATGAGGATGATGTGCAAAACACCAAGCAACAGCTGTCATACCTTTTCAATCCAAATGCAAAGCAACTAAAAGAGGTATCTAATCTACTTTCAATTGACACCTTGCTAATTTGGGTAGAAGACTAGCTTCTTGTTGATTTTCCACTCATCCAACTAGCCATGTTTAGTGCCAAATCAGTTGCATGGCTGCCATTTTTGAGGAAGGGAAGCTATTTCTCCCTGCCAGTTGCAGGATTTGTTTGAGCTCCCTTTGCTCTTGGTTAGAGTAGTGTAGGTAGGTTTTCTTTCAGCAGAAGAAGTGATTTTGCACACTCTGCATGTTCCATTTGGAGCATGTATGATTTCCAATTTTGTACATAGTTTTTGGTGTTGTTTTGGTTGCTCTTGCACAATTCATTTCAGTGGCATTTTGGTGAAGATCAACTCCAAGTTTCAGTGGGTTTCCAAGTGACTCAGAGGTCAAAATTTCGAGTTCAAATCAGAATCAGTTTATCAGGCTTGACTCCATGCCTAATGGATGCTTCAAAGGCCACTTTGATCATTCATCTAGTAGGTAGATGACCCCTTTGAGTCACCAAAATTGTTATCCAAAATGAGCCCTTGCTTATTTTGGCTAACTTGCCTTCATTCTTTCCTTCCTTGTGCTTCAACTTCAATTTTTACACATTTCAAGCACTCAAAAGATTATGGAAATGGCTTCATTAGATAGGATTTTTCTTCCCCTTTCTAAATGTTAGTGTGAGTTATCCTTTGTGTCATCCTCTCATGTTGGAGGGTCATCTCACATGGGTTAGGTTTAGGGTTAGGTTTAGGGTTTCATATGTGTCATGCACTAGGGTTACTCAAAGACACTAGATGTACCCCTTTTCTATTCATTTATGAGCATGCCAAGACACTCTGTTGTCTTTCCTCTATGCAAGCTTTGTTTCATTGAGTAAGTTCTTCTATTACTCGATCAATTTTTTCCTTGTTATCGCTTTGGAGCTTTCACGATTCCGTTGGAGTGCAACTACTTCGTGCTACCTCGTTTCCGATTCGATTCTCGCACACTCTTTTCATGGTATCGTAGCCGAGATCGGGTAAACGTGCACTCGATTTATTTTTGTTGCTATTAATCTTACTTGGATTCGTTATTTTACTCTGCATGCAAGTCTTTTGATCACCATTTTCTGAAATTATCTTGCTAATATCTCTAACAAGCTTTCTCGGAAATATTTTTGTGTTTTTTTCTTATGCATGTTTTCGTGGTTGCGGGATCCTTGAGTTCTTCAATCGTGGTTACTATTCAATGAACTGTTGTCCCTCGGCATTTTTTTGCTTCCCAGGCATTTTTAATTATATTTACCACGTTTTTTGGGTGTGGGCAAGCTAAAACGTGGTACGTTTCGCATTTTTTTGATTACACATGCCTTTTTTAATCATTAGCCACGTTTTTTTGATTGCACAGGCACTTTTTAATCATTAGCCACTTTTTTTATTGCACAGGTGTTTTTAATCATCATTTGCCATGTTTTTGCTTCACAGGGTTGTAAAAATCATCTGCCTCATTTTTTTGCTTCACAGGGTTGTAAAAATCATTTGCCACGTTTTTTTTTTTGGCCTGCTAAAACAAAAACGGCCTGGCAGAAGCAAAAACGGCCTGTACACTCTCTTGACGCGGCCAGGCAACATTTCTCTGTGTTTTTTCACCCTTGGCATGGCCAGGCATCATTTCCCTGCTGTTATTTATCCTCGCGCGCCTGTTCCCTTGTTTTTTGGTGTAGGCAACATAAAACGTGACTGTTCATTCCTGTGCGCGGCTGTACACTTACACCAGTCAGTTTTGGTAAGTTTCCTTCCTTTCTTTTTTAAAAAAACTTACTCAATCTCTGCTTTTTTATAAAAACGAGCCGTGTAAGTATACATGCTAAGTTTTTTTTACAATCAAACTTCTTTTTAGTAAGTTTTTAAAAACATTTCTAATTAAGAAAAGTTTCTTAATTAGAAACATTTATCTTTTTAAAAAATCTTCATCTAAATCTTCATTAGATTAGATCTAATTTTTATTTAATTTCACATTATTTAAAAAAATATATTTCCTTGGCATTATAATTTGGTCTTTGGATTGTTGTATTTCTAACCTTCTGTCGAGTGCCGAAGACGAAGGGTGAGGTCCGGGATTGGCAGGTGGCTAATTCCCCCTCGCAATACAAATAAACCCTATCTCAAATTCTGTCGTTTCCAACGAGCATACATATGATACCCTTTGCATATGTTTAGGGCACTTTTAAATCCGTTTGCAGGCTTATTGGCTTTTTCTCATCAAATTGCGGGAATTAGTTTTTGCTATAACTTTTGACTTGTTGCTCGGTTTTGAGCACTTCTTTAGTCAAAGTTGCATGTTTTTTCGCACTCTAGATGATGGGATCATTAGATTTGTAAATGCACTAATTTTATAAAGTGCCACATTTTGGGGGTGTCTTTGTTTTGCTTAATTCAGCTCATTCTTTTGAGCTTTGTTCTATTCCTTTTTTTCGTGGACTTGTGAGTGCGTCCGCCACAGTTTTACGACAAAGGGATTCTTTTGTGTGATGTGAGACACTTTTTCTCACCACCAGGGTTGGCTTTCGCCTCCTTTCTATTTTTTGCTTGTGCTTGTTTACGGTGTTCCTCTTTTGTTGCGCTCCACGAAACACTATTGTGGTCTCCCCTCTTGCGCGTTATTACGCTAATTGCAAGATGAGTTACCAAGTGTTTCAAACCGCACGCATGGACCCGATTATAATCAACACACTCAACTAAAGTGCCGAAAGTAGGGGGGTTGTTATTGTCCTGGGTGTTGTATTACATGCAGATGCATTATCGGCCGAGTCCGACGTCTTGCATTTGTGCATCTTGCACTTTTTGATTCCGCATCATGGAAGGTACTCTTTCCAGACTTGAGCGTCATAGGATCGCCTTACAGCCTCCGCCAATTCTTAGTGGGAGAGAGAACTATTCAGCTTGGCGTGCTTCTATGGAACATTACTTCACCTACAAGGGTCTTTCTCACTTCTTGCTTGGGCAGTTCACTTTGCCCACTGATCATCATCATCTTAATGATTTTCTCAACAATTGCGACCGTGTTTTTGGTCACATGATGATGCATGTCTCTACATCTCAATGGGTTCACGTGGTAGACTCAGATCCACCCCACCGCGTCTGGAGCATTCTTCAGTCCCTCTATGGAGACCCTTCACATACTGCCGCCATTGTTGTTGCAGCTGATTCAGTTGTCTCCTCTATTTTTTCGTGTGATGACAGTTCCACTGACACAGACTCGCTTGGTTCTACTTTTGATGATGAGGATTGTGCACCCAGTTCTGATGACGAGAGTACTATAGAGGAATCTTCTCCTCCTCTCACTATTCCAGAGAGTGTTGACACATCCCGCATCTCATCATATATTGAGCAGTCTCTTATACAATGTCATACAGTCATCACACCCACCTCTTTTCCACCTTCAGTGTTTGAGGCCCATTTCACTCCTCAACCTTCCTTGGATGACTCATACATATTTGACATCACTCTTCTATTTGTTGAGCCCCCTCATTGGGACGAGTATCTGCCTGACCTTAGTCGTCTTTTCGCAGAGCACACTTGTGATGTACTATAGGTTCCTCATCCATCTACAGGTGTTCACCCTTCATACTCTGACAGTTCTGCACTCATGACATTACCCTTAGCTCCTTTGCACTCGCTTGCTAGACCTATGTCACACTTTCATGGACCAGACTCAGAGTTCTTCATGCTACTACCTTCAGTTTCCTTTGTGGATTGGGCAGATTTCTAGCACATCTTTTCTATCCTTCCTAAGGGAAGACACACAGTACGGTGCAGATGGCTCTTCTTCAGTCCAGAGGCAGAGGATCTCATCATTGACATTCTTCTGGGAGACTTCTTAGAGTTGCAGAGTTTAGATCCATCCATGGAATCTTCTGCATCCATCTCATCTCCCTCATCTTCTCTCTTTTTTCATCTTCCGAGAGATTGCCCCTTTGTACATGGGTACCTCATCAGGCTTTATGTCGGGACCCATTTTTCTTCTTCTTCTTCTAGGAAGATTGTGTTTGTATATGGGCACCTTATCATGCCTTTAGTTGTCGGGCCCCATTGACACATCTTTCTTAGTTGTTTAGGAGTGTCTTCCTCTTCCGTCTGACTCATCACAGTCGTTACCCCAGCTTCGATGAAGGGGGTGTTAGTGTGACTTATCCTTTGTGTCCTCCTCTCATGTTGGAGGGTCATCTCACATGGGTTAGGTTTAGGTTAGGTTTAGGGTTTCATATGTGTCATGCACTAGGGTTACTCAGCACCCTATATGTACCCCTTTTCTATTCATTTATGAGCATGCCAAGACACTCCAATGTCTTTCCTCTATGCAATCTTTGTTTACATTGAGCAAGTTCTTCCATTCTTGATCAATTTTTTCCTTCTTATCGCTAGAGCTTTCACGATTCGTTGGAGTGCAACTACTTCGTGGTGCATCATTTCGATTTGATTCTCGCACACTCTTTTGGATACCATGAAAAGAGTGTGTGAGAATCGAATCGAAAATGAGGCACCACGCAGTGGTTGCACTCCAACGGAATCGTGAAAGCTCCAAATGATAGCAAGGAAAAAAATTGATCGATAATGGAAGAACATGCTTAACGAAACAAAGCTTACATAGAGGAAAGATAGCGAGTGTCTTGGCATGCTCATAAATGAATAGAAAAGGGGTACATATAGGGTGTTTGTAACCATAGTGCATGACACATATGAAACCCTAAACCTAACCCATGTGAGATGACCCTCCAACATGAGAGGAGGACACAAAGGATAACTCACACTAACACTAGAAAGGTAAAGAAGTCCTCCTAACTCCTTGTATTTTTGAGTTATGCATCAGCGGAGTTTGGAGAGAAAATTTTCCAAGGTGGACCCGCGGGGAAATTTTTGCACTTAGCCTTTTGGCTAAAAAAACAAAGGAAAATTTCGGCCCGCAGATCCATAAAGGATAAAGGAAAAGAAATTGATTAAGGCTTGCAGCTCATGAAATGATGCCACGTGTTAAGGCGAAGTAGCGGGCGTTGGAGACAACTTCAAGTTTTTGGCTTTTGGTCAAAATGTGTCAAAGGAAAAAATGGGAGCGCATCCCCGCCGAGCTAAGCAAAAGATGCCACGTGTCCAGTCAACATCGGGAGGTAGGTTCGGAGGAAATTTGAATATTTTCCTTTTTGGCTCAAAACTTAAACGCATGAATTAAACCCGCGGTCCCATCGACCAATAGGATAGCACCACGTGTCCACATCAACAACGGATTGGCGGGGCCGTAGATAATTTTGGGAAAATTTTCCAATTTTGTGAAAAGGGGCAAAATGTTGTTTTGAAGCCACGGATCAACTAGAGGGCACCACGTGTCATCGGAGGAGCAGGACATGGAGAATTTTTCAGAAATTTTCCCAATTTGAAAAAAGAGGGAAAATTTTCAAATTTCGGCCCGCAAACCCGATTTTTGCCCTAATTTTGTCATTTTGCCCTAAATCTTCAAAGGGGCATATCTTTCACACCAAAGCTCGGATTTTCATGATTTTGGTATCAATGGAAAGCTATTGAAATTATCCACACGATGGACCCTTCAATTTCAAATTTTGATGGATTTTGGTGGGAGAAAATTGAGAAAATGTCTCTGGCATGGAAAAGTTACAGAAAACGACCCCAACAACCAAAATTAATGAAGTATGGGCCTCTTTCTTGCTCTGCGAAGCAATGTACTTTGAAGTATGGGATTTTTCATGGAAACCCATCATTTTGTAGGCCAATTAAATGGATCTTGTTGGTGGTTGAAGTTTTAAATCAAATTTTCCCACATTTTCTCATTTCTTTCATTTTGTTCGAGTGATAAAAGCCAATTTTGGCTCATTTGTAAAGAGTTGTTCATCATTCTTCTCTGCCTCTCAATTATTTTCTTCCCGGGTCAAAAATGGAGTTTGAACCTCCTCCCTACTCTATAATGGCATTTTTTCCTCTTACCCGTGAAATGATGATTCTGTGAAAACTTCTGGAGCAATAAAAACATGTTTTGTGATGCATTTGTCCATCCTTGCTCATTTTTTGGTTATTTTCTTATTTCCTCTCTTCATTGCAAGTATTTGTGCATGTTTGGATGTTCATTGCAAGTTTTGGAGCTATGTTCATGGAGTTTTGGAACATTTTTATGTGAAATTCATCCTTGGTTTTGTGATGCACTTGTCCATCCTTTCCATTGCTCACCTCTCTTTGTTTCCATGGCAGTTTTGATAGATGATCAGCACTTTCCTTCTCTCGGTGTATTACCATTTTGGTATAGGCTCTATTTTTTATAGGTTTCTTTCTCTCCTGTCTCCTTGGAAGTTAGATTAGGATTAGATTAGCTTTCCTGCACTAGAATAGCTTGTGGTAGGTAGTTTAGGAAGAGGAACCAGCCTTCTCTGGAGAGCTTTCCCCATTTGCAAAGGTCCCACACTTTGGGAAAGCTCAATGTTGTGCAATCACACCAAATGACATTTCCTTAGAAAAGCAGATCCATAACTCATTTGGGGGTGCTGTGAATTTGCACTAACACTAATATAGGATAGAGTTATGAACATGTTAAATATGAATGGTGGTTATTTATTCAAAGAACCGACAGGGATAGATATTTCGTTGGATTTCAGATGTGTATGGAACACCATTCGAAAGGAATCACCAAAAATTGAATGGGAACATTCAATAAATTAAGCTTGGGGATGTGATGATTTGATTAAATTCCTTTTATAAACAACTCATCCTCTATACTTTTGTTAAGCCTTTGAGACTATGTCCTTGTATTTCCCTGTCATATTGTTGAACATCATCACTATAACTTGAACTTATTAGCATAATATTGATTAATATAGTTATTACTAGTTAAATTTATTTTGTAGTATTTCAAGTATGCATTTATTCTTATGATTGCATTAACTTGTTTGGATGATGATATGTGTGATGTCACTCTTGTTTGCAAAGGAATTTCCTAAAGCAACCCGTCTGCAATCGAAGGGATCCACCTACAATTGAGGAACCTGTCAGTAGCAAATCATCTTCACTTGAGGACTGCCTCAAAGAACTCACCTACAACCAAAGAAGATCATTTAAAACAAAGGAGATGTGATTGTGAAGAACTCTTAGAATGTAGGTAACAACACACATGTTTGTATGTGTCATTGGAAAGGTAGTTATAAGCTCGAGACACGAGAACTAGAAGATAACTCAACAAATAGATCTGATTATTTATTGCAACTTATAGAAGAACCGATTGACCTATTAAACATGTGATCTAAGGAACTTAATGATTACTTGAGTTATGTGTTTGATATTTGCACACTTGTTTGATATCTACAGACTTGTTAATTAATTATGTTACATGTGTTTAAACTCTTGTTGATCTATTTGAGATCTTCCACTTGTTCTGCAAAATTTATATTACTTAGTCTATAGTCAAGATCTTCTTATCACGATTTGTTGTAATTTAGGAATATAAAAGAGAAGGATTAATGCTGAAAATGTGTCAATGTAGAGAGAGAGAGAGAGAGAATAAGACAATAGAGAATACGTACATACGAAAATTATTTTTTCCTAATTGCAATATTCATGCCAATTCAATAAAATTTTGAGTTCTATTTAGTAGCTTTTAGTCACAAGCCTTAGGAGGGATTAGCACCCAAGGCAAGGCCCACTTGTGGTCTACTAAACCCCTCCATAGTTTTGTTTCTTTGTTTTAATGCATGAGTAGATTAGCAAGAAAATTATTCCTTTATCTACATTATGAATTACAATCTCTATTTTTAGTCATTGGTATTAGAAGCTATTCTCTTTCATTCTAAGGTTAGTGTATTTTCAAGAATTGTTGTGACATCAATTTATTTTCATACCTCCTGAAATCCTTATAAATGTACATATAACACGACATTATTGAAATTTTACCTCCCTTGGTTTGATGATTAAATTATTATGGATAAGTGAACAACATATTAATTGTTGCAGTTAATTTTCACCACCATCGCTTGAATACCTTTGACACACATTAGGATTAAGGCGCACATTTGAATCTTGATGTCAATGATATAATTGTCAAAGCACGTGAGTAGTGTCATATTGAGGAGTAAAGTAATTCTCTTCCATATCTCATGTTGTAGCTTCTTGAACACAAATTTTTCCACACCCAAAATATGCATCGCCCTTTTCAAAAAAATTGATGATGATCATGTGATTTACATGTACCTAATATTAATAAAAAATAATAATAACAATTTATTAATTATAAACAAATAATGGGGTTTCTTGTTTTAACTTTTTTTTAGGGGCTTGGTGTGTTTTGGCAAGGGTTTGTTGTTTGTTTTCATAGGGTTTATTTATTTTGCAAGGATTTTCCTTTTTCCTATGGTTTTTTTGTTTTCCTAATGTTCTTTGCTACGATTTTTTATATTTTATTAGTGTTCTTGTCCTTTTTATAGAGTTATAATTTTTGCTAGTTTTTTAAATTTTTTCTGTTTGTTAGTTTTTTTTCTAGTGTTTACTTTTTTTGGTTAGGATTTGTTGTTTGTTTTCATAGTTTTTCTATTAGGGTTTGTGTTTCTGGGCCAGGGTTTGTTTTTTTCTTGTTGAGCTTTGTTATTTTTTCCTACTTTTTCTAGGCTAGGGTTTACTAGTGTTTGGGCTAGGGTTTGTCATTATTGCTATTTTTATTTCTACAATATTTTTATTTTTGATAATAAATAAATCTCTAAAATATGCAAAGCAAATTCAATAAAAACTATGTATATACTTCTTTTCTTATATCCCTATAATATTTCTCATCTTTCACCTCCTTGTCATTACACAATTGTTCTTTACTTCTATCTTTGTCATGTTCCTCCTCTTCAAAGGCTATATGTAGGTATTTTCAACATACATTTTTTCTTCCATTTTCTTCTTCTTCCACACACTATTTTTTTCCTTTATCTTTAATCCCTCCTCTATATTTGATCCTTCACATGTTTCTTAATAATTATCAACTTTAAAAATCCCCATTTTTGATGATTTTGTAACTTTTTGGATTAAAAATATTTATTCGTATTTTTAAAATAATAACACAATCATTCAACCAATACAACAACAAAAATATAAACATAATCGAAAACATGACATATTAAGAATAAATTTTGTGAGATAAAATCTCCGAAAAAATGATAAATAATTTAAATAAATTACTTATGAAAGTTTTGAATTACATAAAATTTAACACATTTTAAAATATTTAATAGTATGAGATAAAGAATATATTCAAAATGTGCATATAATTACATTTTATATTACTCACTACTTGAGAGTGGTTGTGAAATTAAAGTCTATTACAATGTGATATTTTCAAAAAATAACCAAGGAAATAAAAGTCTCAAAAATGAAAATTTTAAAATTATAATAAATCTAATGAAACAATCAGATTTACGTGATTGATTTTCCGTCCACCAACGAATGACTCTAATTAAGTTGTGCGGCGTTTTTGGACTCAACAATTTGGAGGGTCTTTTCATCGAATATAAAATATTCCTAATATTTCCCACTAGCAAGGCACTTTCCTCTTCCATAAAATATGATGGTGTTAGGTGATCCATCTTTACTTTATCGAGGGGTATCTACGGTAAATTATATGGCAAGTGTGCCAATCTAATACTTTTATCAATGATTGCTAGTTGTCGATGCAAAAGAATCAATATACAAACAATATCTAATGCATTTGATTGTATGAGAGGTCATTAGGCAAGATAGATAATATATATCCATTAAAATATTTGAAATTATTAATATCTCGCCATTAATTAGATGAAATAGATCTATCTTTTGAACAACTATTAGCCATTCCTTCATTTTTCATGGGCATTTGGCCACTTTGAATGTAGTTTTTACCGCATTTTTTATTTTGAATACTTTTTAGTATTTATAGCTCAAAGGTTTGGAAAGATTATTTTTCTTGTATTTTATGCTTGCAAAAATAACAAAGGAGAGCTAAAACGTGACTTTTTCTCGAAAAAAATCACTAGATTATTAACTAAAATGCATCTTTTAACTCAACAAAACTAATAATTCATGACAAGATCTCTAATGGCAGAAGTCTGATACTTTTTCTATCATTCTTATATTGTTAGCTAACAAATCATGTCATCTTACAGAAGATCCACACATATTTACATAACAAGCTAATTTGATTGCAACTTTAATTTATTGAATAAAATAGTACATAACCTTTAAAATTTATGGCTACGTTTTAAAACAAGATTAATTAAGCTTTAAACATAATTAAAAATTAACTTACAAACCTCGGAGCTTACAAAATAAACCAAAGAATAAATAACTTTGGGTCCAAACGTATTTGCGAAGGAAAAGATAAAGACAACTGGCAATAATGTAGTGGCAAAGGATACAAAATTCTGACACGCGAAAGAAGACTTGTGGAACATTTTTATTAGTTCACATTTTGCAGAACCCAGTAAATAGTTATCCTGTCACATTGAGAATTCCATATATATGTGGCTATTAGCTATTCATTCAAATTTCGAATATACATGACTATGTGTTGATAGATGTGGATGACATAGGGTGTACCAAGGCATACCGTGCATGGTGGGCATCACATCGATGGGTATGTTTATTTCCAATTTTTGTGGTAACAAGGGGAGGATCTCTAGGAGGAGGTGGAGAGGCGAAATTACATGCCCCTAATGGCATAGTGGCGATGATAGCATAGTGTGAGTATTTATATAGTTATGTTTATATGATTTATTATTTAGTTGTGTAATGGTCATGGTTGTCTAATTTATGTATGTTATGGTTGTAGGCAATGCATAGTGGTCATTGATTATGGAAATGTCTATCTGCACATGAAAAAAGAATGTTCTCGCTGAAATACTCATAGGTGGAGGCATGTTAGAGCGTGTAGATGATATTTCGGACAAGCAACCCCATTATTTTGAGTCAATGGTGATAACAATAATGATGTGTACCGTGATGTTGAGTGAGATAGATGAGGCATGCAAGGAGACATGATGAGCTAGAGAGGCCACGAGTGGTGGAACTCTAGCACAAGATGTATTTTTTTCACTTTGGTGAGTTCAAAGCCGAGTTTCGGAGAAGTCGACATAGGTGATTCTACTTTAGCGTAAGAAGGTAGAGAGGTATATAGGTCACGATCAAAAGTTAGTGGCGACACAAAGTTAGTGGCGAGGCTTTGATTGCTTTAGAGCTCTTAAACTTGAGATGTTTTGTAATTAGATAATGATGATGATGGATTCATTGGCATATTTTCTAAGGTGTGTGGGATCTTATATGTCCTCCACACATATATGGAGGGTCATCTCACATGGGTTAGATGTATCCCTTCATTTGACATTTATGAGTATGCCAAGACACTCCGTTGTCTTTTCTCTATGTGCAAGCTTTGTTCTGATTATGCAAGTTCTTCCATTGATTGATCGATTCCTCCTTGTGATTACGTTGGAGCTATTACGTTTCCTTTGAGTGTGAACTTCATCGTGGTGCACAATTTTCGATATGATTCTCACCAACTCTTTCATGGTATCGAGAGCTTTGAGATCGGGTAAACGTGCATTCATCATCTGAGTTGTGATTACTCTTGGTTTCATTATTTTTTACTCCTCGTGCAAGTTTTTTTTTCGATCATTATATTCTAGGAAATTTATTGCTAACGTTCTTAACAAGTTGCTTCTTGGAAAGTTTTTGGTTTTGTTGTGTTCTTCATGCATGTGCAGATCTCCTTGAGTTTTCAGGGTTTTACAGCTACATTTAGCTAGCTGTGGATAGCTAAATTTAGCAGATCAACTAAAATAGAGGTTCTTTTTTTCTAGTTTTTTAATTTTTTATTAAACTGAAAAATTTTAGATCTCTATTTTTTTGGCTCTTTCTATGTGTTTTTGGTGTTTTTTTTGAGATTCAGTTTCAAAATTTCAGTTTAAGTTTGCATTTTTAGTGTTTTGTTCTTCTCCACCGAGCTCCCAACTGAGCTACACCCTCTACAACCAAGCTCTTCTCTCTTCACCGAGCTCTCCCATCTCTAGCTCGCCATGAGATCCTTCAACAACTTGCCTTCGTGATCCAACCTACCTTTCACGTTTTTGGTGTGGAAGTGTGTTTTTTTTTCAACTCCTGACCTTGTGTTTTTTTAGACAAGATCCTTCTCACATTGTTGTGTTTTTTTCTCATGGCTCATGCTCGTTCCCTCTGACCCCTGGCTCGCCCCAATCTCCTTTTTCACGTTTTTCATTGCTGTGGTCTACCTAGATGGGTTTTTTTGTCCTCGTCTCCTCCCCCTGGCTGTCTTGTCTTGTGCCGAGTGCCCATCTCATCTCCCTGCTCGTTCTCCTCCCCAGTTCGCTTCCACCCCTTCCCGAGCCATGCCACGCTTCAGCCCATATCCTCATCATGTCTTCTCCACCCTGGCTCGAGCTCCAGTCTCCCCCGCTCTCGATCCTACTCCAGCTCTCCTGGTTCTCCTCTGGCCACTCCTCTCTCCTCTCAATGACTTCTTTGTATGTAATTGTATTGGATTCTCTCATTTAAACTCGACCTCAAAAAAATCTTTCCTCCTTAATCCTTGCAACTTTCACCTCAATTCTCCCAATTTCCACTTTTTTCCACGCCGATCCCTCCAACTACCGAGCTCAACTTGGGATTTCCTTAGTGAAACATTTATATTTACCATTTATTTGTAAGTTTTTTTTTTTTTTTGTTTTTTTAAAAAAAGGGTAAGTTTTAAAATTTTTTTAAGGTTAAATTTTAAATTTTCTTTTTTTTAAATGTAAGTTTTTTTAAAATTTCAAATTTGTTTTTTTTATAAAGTGGAAATTTTTTTTTAAAAAAGGAAAGTATTTTTTTTTAATTAATTTAATTTTAATTTAATTTTTAATTAGATCTTAATTAGTTAATTAATAATTAATTAGATTTAATTATAATTAAATCTAGTTTTATTAATTTCAAATCTAACCTTTTTTTCTATTAGTAAATATATTTAAAATTGTCTTTTAAATTAACATTTTTTTATCATTTTTTAAAACTCCAAAAGCTCTAAAATTAGCTAAATTGGACGTTTCAAAATGGTAATTTTTTTTAAAAAGCATTATTGTCATTTTTTTTACTAATCATGTGCTCAAGTGTGCAGTAACACTCTGAGCACCTCTTTGTCTTCCGCGTGCCTTTTCCGGCATTCTGAAGATCATCTGGACTCATCTTGAGTTCATTTAAAACATTGTATTTTACCCTTATTATTGCTTGCGACTAGTGAGCGCATCCACCACAGTTTGCAGCAAGGGGGTATCCTTTGCATGATGTGAGACACTTTTTCTCACAACCAGGATTTGATTTCACCTCCTTCCTAGTTTTTTTACAATTGTGCTTGTGTACGGTGTCACTTTGTTGCACTCCACGAAAACACGATTGTGGTCTCCTCTCTTGCACATTATTATGTTGATTGCAAGGTGAGTTACCAAGTGTTTCAAGATGCACGCTCGACCCGATTGTATTCAACGCACTAAACTATAAAGTGCCAAAAGTAGGGGGTTATTATATTGTCCTGGGTGGTTGTGATTCTTGTGTTTTTTTCTTTCTCTCTCTTTCACTATGGATGCACTTTCAATTCCTTTGCTTACGCCATTCAACTTCTTCAATGGAGATCAAAATAATTATGAAACTAAGGGGTAAAGGGTTATTCCACATCACCATGGGAACTGAGACTGAACCAGATGACGACCCTAAAAATCTAAGTGGTTAAACCGTAGTGATGAAGCTTTAGGTCTTCTTTGCATGTCCATTTTCTCCTGACTTGCTCTTCCACATTGAGTCATCCAAACACCTAATTCTATGTGGAAAACGTTAGATGGAATGTTTGGACAACAAGATGACATGAGAGCGCATGAGTTGGAAAATGAACTACTAGGGTTAAATCCTAGTGATTTTGAAAACCTACAAGCATTCTTCTCTAAGTTTGTCCACACTAGATTGTTGTTAAAGGAATGTCAAGTAGAGAAGAAATATTCTCAACTGATCTTGTCGATTCTCTCTAAGTTAGGTCCTAAATATTTTGTCTTTGTGTCAACTTTTTACGCTACAAAAGCTACCTTGGGCAAGGATTGGAATATGCCCTCCTTTGACTATTTTTCATCCCAACTCATTCGAGAACAGAAAACTCATTCAAATGGGGTCTCTCAAGTCCAAGTCACATGCCCTTGTAGCAAGTACTAGTAAGGAAAAGAAGACTAAAAAGAAGAAAGAAAAAAAGGATCAACCTAAGAAGGAAACCAAGACCAAAACTAAAATTAACACGAACACTTCAACTTCTGAGCCTAGAGCACAAAAAGACAAGTATTTGTGTTCCTATTGCAAGAAGCCTGGTCATAAAGAGCATATGTGTATGAGAAAACAAATTGATCACCTTACTCATTTACTTGAGAAAAATCAAATAGGTGTTCTTGAGTCTATCAAACAAAATGCTCCAAGGCCGAGTCTTCTACTGCAAAAGGTTCTAAATCTGATAAGAAGAAAGGAAAGGCCCTTGTAGCCAAAGTTTCTCCTTCATCGACGTGGATTATAGATTCTGGTGCCTCGCACCACATGGCTTCTTCACATGTTGAGTTCTCCAACATCGAGCCTTGTGGTATGTCCCAAATCACGATGGGTAATGACACGACAAGTGTCAGTTTCTAGTAGTGGATCGGTAGAGATGGATGGGGGAACATTCAACCAAGTGTTGAGTGTTCTTAATCTCTCTACCAATCTCCTATCATTTTACCAAATTACTCACCTTGGTGAAGGAATGCGAGTGGAATTTGGTCCTAACTCGGTGATTATTCGTGAGCTTAACGATGACACTACAGTGGCTGAGGGAAAGGTGGATCACCATTCACGGTTATATACCTTTTCCCACTTTACTTCTAATTCTACGCCCACTTCCTTGCTCACTCATGCAAATGAGGTTAGTAAGCTATGGCATGAGCATTTCGACATCTAAATTATCACTACCTTGAACAATTGAGCCAAAATGAAATGGTCAATGGGTTACCCCACGTCAAGTTTTCTAAGGGTCTTTGTGAGGGTCACCTTGGAAAGCATCCTAAAAATAACTTTGACAAAGGAAAATCCTGAGAGCTACTCATCCTTTGATCTTGTTCACAACATATTTCTGGTCCATTTCCATCTCCTTCATTTACTAGAGCTCTTTATGTGCTGACCTTCATTGATGACTATTCATGATATACTTGGGTATATTTTCTTAAGCTTAAGTCTGAAGTCTTTGAACATTTTCAGACTTTAAGGCTCTTGCTGAGAAATAGGTGGAACGGTCTATTAAGGTTCTTCAACCGAAATGGAGGTGAATATGTAAACAATAGGTTCATGGATTTCTGTACTTCTGAAGGGATCTCCTTGCAGCATACAATTTCTTATATAGCCCTTCATAGAATGGAGTAGCAGAAAGAAAGAACCATACTCTTAAAGAGATGGCCACTTGTATGATTCACTCGAAGTCTCTTCCTCCACAGTATTGGGCTGAAGCAGTGAATTGTGCTAATTACATTCAAACCATGTTCCACACAAGGCAAGTAAGAGGGATGACACCCTTTGAAGCCTAGTTTGGATGCAAGCCTGATGTTGAGCACTTTCGAGTCTTCGATCCAAGGCTATGGCTCGATTCCCAAGAAGAAATGCAAGGCATTGGAACCACAATCCAAACCTTGTATCTTTGTAGGGTATCCTGATGGCATGAAGGGATATCGATTGTTGAATCCTACTTCTCATGAGCTTTATATTGAGAGAAGTGTTAAGTTCGATGAGTCTTCTTCAACTTCTACTTCTCTACCTATTGAGGTTCTTCAGCTTGCTGATTCGGATTCTGACTCATCAGATGATGATGTTGTTGAGCATGCTCCTCTTCCTGATCCTCCCAACCATCAGACCCTTGAGTCTTCCGATTCTAACAGTAGTGATGATGAGGACTATGTCCCTTCTCACTCGAGTGACGAATCTTCCGACTCAGAGCCTGATCCTCCTGGTCCTCTTTGGGCTAGGAAAACTTTGCAAAGTGCTGAGATTTAGTTGAGATACTTTGATATGAGACGTACTCACTCAGATTTCATTGGACCCCACTCTTTCTTCACCTCTACCTCTGATCCACAGTCTTTTTGGGAGGCTTCTAGTATTCTGAGTGGGATTCTTCCATGGATGAGGAGTATTCCTCTCTCATGAAGAATGATACTTGGGATCTCACCCCTCTTCCGAAAGGAAGAAAAATCATTCGGTGTAAGTGGGTGTTCCAAACAAAGTATGGAGTAGATGGAGATGTCAAAATTTTAAAGCATGATTAGTAGCTAAGGGTTTCTCCCAGATAGCTTGGGGTTGATTATACTAAAACCTTTGCTCCAGGTTGAAGATGACTTCTATTCGATTGACCCTAGCCATTTCACAAAAAAATGATGGAAAGTCCATCAAATGGATGTTAAGAGTGCCTTCCTTCATGGTGACCTAGAGGAAGAGATCTACATGGAACAACCTCCGGGTTATGTCCATGATCCCTCCCTCATTTGTAAGTTAAAGAAGTCTCTTTATGGCCTTAAACAAGCCCCTCGGGCTTGGTATGCCAAGATGGACTCCTTTTTACTTACATCAGGGTTTACTAGGTGTCACTCTAATCCAAATGTTTATATTCTATGGCAAGATGACTCCATACTCATTCTTGTTCTCTATGTTGATGACTTGTTGATCACAGGAAACTCTTCCTCTATCATTGATTCTGTGAAGATCACCTTGGCCAACAAGTTTTCCATGACTGACTTAGGTCTACTTCATTACTTTCTTGGGATCCAGATTTCACAATCTGACTCAGGAATTTTGATTTCACAACCTAAGTATGCTCTTGACTTGCTTGCTCATTTTTAGATGTCCGATTGCAAGTCTTCTCCTACTCCTTTTCTTTCCAGGGTTAAGTTGGTTTCTGATTTCTACTCCCTTGGTTGATGGTACCCTTTATCGACAGTTGGTGGGGAGCTTGATTTACTTGACTCACACTCGACCGGATTTATCTTATGTTGTTGGGATCATGTCTAGATTCATGCAGAGCCACATGAGTTACATTGGAAAGAAGCTAAGCGGATCCTTCATTATGTTCATGGCACCTATACTGATGGCATTCACTATTTTGGAGGGGTGGATATTGACTTGATTGGGTTCACAGATTCTGATTGGGCCGGTGACTTAGATCATCGAAATCTACCTCTGCTATAGTTTCTCTCTTGGTTTGGGTCCTATTAGTTGGTCTAGCAAGAAGCATAATGTAATTGTGATATCTTCTACAGAGGTAGAATACAGAGGAGCAGTTAACACTGCCAGAGGTTGTTTGGCTACAGGGTATTCTGACAGAGTTTGGCATCCACTTTCGGGCCCCACCATTATCTATTGTGATAACACGAGCACTATCTCAATTTGTAGAAATCTAGTTCAAGCATCAATGGATGAAGCACATTGAGATCCATATGCACTTCATACGAGAGCTTATTCATGATGGTATCATCGACATTCAGTACATTCAGACAACTGATCAGATTGTAGATATATTCACCAAGCCCTTCACTGAGGTGAAGTTTCTTCACTTGCGGTCTCTTCTTGGGGTGAGGTCTTATGCAGCTACTCATCTTCTTCGGGCTATATAGTCCTTCTTCTTCTTCTTCTTCTTCTAGGAAGATGTTGTTTGTACATGGGCACCTTATCAGGCCTTTAGTTGTCGGGCCCCATTGACACATCTTTCTTAGTTGTTTAGGAGTGTCTTCTTTTTTCTCTCGATCATCATAGCCACTACCCCAGCTTTGATGAAGGGGGTGTTGGTGTGTGGATCCTATATGTCCTCCACACACATATGGAGGGTCATCTCACATGGGTTAGGTTTAGGGTTTCTTGTGTGTCATGCACTAGGGTTACTCAACACCCTATATGTATCCCTTCATTTGACATTTATGAGTATGCCAAGACACTTCCATTGATTGATCGATTCTTCCTCTGATTACATTGGGATAGAGGGGAAGAGATAAATTATTCTGAAATGTATAAATGATGAGGTTAATTTATATAAGACCCCTCGAGAAATTGAGAATGAACCGTAAAGAAAGAGTACGCCATCAAGAAATTATTCGATAATGTGTGCTAGATGAATCGAAAAAGTATGTGAATTTAGGTTCTTAGTGTAATATATCCCTCAATAGTCATGTAAGAACCATAAGAACACGAGTGCATCATCGGGGTAAGGTGATAGAAATAACCTACCAAAGACCAAGCTAGCATGAATTAGTGGAAGCATGTGGAACGGAAACATCATAAGTGTACGAGCTAAACTAAATGTCATGTGTAGTAGTGCCAATGATGGGTGAAGCAATGATGGGAAGAAAAACTACCGAGGGTGTGGAAGCCAATGTGTAGTAGTATCATGACGTGATGTATGATATGGTGTAATGATGGATGGATGAAATAGAGATCACACATAAGTAACAACCTGCAAGTGGTGGATGAATAATGACCTTAGAATTAGATGAATGAGATAACTCAACTAGAGTTACAACATGACTTAGGGGAGAGGAGATATAGACCAATCACATAAACGAGAACAAAAATAAATGATGTTTGTGTCTTATTATTGATCCAAGTTATTATGAATGGTATAACATTCATTGTCCCTATGTCCATTGATACGGTGATAGTTACAGTAGGATCTATCACGCTGGAATTGTAAGCGATGTTGTGTATGATTTTGGTTTTAAGGAAATCGAATCAAGCACCTATCAAGAAATGCACACAGTACATCATGAGGTTTAACATGATGAGAGAAATGTAATGGTCTATGTAAAACTGGTGTAAAATTCTGAGGTGTAGCGTGATGTGGAGTAAGATATGAAGGACACTTGTGTGATGTAGTAGACTGAACTTGTTTGTGAGGAGGAGATGGATATTTTGTAGGACACTCAACAGTGGTAGTGGAGAATAAATATATGATGTTGCAATAGTAAAAATAGGTGGAGGATCTATAAAATGTGTAGCAATGAGGTCTTGTTATAGATTAATGAATCTATAGCATATAAAAGTGAATGATTCACATGTTTCATATTTCAATCTTTTTTTAACATAGGAATCAAATCACAACAAAAGATAAATTACTTCTCTAATTCGATAGGTTGAAAGAGTAGTTGGTACATACAAGCATTGAATCATGAAATATAGTTCATGATAGGTTATGTTTTACCCTGATGTAAAGTAGGTAGATGATCATATGTAACTCTAGGGTCATTATTGATGATGAAGTGACAGAGAAAAATTTCTTCCATCTCACAATATGTGCTAATAGATCTAAATCATATATGAGTATACCATTGGAGAGAATCATCCATAAGACTATGGAGAAAGGATTTAAGTAATAATCGATCATTATAATATGAATCCATAGCCATACGGTAATTCTTGAGATGCAAGTAGGGGTTTTCAGTACCATCGAAACATTAAAAGGTAGCCATGATAAAATCCTTAGTAAATGTGGAGTTATGAATCTTCTTAGGAATAGGGTTTTTGTCCAATGAGTTATTATCCATGGAATCATAATATCCCTTGTTTTCTAATGTTAGAGATTACACCTGATATTGTAAGTGACCAATCACATGCATGAGGGACAAGATATCCTGTGAAGGAATAATAGAGGATGGAAATAATGTGTTAAGCGGTTGTAATTTTCCATTATGAGTAATCATAGGGATCTCAAGAGGAGACATAGGACATTCTGATGCTAATAACACACTAGAAGGTGGTTCTAAAGGATTAATAGGTTAAAAAATACATGTAACATCCATAGAAGTAGTAGGAATAACATCAGAAACATCCCTATGAGATGAAGCGTCAGGTGGAGATGTTGTAGTAGGAGAAGATGAAATAATAAAAGGAGATGAAGTAATAGATGGAGATGAAGTAATAGATGGTGATGAAGTGACATGAGGAGATGAAATAATAGATGGAGATGACTCATGCATGTTATTAGATATAACCTTAGATGAAGATGACAATGGAGCAAAGGATTCACACTCAATAGTATGCAAAGAAGTAGAATCATGACTATCAATTATTTCATCGAAATCAAAGAGAGACTCAGATAGAAGAATGTCATTAAGTGTATCATCAACATAGTATGAAGGAGTATGCGAACTAGTATGTGATGTATCATGAGAAGAATTTTTAGAAATAGAAGCAACATGAGATGTAGCTAGAGTAGTGTCCTGACTAGTATGAGAATCAACATGCACATGTGTATTATCGTCAAGGCCAAGCATGAAATTAATGAGAGTATCATCTAGATTTTCTTTGGAAATTTCAAGGAGGATCATGACTAATTGTATAACATGGTGTACAATGAGTGAATCTCATCGGATAAGAAACAATTCCAATGGTATAATTATCAAATCTAGAAGGAACATTGCATTCGTTAGCTAACAATTTTTCTTTAATATGATCTAGCATAATAACATCACAATATAGAGAAGTGATCTCAGCTATGGTTTCCTCATCATAAATGGGATTGAAACTGACATGATGCATGATTAGCTGAGAAGGAGAAGAGATATCCTTAACCATTAGGATTTTAGTGGATCCTATGTAAATAGTTATAATTTACGGTTCACCAAACCGCTGTTCAATAAAATCTGAATTTTATTATGAATCTAAATTTACAAAAATTCCATAAATGAAATGGAAATTCTACACGATTTATTTGATTTTATAAATGAAGGGAAATAAGAAGGATAAAGTACTTACCTGAATTTGAATTACCTCATAGTGATCTAGAGGTGAGCAATGTGATGGAACTATGAAATAGAGTGTCACACAAAACTTCAAATATTTGTAATGAAGGTAGATCTAGCTAGACTGGGGCACCTAGAGAAGGATGATGGTGTTTGGGGCACTCGGTCTAAAATATGGGATCCCTAGTCTTTGGAAAAGGGTAGAATGTGATTTTGATATGGTCGATAGGTCCTCGTAATTATTCACCTTTGGTTGCGTGAGTGTCGCACTTGGTTTGATGATGTTGCTGTAAAAATACAATGAAGAATCAACTATAAAATCCCATACAAAGCATTAAACCTTAAAAAATGCATAATGAGGGGTCATATTGTCATTATATGCCACGGTGGTGGTCTTATAGCTGAGCGTTGCACTACATCTCATACCCAATCTAGTTCTATGTGTTTAGACTATTATGGTCTTAAGGTCATATCCTCTTTGGTATACTAGTGCTCTAGGTCGCCCTCGCACCAATGGCACCAAGATAGAAGACATTAGCTAGATAAAAATGTAAATGTCTAGATGGAATACAATGAAATCCCCTTCCTATGTAGTGTTTATGTAAAATATTAGGCCAAATGTAATCCCTTAATATATGTAGATAGATAGCCCTTGATAATAATAGTCCACCCATATAATGGTGTGTATGTTGTGTTTATATAGGGATTTCTTATTTGAATTTTAACACTAATGACCCGACATGACGACTAGTACCTCAGGAGATGGGAGGTAAAACCAAAAATACTGACCTCAAATGTCAAAAATAATATCAAACACAAATAGGAGATGGATGCCTAGGATGGACAATAGCACCAAGCACCACTATCTAGTTCTTGGTGCTAGTGTCTAGAGAAAAGTGATGAAAAATGAGTTAGAACCGATGAATAAGGATCCTTAAGACCAGACCAAAGCTGTTTGTATGAGTAACAAATGTCAAAGGAAACAAACAATGAAGACCAAAAAAATGGATGGATTATGGGATACGTGATCAGTGAATACTTTTCTTATGCAAGATCCATATATAAAACAACATACTTAGCATTATAACAATAGTGTTAAGTGTGTTATTTTGTGTTTACATCAGAAAATTTTACATAGATTTCTCTAAGATAAATGTGCTAGTTAAATATAGGTGCCTCGATAATGATATCTCTTGGCATATTTTACATAAATTTATCTAAGATAGGTATGCTTTAGTCCAAATACATTATATACAATAAGATTAAATGAAAATTAAATAGTTAAATAATATTAATCAAAATGTGTCATACACAACATAACATGTCAAGAAATTATTTATTTTATATTCATAGAAATAAGTTTGTAATATGTACATGCCTTTATATATCTTCTAAAGATTTTAGTCTTTCTTCCTCAACTTTCCTTTTGGAAACATGTTTTCCTTTTTTCATCCTTTCATAATGGTCATAAGTAAATGGTGGAAATATTCTTAGACCTTCCAAAGACTTTACACAAGATATTGTGATGAATGTTAACCATGTTATTTCTTGTTTCCCTATATTAATTGTAGCCTTTGAAAGAGTCAAACCTTGTGATTTATGTATTGTTAATGCCCAAGCCAACCGTAAGGGTAGTTCTCATGTGCACCCCATTTGTAATGGAGTAATTAGAACTGTATGTGGATTTTCATATTCAAATGGTATTCCAGAGTAACTATAAAATTCAACCATAACATATGTTGGTGGCTTGGGTGGGGAACTTCTAGGTTTGTATATTATATTTCAAATATACCCTAGAGATACATTTACAAGTCCTACATCTATCCAAATATTGGAGGTTAATATCATCACCCTTGCATCTGTAGCAATTAGTAAATACACAACAAGTTCATCATTTTGACCTTATACTAGAATGTTGACACTTCCTAATTTGTTTGCAATTCTATATGTAATAAGTCTTTTAAGTGAATAAATTTTTTGTTGTTGTGGTTATTGATATTATATTTAATGGAAAACAAATGAATTTTACTGTCAAATTATTCATTATCGGTTCTATCTAATTTGTCATTGGTTTTAGTCATCGGTAACTTCCATCATCGATTATTGGATTTGCGTCTCGTAGATTTGTCACAAGTTTATGAAACATTATTTGATCCTCACTTTCTCCTTTCGAAATATCTTATCCAAAGTAATAACTATTTTAAATTATTCCAAAAATATTTTTACATGTCTGTTACTATCATATGGTCGTATATCACTAACAGATAGTAGTTGTCCCAAATATCTAACAAAATCATATATATTCCTCCAAAACTCATATTTACATTTTCATGAAATGTTTTACGAAGTCACTAATCGATGTTTTGTAGCATATTTTGTCAAATAAATCCCATTTCATCGATCGGAGTGTATTTAATGTGGCACATATATTCTTGAAAATTTATAAGTTTTGTTCCTTCTAATTCTATAAAATCCTTTATTGGAATTCAAAGTCGTGAATGGATTTTTGATGCCCCAATAGTAAATGTTGCAAATTTAGTTGGTTAAAGTAATAAAATTGTAGTATGCTCGGGAAGGTTTCATCTTGCAAATATTGATGAATGACACCAATTAAATATGATTTTCATGTTCCTACCATTCCTTGAATTATCATATATAATGGGAAGGAATTCGACCTTGATGATAGTGTGTCATAATTTTATTGAGTTCTTGTTTTTTTAACTCATGTTGTCACTCGAAAACCACTTTTCATTTTGCAAGTTAAATTCAAAATTTGAGCTCTCACCCTGCTAAAGTATTTAAGCCAAGTTGAAGTTCGATGAAGTTAGAAAAATTCGTGCCCTAGTGCTGTTTAAATATTTGTTTTGCTCGTTTTGAGAAATTCTCCATCTCCCAGTCTGTGCATGTAATATCCTCTTTACAATCTCCTTTTGTGATCAAAATTGTTCGAGTTTTTCTATGAATTGGGTTGTCAAATCATTGTTTTGCCTCCATGCCTCCGGCTCGTGAAGTAAATTAAAAATTGGACTCAAAATGATGAAGTTCTCTTCCTCTATGTATTTTCCCACGATCGGGAATGATGGACATTTTCTTCCTCGTCAAATTTTGGCCCCATCATCCATGGGTACATGGATATACCTAATAAGAAGCGGAGTGCGGAGAAATTTGTGCTTTTGAACCTCTTTGTAAAACAAGAGAAAATTTAAAAAGTGACCAAGTAACCCCAATCAAGCTATAAAGGTAAAACTCAAATTTTGACCCCTTAGAGAAAATTCAAAGCGGGAGAGTGGATCGGCGAAGAAATTTGTCTTTTGAGCCTCTTTGTAAAAAAGGTGAAAATTTAAAAAGAGACCCACATTTGATCGAGCTATAAAGGTAAAAGTCAAATTCTGAGCCCACTATTGAAAAGTCAAATTGGATGAGCGGGCCATTGGGGCATTTTTAGAAATTTAACCAAATTCCCAAAAGTGAAGAAAAAATTCTAGAATGCTCCACGACTCCACCAAGGTCTCGGGCCCGCCGTTTTAAATTCAAAGTGAGAGAGCGGAACGGCGGAGAACTTTGAGTTTTTGAGCCTTTTTCCAAAAAGGTTTAAATGTTGAGAAAAGGGCCGTGACCCCATTTCCAATGAAAATGTGCCACGTGCCTAAGTTAAAATGTAGAAGCGAGGGTACGGGCCAATTTTTTCCAAATTGCCAAATCTCTAAAAAAACACAAAACGCCAAGGGCTTTCCCCCGTACCCGCTCTAATCTCTTCCTACCATGTAGACAGCCCGATTTCAAAGTTATAAGATAAAATCAAATGGTTTGTATTCAAACTAGCAAATCAAATGTAACGTTTGCATTGCGAAGAATTGGTTTTTAACCCGGCATAAGCATTTTCTTTGCAATGGAGGAATTTGAAGAGACGTAAATGATTTATAAAGTTGTAACCATTCGGCATGAGATATAATGGCTCCTTAAAGCCATTCAAGGAGTCAGCGATTGATTTCAAAAAGACCAGAGTGCTCTATACCTGGAAAAGACAAAAATGCCATACTTCTTCTATTTTCCCTTCTCCTTAGAATTTCCTCTATTCTCAAAGCTATGTACAAATGTTGTTTTAGATTCAATAATAAAATAAGGAATTTTTTCCTTTTTGATTGAGGGATTGATTGGTACCTTGCGACCAATGAATTTTATTCGGTCTTGTAGCTTGTCCTACGGATTTTTTTCTTCTAACTATAAATGCATGTAAATGAAATTTCTAATTAATGTTTGTGGGCATCTGATATTCTACTCACAACATTAGTTTTCTCCTACCTCCATTTCCACTCCCCTTCCCCTTTCCAAGATAAAGTTTCTTCTCTAGTGAGACATTACTAGCTTTGCCACAGGGTCAGTGGAGTGCCCTTGTTGGATCTCTAGTCAAAAGGCCACCATTGAAATCCACCTTTTATGCATGCACCTATAGAAGCTGCACCATTCAAGTAGAGGGAATTAGATTCCCATAGTGTTGGCTTGAAACCCACCAATTTTTCCACAAGAAAAATTTCTCACCAAAAACTCCTAAGGTTTTATAGTTCATAGGTGGTGCAATATCATTGTCTATGATAAATACATTATCTTGCATGGTGCTTATAAAATTTATCACTTTATTTGTGTATTCTTCACCTTGATATTTGATATTCCACGGTGCTTGTCTATCAAGATATCATTTTCTCAACATATATACTTTACTTACTTCTATAATGTGGCCATGTTGTATCCTCTACTGGATTTTCCAATCATGTTCTATTGTGTTTTGTTAAATAGGTTCATTATCCTCATCTTCTAAACCACTATGATTTCCATTAGATTACTGGAATAATAATTCACTCAACATCCTAAGGAGTATAAGCAAATTAATCCCATTTTTATTTGATTACATCATCATCAAGTCCATATCTCTTTCTATATCACAAAATCTCTTTCAAACTAATAACTCTGACCAACAAAAATCAACCCATTTATTTGATTCACGTGTAGGGATGGGGAAACTCTTGGGAATACTCTAACAATAGTTGTTTTAATCCTTGGATTCCATTTGTTATCTTTTTATCACCTTGGAATATCTTTCCAATATTTTTACGTGTCACTTTTTTATAGAAAAATGCCTATCCTTGCATCCATCAATGAAAGATATTGTTTTCTCTTCATGGTCACCTTCATCATTGTTATGGCGGTGGATGATATGAAGAGAGCAGAAGAGGGCCTCTAGGTAGTATTTTTGTGGGGACTCAAGTTCCTGTAGAGGCCCATATTAGCCTAGATGTTATTATGAGATCGGGGTTCCTCAATTGCGGAAGTTTATTTCCATGGTGGTAGTATCATCAATTATAGTAGAGGGTGGTGGTGTAGGTATCTTATATAAGATGCATGATATTTTCCATTGGAAGAGGAGGAGATTACTATGTATGCTTGGGCACGTTGTGTGTTGGCCCACCTGTATATGGATCTATATAGATTTATATATGAGAAACACGGTTGTGGCATTGGAGCTACAACATTGTTGCATGTATGGGCCTATGAAAATATTACGATAGTGAGGTCAATTGGTGGATCATGTGGATATTGGGTGAAGCCATATATATTTTCTAGGAGATGGGTAGGTGTACATGGCAAGAGGTTGGATATCAATTCCTATAGAGTTATGATAGATTTCTTAGGAGTGGAGGTCATATCAAGATTATGAAGGATGGCGGAGGATTTAGTAGAGTTACGATACATATGATGGACGATGTGATTAGAGGATCGATTTCTGGTGTGGCTGAGTTATTTCAGGTTGAGCGAGTTTCACAACAATTTGGCATGGCCCAAGATGTTCCCATAGAGATATATATATGGTTTATATTTGTTAGGGCATCGAGGAGGGTGGGAGCTAGACCAAGGTCCACGAGAGAGAAACTAGTACCTTTAGGGATAGATGAAACAAATGCAGGTAATTACGTTGTGAGATGTGAAATAAGTAGGATGCACCGGGCATACCGTGCATGGTGGGAATTACATTGATGGTTATGTTTGTTTCTAGTTCTTGTGGAAGTAGGGGAGGACCACCAAGAGAAGGTGTAGAGGGAAATTACACTTGCCCCGAGATGGTATAGCGGTAGTGATAGCAAAGCATGAGTATTTGTATAGTTATTTTTATATGACTTATTATTTATTTGTGTAATGGTCATGGTTATGTAATGTATTTCTCTTATGGTTGTAGGTGATGCATATCGATTAATGATTTTGGACACGTTTATCCCCACATTGACATGGAATTTTCCCACTAAAATACTTGCGGGTGGAGGCATGTTAGAGTGTGTAGATGATATTACGGGTGAGCATGCCCATTTGTTTGAGCCAGTGGTGATAAAAAAATGAAGTTTACCATGTTGTAGAGCGAGAGATATGAGGCACATGGGAGACACGACAAGATAGAGAGGTCACGGTGGTGTCCCTTTAGCACAAGATGTATTTGTTCATTTTTATTTACTGAACTGGTTTGCGAGAGAATTCGATAGAGGTGAAACTACTACATAGGAAGGTAGAGAGGTATAGAGGTCATGATCGATGATGCGAGTTAACGATGAGGCTTCAATTTCTAGATCTCTTTCACTTACGCATAGCAATAGCGATGATGAGATATGATATGTATTGTTGTATTGATATAGGGTAGTTGCCCCTAGTGATGAGATGTTTTGTAATTATGATTGTAATCGATATATATATAGATGGATTCATTGGCGTATTGTATTTGATGTATCTTGTTGTGTTGTTGCAATGATGATGTATTGATCCATTGATTTTTGTTACGATGTGTAATATGTAATGTGTTGAATATTGGGTGTGTTTTTGAGTTGATTCACAAGTTACCATTTTTTATGTTGAAAAAATTCATGATTAATGTGATTAGACATAGATTGATAGTGTATATGATGAGAGATAATGTATGTAATTTAATTGTGCAAAGTTGAATGCATGTAGGAAAAAAATTGTGATTAAAAATTAAAAATGTTTAAGAATAGAATATTATTACATGTTAGTATGATGAGGATAGAGGGGAGGATATTAATTATTCCCCTAGTGTATAGATGTGAGGTCCATTTAGATAAGACCTCTCATGTAGTAGAGAATGAACCATAAAGAAAGAGTGTGTCATTGGGAAATTATTTGATAACTTACCTTTGGATGAATATAAAAAGCATGTGAAGAGAGGTTATTATTGTAACAGATCCCTCAACATTCATGTAAGAACCATAATAACACGAGTGCATCATTGGGGGTAAGGTGATAGAAATCACCTACCAAAGACCGAGCCGGAATGAAGCGGTGGAAGTGTGTGGTACATAAGCAACATGGATGTAGGAGATAAATTAAATGTCATGTGGAGTAGTACCAATGATGCATGAAACAGAGTGGTGGGAAGTGCAAATTTTGAGGGCTATGGAAGCTAATGTGTTACGGTAGCATGATGTGGTATATGAGATGTTGCACGAACGATGGATGGATGTGATGGATAGCATGCATGAGTAATAACCTATGGTGGTGGATGAATAATGACCTTAGAACTATATGAAGGAGATAACTCAACTAGAGTAACAACATGCCTATGAGGGAGAGGAGATATAGACTGATCATGTGAGTGAGAACAAATTGAAATAATTCTCATGTCTTCTAATTGTTTCAAGTGATCATGAAGGGCATAGAATTTTTTGTCCCTATGTCCATTGATATTGTGATAGTTATTATAGGGTCTATCACGTTGACATTCTAAGTGATGTTATGGTTGATGATGGTTAGAAGGCAAGTGAATCAAGTTCTATCAAGCAATGCACATAGTACATCATGAGGTATAGCGTAATAAGAGAAATGTAATGGTCCTTGTGAAACCGGTTTAGAATTACGAGGTGTAGCCTAACACGAGTAGGAGATAAAGAACACTTGTGTGATGTAGTAGACTGAACTTGTTTGTAAGGAGGAGATGGAGATCATGTAGGACACTCAACATATGGAATTGGAGAAGAGGGCAAGTGCACAAAGTTGGGGGCCCAAAAAGTGGACAAGAATCGAAAAAAGCAAAATGTGTATGCATTTTGCTAAATTGTGCTCACGTTTTAATTTGTTTGGCTCAGAATCACCAAACCTATAACGCATGCGCTTTTCAAACAAGTCAAAACGTGTACGTGTTTTGTGTAGTATGGACCATGCATATGTGTTTTGGTGGTTTATACTTACAAAAATAAATGTTTACAAGTATAAGATTTCTTTTATTATTTCTTATACTTTAAATTTATTTTAGTTAATATAAGAAATTAGGGTCACTCTATGATGTTTGTCTACTTCTTACCAAAAAGAGATCCTCACTTTGTAGATAGAGGATTGTTCCCTGAATGGGATTCCTGTCCTATGGCCAATATGAGGTGATTGTAATGTGCCTCCTCCTTAAGGTGTGATAAAACTACTAGGTGTTGAATGAGTTGTTACAAATAGTACCAAGTGAATTGCAACAAGTGAGCTCGAGATGATTGCTCATTCTTATAAACATGGTGCTCTATATAAAGATCATCCCCTCACCTTTCCTAGATCTAAAAGCATCCTCTCATGGAATCAAATTCATGACTCTCATACATGTTTTTGCTCATATGTCTCTTATTGAGACAAACAATGCCTTAATACTTCACAAATAATGGCCCTTGATAACTCGGTGACATGACTAGCTCATTTTAGCTTGTTCTAAACGGTTTTTAATTAACTACAAAATGGCTAGAAATTCCTTTTAGGCCTTGAAAGGAAGTAGTCTCTCATAAAAACTAAATGAGTCGATCGATCACCTTAAAAATATTCCTATAAAACTCAAACACATTGAATGATATTTTTAGGACTTTCCTTTGGGTGAGGGTTTATGATTTAGGGTTTAGGGTTTAGGGCTCGGGTTTAGGGTTTAGGGCTAAGGGTTTAGGACTCAAGGTTTAGATTTTATGGTTTAAGGTTTAGTGTTTAAGGCTCATAGTTCAGATTTTAGGGTTTAGGGTTTAGGGCTCAGGGCTTAGGGTTCATGGTTTAGGGTTTATGGTTTAGGGTTTATGGTTTAGGGTTTATAGTTAAGGGTTTAGGGTTTAGGGTTTAGGGTTTAGGGTTTAGGGCTCAAGGTTCAAGGTTTAGGGTTTAGGGGTCAAGGTTGAGGGTTTAGGGTTTATGGCTCAAGGTTTAGGGTTTAGGGTTTAGGGATCAGGGTTGAGGTTTAGGGTTTAGGGTTGAGAGTTCAGGGTTTAGTTTTTAGGGTTTAGGGTTAAGGATTTATGGTTTACGGTTTAGGGTTTAGGAGTTAGGGTTTAAGGTTTAGGGTTGAGGATTTAGGGTTTATAGTTCAAGGTTTAGGAGTTAGGTTTTAAGGTTTAAAGGTTAGGGAAAAGGTAAAAGGGAAAAGGGTCTAGGGTTTAGGGTTTAGGGATCAGGGTTTAGGGTTTAGGGTTTAGGGTTGAGAGTTGAGGGTTCAGGGTTTAGGGCTCAGGGTTTAGTTTTTAGGGTTTAGGGTTTAGGGTTTAGGGTTTATGTTTAAGGGTTCAAGGTTTAGGGTTTTGGCTTAGGGCTTATGGCTTAAGGCCTAGGGTTCATGGCTTAAGGTTTAGGGTTTAGGGCTCAAGGTTTAGGGTTTAGGGGTCAGGGTTTAGGTTTTAGGGTTTAGGGTTTAGGATTTAGGTATTAGAGTTTAGGGTTTAGGGCTTAGGATTTAGGGTTTAGGGATTAGGGTTTAAGGTTTAGGGTTGAGGATTTACGGTTTACGGTTTAGGGTTTAGGAGTTAGGGTTTAAGGTTTAAAGGTCAGGGTTCAGGGTTTAGGGTAAAGGGTTCATGTTTTAGGGTTTAAGGCTCAAGGTTTAGGGTTTAGGTTTTAGGGTTTAGGTTTTAGGGTTAAGGGTTTAGGTTGTAGAGTTCAGGGTTTAGGGTTTAGGGCTTAGGGCTTAGGGTTTAGGGTTTAGGATTTAGTGCTTGGTTTAGAGTTTAGGGTTTAGGGGTCAGGGTTTAGGGTTTATGATTTAGTTTTTAGGGTTTAGGTTTTAGGGTTTAGGGACCTTTAGGATTTAACATTTAGGCCTTAAGGTTTAGGGTTTACGGTTTAGGGCTCAAGGCTCAGGGTTTAGGGGTTAGGGTGCATGGTTTAAGGTTTACGACTTAGGGTTCGGGGTTCAGAGTTATGGGTTTAAGGTTTAGGGGTTAGTTACAGGTTTAAGGTTTAGGGGTTAGAGATTAGGGCTCTAGATTTAGGGTTTAGGGCTCAGGGTTTAAGGTTAAGGGTTTAGGGCTCAAGGATTAGGGTGTAGGGTTCAAGGCTTAAGGTTTAGGGTTTATGGTTTAGGGATTAGGGTTTAGGGTTCATGGTTCATGGTTTATGGCTTAAGGTTTGGGGTTCATAGTTATTGGTTTAAGGTTTGGGGTTAGAGCTCGAGGCTCTGGATTTAGTATTTAGGGTTTAGGGCTTAGGGCTCAGGGTTTAGGGTCTAGGGTCAAGGGTTTAGGGTTATGGGTTTAGGGTTTAGGTTTTAGGGTTTAGTATTTAGTGTTTAGGGTTTATAATTTATTATTTTGGTTTTAGGGTTTAGGGTTTGGGTCTCATGTTTTAGGGTTAAGGGTTTAGGTCACATGATTTTAGGGTTCATCAAATTTGTAGGCGAGAACATTCAAAGAGATTCATCAAAATTTGATGTTTTTCATATGTTGATATTTTAAAGGAGGTAAATGTCATATTCCTAACTAGCTAATCCTTCCAAAGACCCCAGTAGTCCTCAATCCTTGGATGTACAAGGAGACAATGTTACTTGGCTTCCATTTATAATGATAGAGATATTTGTAAATTCATGTTATGACCTCTAAATCTATATGAATTTCAAGTTTCTTAGAAATCACATCACACCCTTCACTAGGATTGATGAATACCCCTATCTTTTTATTCAGGGGATTTTGAAAACATCCATGGGTTTATCATATAAGGAATTATCAATGAATGGAAGGTCACTAAGTCATAGGCCAGGTAACTCCCATTTAGAACTAAACAAGAAAGCTTTACTAGGCGATTGATAACCCCTTAGTGTTCTTAGTCATTCCCCTATTTCTATGCTTATTTTGAACACTTTAGGAAGTTTTGTCAAATTTACTATCCATTCTAGTAGAACACTTGAACTTTATCTTTCTTCGGAGGAGAGGATACTACAGGAAATTCAATTATGATCCTACACCTCTACATTAATATATTCTCTATGTTTCTTTTGTTTCCTTTAAGATTAATTTTTTTGTTGTGGTGGTTATTTTTCCAGCTTCCAATGGGTCATCTGGCTTGCATAATACCATACATGGAAATATGAGAAATGTGAAAAAAAAATTAGAGTGTGAATAAATTTACATTCAAGAGCGAAAGTATATGTGGGGAGAAACAATTTTGGAAGAGATGTGTAATATATGCATTACAAGGCACAAGGTAGATGTCATATCCATTTAGTTACTTGTCCCACCTCTCATAAACAAGGTAGTTCTATAAGTAGACTCAATGATGGTTCTAGGCATGAGACTAGGAAATATTGATGAAATATGGTTTGGGGTTTAGGGTTTAGGGTTTAGGGCTCATGGTTCAGGGTTTAAGGTTTAGGGTTTAGGGTTCAGGGTTCAAGGTTCAAGGTTCAGGTTATGGTTTAGGGTTTAGGGCTCATGATTCAGGGTTTAAGGTTTAGGGTTTAGGGTTCAAGGTTCAAGGTTCAAGGTTCAAGGTTATGGTTTAGGATTTAGGTTTTAGGTTTAGGGTTTAGGTTTTAGTGTTTATGGTTAGGGTTTATGGATCGAGGTTAAGGATTTAGGGTTTAAGGTTTAGGGTTTTGGGTTTTGGGTTAAGGATTTAGTGTTTAGGGATAAGGGTTTATGGTTTACGGTTCAGGTTTTAGGGTTTATGGTTCAGGGTTCAGGGTTTAGGGTTTAGGATTTAATGTTTAGGGATTAAGGTTTAGGATTTAATGTTTAGGGATTAAGGTTTAGGGTTTATGGTTTAGGGCTTGAGGTTTAGGGTTTAGGTTTTAGGGCTTAGGGCTTAGGGTATATGGTCTAGGGTTTAGGGTTTATATTTTAGGGCTCAGGGATAAGGGTGTAGGGTTCAAGGCTTAGGGTTTAGGGTTTAGGATTCGATGTTTAAGGTTTAGGGTTTAGGGGTTAGGGTTTAGGATTTAGGATTTAGTTTTTATGGTTCAGGGTTTAGGGTTTAGCATTTAGGGCTCATGGTTCATGGTTTAGGGTTTAGGTTTTAGGGTTTAGGGCTTATGGCTTATGGTTTAGAGCTTAAGGCTTAGGGTTTAGGGCCCACATGAAAGGGTTGAATGTTTAAGGGTTAGATTTTAGAGTTTAGGTTTTAGGGTATAGGGATCATGGTTAAAGGTTTAGGGTTTAGGGTTTAGGGCTTGAGGTTTACAGGTTTAGTGTTTAGGTTTATGGCCTATGGTTTAGGTTTTCGATTGTAGAAGTTAAACACTAAAAGATTTAGGCCGAATGCTTTGAAATCTGAAAAATTATGTATGTATTGACCAAATTATACTTTAAAAACTATCTCCTAAACCATGACTCATGGAGTCATGAGACGAATTCCATAAGGTGCGAGTGACCCTAATTTCTTATATTTATATAAATAAATTTAAAGTATAAGAAATAATAAAATATAAATAATAATAAATGAAAAACTTATACTTGTTTATAGTACACGAAACGCATACCCGTTATGTAACACGTGCACGTTATAACGCATACATGTTTTGGATATTCTCTTTTCCCAAGCCATGCCTCAAGGCTTGGGATCCGGTTTGATCCCCAAGCCGAGGTATGGACCTAAAAAAACACAAACGTGTTTTTACAAAATAATGTAAAAATGTCACTTCCTCTATTATACATCGATCCATTTAAAAAAAGTATACCACAACGTAGATCGAGTCTCTTCTTTCTAAAAATATAATCTTTGAAATTTTCTTACTAATATAAGGTTTCCATATTGTTTATTTTCTATCTATGCCTTTTTATAGCTATTTTTTGAAGTGTAAATATGTCTATCTTTCATGGTGTATCTTTTTTTGGGTGATCAAAATTTTAAAAAATTATACTAGCCCAAAATAGGCATAATTCTATACATATTAAAAATATATAATTTTCAATATTTTTAAGCTAGATAGGGGGCATGGTCAGAGCTTTGTTATTTTTCAAAACATAAAATTTATGTACTAGAAAAATCATAAATTAAAAATATTTGCTAAAAAATGGAGCCCAAACTAGATGCTCCTAGCTATCTTTCTACCAAAGGTATTTCAAAAATACTAAACGGTGCTCAAAAATGGGGGCGGTGGGCACGAAAGTCACTCTATTATGTTTTTTAACAAAAACAAGAGCATTTGTTGGTATTTTAGTTGTTTGACCCACTTAAACTTATCCATTTTCAATAAAATTTAGTAGCTTAGAAACTAGACTCAAAATTCTACGATTCATATTTCTACAACATCTTCCAATTTTGAGTGTAACTATTTCAAAAACTCATACAAGTTGAAGTTTTGTTTTTCATAAAAATGCGTCCACTTAAGACCCCCTTTTGGCCCCCAACTTGGTGCACTTACACAAGAACTAGATGATGTTGTAGTAGTAACAATAGGTGGAGGATCTATAACATGTGTATCAATGAGGTCTTGTTCAAATCAATGACTCTATAGCATAGAAGCATGAATGATTCACATGTGTCATATTGCAAAAAAAAAATTAACGCTGGAATCAAACCATGGAAAAAGATAAATTACTTCTCTAAGTCAATAGGTTGAAAGACTAGTTATTACATACAAGCATTAAATCACAAAATTTATTCCATGACAAGTTTTGTTTTCCCCGATGTAAAGTAGGTAGATGATCATATGTAACTCTAGGGTCATTGTTGATGATGAAGTCATGGAGAAAAGATTCTTCCATCTCACAATAAGTGCTAATATATCTAAATCATAGATGGGTATACCATTAGATAGCATTATCCATAATACCGTGGCAAAATGCTTTAAGCAATAATTGATCATTAGAATATGAAGCCATAGCCATACGATAATGCTTGAGATATAAGTAGGGGTTTGCAGTACCATCAAAACATGAAAATGTATCCATGATAAAATCCTTAGGAAATGTTGAGTTATAAATCTTCTTGAGAATAGGGTTGTTGTCGAATGATTTTTATCAATGGATGCCTAATAGGCCTTGCTCTCTAATGTAAGAGATTGGACTTGATACTGTAAGTGACCAACAACATGCATGAGGGACAAGATATCCTATGAAGGAATAGTAGAGGATGGAAATAATGTGTTAAGAGGTTGTAATTTTCCATTATGAGTAATCATATAGATATCAAGAGGATACATAGGAGATTCCAATGCTAAGGGAACACTAGAAGGTGGTGCCAAAGGAGTAATAGGTGACGAAGGACATGGAACATCCATAGAAGTAGTAGGACTAGCATCAGAAACATCCTTAGGAGATGACACTTTGGGTGAAGATGTGGTAGTAGGAGGAGACAAGTAATAGGAGGAGATGAAGTAATAGATGGAGATGAAGTGGCATGAGAATATGAAATAATAGATGGATATAATGGATGTATGTTATTAGATACAACCTCAAAAGAAGATGATAATAGATCAGGGGATTCACACTCAATAGTATGCAAAGAATTAGAACCATGAATATCAATTGTTTCATTGAACTCAAAGAGAGACTCAAATAGAATAATGTCGTTAAGTGTATCATCAACATAGTATGAAGGAGTATGCAAACTAGTAGGCGATGTGTTATGAGAAGCATTTTGCAGAAATAGAAGAAAAATGAGACGTAGCTAGAGCAGTGTCCTAACTAGTATGAGAATCAACATGCACAAGTGTATTATCATTAGGGCCAAGCATGAAATTAATGAGAGTATCATCTAGATTTTATTTGGAAATTTCAAAAGGAGGATCATGGCTAATTGTATAACATGGTGTACAATGAGTGAAGCTCATTAGATCAAAAACAATGCCAATGGTAGAATTATCAAAGCTAGTAAGCACATTACATTCCTCGTGAAGAGTTGTTGTTGAATATGATCCGACATAGTAACATCATGATATAGAGCAGTGAGCTTGGCTATGGTTGCCTCATCATAGATGAGATTTAGCCATGATTATCGAGAAGGAGAAGAGTTATCCTTAGCCATTAGGGTTTTAGTGGATCCTAGGGAAAATAGTTCTAATCTACAAGTTCACCAAAATGATTCAATAAAATATGAAATTTTATTATTAATCTAAATGTACAAAAATACCATAAATAAAATATATTGAAATGGATATACTACACAATTTATTTGATTTTATAAATGAAAGGAAGTAAGAAGGATAAGGTACTTACTTGAATTTGACTTACCGAGCGCAGTGATCCGATACTGAGTAGTGTGATGGAATTACAGACTAGAGTGTCGCAAAAAACTTCATAAAATTATATTGGAGGTAGATCTAGCCAAACCCAGGGCACACAGGGGTGCTCTTGTCTTAAATTTGGGTGCCCTAGTCTATGGAAAAGGGTGGAATCTGATTTTGATATGGTCGCTAGGTTTTCGTAATTATTCACCTTTGGTCACATGAGTGTCACACTTGGCTCACTAATGTCGATGCAAACTTGCAATGAAGAATCACCTACAAAATCCCATACAAAGCATCAAACCCTAAAAAAACATATGTAGAATGAGGAGTCGGACTATACTCGAGATGCCACAATGGTGGTGTTACGGTTGAGTGTTGTACAACATCTCAAACCCAGTGTATTTCTATGTGTTTGTGTGTGCAATAGTGCTCTTGGTTTGCCCTTGCGCCAATAGCGCCAAGATAGTGGGAAATAACTAGATAAAAATGTAAATGTGTCGATAAAATAGAAACGAACTTCCCTTCCTATGATGTGTGTATGCAAAATAATAGCCCAAATGCAATCCCTTGCTCTGTGTAGATAGCTAGCCCTTGATAACAATATTCCACCCATATCATGGTATGTATGTTATTTTTATATAGGGATCTCTTATTTGAATTTAACCACTAATGACCCGACATGCCAACTAGTAACTCGGGAGATGGGAGGAAAATTGAAAATACTTGACCTTAAATGTTAAAAATAATATCAAACATAAAGACAACATGGGTGCCTAGGATGGACATGAGCACTTGGCGCTACTATCCCGCAGGTGCTAGTTTCCAGAGATAAGTAATGAAAAATGAGTGAGAACTGACGATGGGAATCCACGAGACCCGACTAGAACTATGTGTGTGAGTGGAAAATGTGCAAGGAAACAAGCAATGATGAAAAACAAGACAAATGAATGGACTATCGATTTGTCATCAATGAATACTTTTCTTATGCTATATCCATATATAAAACAACATACTTTTGGTATAATAATAGTGTTTAGTGCATGATTTTGTGTCTACATTGGCATAATTTACATAGATTTCTCTAAGATAGGGATGCTAGTTAAATATAGGCACCTCGAGAATGATTTCTATCAGCATATTTTACATAGATTTCTATAAGATAGGTATGCTAGTAGCATCCGTGGGATTACATTTTGCATTAACATATAATATGAATTTTTCATTAAAAATTAAATGTGTTACATACATCACATTAAATGAAAACAAACAAAGCATTTAAAAAATAGTCCAAATACATTATATACAATAAGATAAAATGAAAATTAAATAGTCAAATAATATTAATCAAAATGTGTCATGCACATAACATAACATATCAAGAAATAAGTCATTTTATATTCATAGAAAGAAGTTTGTAATATGTACATGCCTTTATATATCTTCTAAAGATTTTAGTATTTCTTCCTCAAATTTCCTTTTGGAAACATGTTTTCCTTTTTTCATCCTTTCGTAGTGGTCATAAGTGTGTACATGTATTTGTTAGCAATGCAAAAAGAGTTAGAACTAACACCTAGTAGTCCTAAAACAAAGCTAAATCAAATTCAATGCACCATCATGCTTAGAGCTTAAGCAAGACTAATCTACTAACATCCTTGCATTAGAACATGAAAAAATATTCAAACTAACATGTTAATCCATTAATCTCTATCTCTATTGAATGCTAATCAAAATGAAATGAACCTATTTAGATCCTTAGCAATCAAAGGTTTGATTGTATGTTTGAATCCCAAGGTTTTCAAGAATGGAGTCTTGTCAATCCATGGCTACAAGACCATTTGACATATCCCCATATGACTTCAAAACTTGGGTGGATGAATACAAGAAATGAAAGTAGCTAGCTTCTCCAATGAAGAATGCTCCAAGATGACAAATGGCTATAGCTTATTTGCTATATGCTCACTTTTGTTTCTCAAGGAATAGGTGTAAGTGTAAAGGTAGGAGGAGGGCTCTTTATATAGCCCAATGGATAAAAGAATCTCTACATCCCTTTGCATGTGGGATAATAGAGATGTTGAGTTAGTTGTGGATAAGGGGGGTGTTGGTATCCAAATTTTTTCTCCTTTTCAAACCAAGCAACAACACGATTCAACAGAAGCTTAGAGGCAACTAGATCACGAATATATGTCATTTTATAGCCGGGGAGGAATCTAACTGTCCCTTTGGTACTTGGATTTCTGGAGAGATGAATAGCACCTTCAAGAGGATTTGATCTATCCTCACTATTTTAGGTTGTGCCTTTCAACCAAGGTAAGAGAACCTATTTTGTAACATTTATTATCTGAAAGGAGATACATGTACCTTTCTTTTGCAGAAATTTTATAGGTAAGACTGTGGGGAAAATATGATCAACACACCAAATTTGACTCTCACGAGTTGTCACTTCCAGATTATGGAGATATTTTCACAACAAGGCAAAGGTTACTAAAGACATTTGAGACCCTGATTGCTTCTACATGTTTTGGTAACAGAGATTATGCATTTGTGTGCACATAGGACAAATAGGGGTGGTACAGGTAGGATTAGTTGTTTTTGAATGAATTTTTGGTGGGAGGTGGGGCAGGGTGAACTTGATTCACCAAATCCTTGAGGAATCTTACACAATGGGAGGCTAAACCAATAGAATGCCATAGAATAGCTAGAATGTTTCTTTAACCAAAATATGTGCTTCAATGGAGGCCCAGATCAGCACTCTTTCACATAATCTTTGAGATTCTATCACGAAGGCTTGAGTTAGAAAATCCAACAAAACATCAACTACTAAGCCAAATCTCGCCTAAGGTACACCTAGAGGCTTACAGAAAATCTCTGTCACACAAAGGAAAGAAAAGTGATTTTAAATCGTTTATTCCAATCCCAAATGAAAGCTCTTCTGAGAAATGGAATTGTAGATGCCACTAAAATGTCACAAGGATTGAGGCCTGTGTGATTGGGTCAAATTTTAATACAATATTGCAACAGAAACAGGAGAAACTACTTGCATACATTCAGAAATAAAACCAACACATTTTGCTCAAGACAACACAAAAAAACTTGAATTTGATTAAATCTATTAGCGGGGAAAGTTTCATAGAAAAATCTCAGAGCTTGTCAATGGTTGTACACTTGCAACCACCTTGACACAATAAAACTTAATACAAAAAGAGATAACCTAGTTTCTCATATGGATTCTCAAAAGACAGGCTTAGTCAAATTTTCCTCTTGGGAATTTTCTTCGACCTCTAACACTCTGACCTCTAACTTCCAACCTTTGCATGAAAATTTTGTGCCATTTATAACCTTTACAAACAAACCCCATTTCTCCCCAAAAGACAAAAACCTTAAATGCACCAGTGCTCGCCATGATTCTTTCACGATTCTCAGAATCAAATCTGCAAAAGTCACTAGGTGCTCGAGGGGGATTTCATCGAATATCTCCCACTTTTAACTCTTTCCTCTGGTAGATCACTCTTTCTTCAATTTTCCAACCACTTCTGCCCCTAATCTGTCAAATCTAGCTCCTTGCGTGCTTGGGAGAAGAAAAATAGAAAATCTAATCAAGCACGAAATTCAGACCATTTTAATGGTGAAAGACGTCTTTCCGATCTTCCCACCAAACTTAGATATCAAAATTAACTCCCCTCTCTGTTTGGTGTGTAGAAAATACCAAGAAATCATGGAGACTCGCACTTCCAGACGTGTTTCAAAAAAATGGGGGAAAATCAAATTTCAGACTCTCAGCTATTGTTGATCTTTACTTTGAATTTGGGTCGTCCACGTGGAAGATTCGAACTTAAGAACAGACCCAGGGGCTTCCTTTGAATTTTTAATATTTTTGGAAAAATGGAAAAAATCTCCATTTTGCTCTGCACCTCCACCCTCGGAAATGAGCCTAACACGTGTCCAAATATGATTCGAGTGGGGTTACGCTTCCTTTTTACTTTTGAATCTTTTCTCCCAAAGGGAATTTTTCCAAATTTCCCCCGAGAGTCCGCACCTCTGCCATTGACCGGGTAAAGCATTGACTATTTCCCTCATCGGGTTTATAGGCCATTTTGAGATTTTAATCCTTAAGGGGCAAAAATCCAAGTTGCCTCGATGGTCTACCTCCCTACCTCTTTGACTTTTCAAACGCCACATGTCACCATGGTGCACCTTTAGGCGGTCCCAAAAATTTGATACCTTGAATGAGCGCAGGCTCGCCACGTGTCCTGGCCCGACAAAATCTTGTCTGAATGCTTGCAACTCGGCAGAAGGCACCACATGTCATGCTCCAAGGCAGTATCCTTTGGCCATTGAAAATTCCAAGCAAAATGCAAAGTGAGTGGAGGCCTCCACGTGTCTTCGCGGCACAACCTCAAGATGGTGCCCAAAGTAGAGACCCTTAATGAGCAAGAGCTCGCCACATGTCCTGTTCCACCAAACTGTACCAACTACACAAAAAAATTTGTAAGTCTGGGAAAATTAGTGGAAGCCTCCACGTGTCCTCCCAGCGTTACTCTAAGGCCAAACCAAAAATTAGATCTTCAAATGAGCGTCGTGCCTCCACGTGGAAAAATTTTGAGTTAAGGCTTTCCATGAATTTTTCTAAGTACCCAGCTGAGCCGCATCCAACCAAAAGGTGCCACATCCCCGTAAATGCAAGGATGTAAATTTGATTGGGAGAAACGCCCATCAAACCATAAAATACAAGAAAAATGACCTTTTGAGCCTGGGAATGAAATTTTCTTCAAGGACAGAAAGTTTAGAAATGTTACAAGGCTCAAATACATTCTTTAGGGACACATCAATTCATTCTTCTTCAAGTATCTAGGATAGAAATGTCAAGGACAACAAATCCTTGACTGTGGGAAATAGAGAGAACGGGAAAACACAAGTTTTGAAGGAACAGAGCACGGAGACTCAAAATATAGACCCTTCTAGAGGAACAAAGAAATGAGGAGACAAACATGGACCCATACATGATCTTCACTCAGGAGCAGATTAAAAATGGCAACAAAGATTGACCAAGCACAACACGGGGAAGGAGAAAATGATAGAGGCCGTAAATCAATAAATTTTCAAGGCACAAATGGGGCGAGACAATTTTGAGCACCAATAGGGGGTTTATAAAGGGTTGAGTTAACTTTAGGAGAGTTTAGCTTATCCTTTAGTGACTGACCATGGTGCACCTTTAGCGCGCAGTCCCAAAAATTTGATACCCTGAATGAGCGCAAGCTCGCCACGTGTCTGGCCGACAAAATCTTGTCGAATGCTTGCAACTCGGCGAAGGCACCACATGTCATGCTCCAAGGCAGTCTCCTTTGGCCATTGAAAATTCCAAGCAAAATGCAAAGTGAGTGGAGGCCTCCACGTGTCTTCATGGCACAACTTCAAGATGGTGCCCAAAGTAGAGACCCTGAATGAGCAAGAGCTCGCCACATGTCCTGTTCCACCAAACTGTACCAACTACACAAAAAATTTGTAAGTCTGGGAAAAGTAGTGGAAGCCTCCACGTGTCCTCCCAGCACTACTCCAAGGCCAAACCAAAAATTAGATCTTCAAATGAGCGTCGTGCCTCCACGTGGAAAAATTTTGAGTTAAGGCTTTCCATGAATTTTTCTAAGTACCCAGCTGAGCCGCATCCAACCAAAAGGTGCCACATCCCTGTAGATGCAAGGATGTAAATTTGACTGGGAGAAACGCCCGTTAAACCATAAAATACAGAAAAATGACCTTTTGAGCCTAGGAATGAAATTTTCTTCAAGGACAGAAAGTTTAGAAATGTTACAAGGCTCAAATACATTCTTCAGGGACACATCAATTCATTCTTCTTCAAGTATCTAGGATAGAAATGTCAAGGACAACAAATCCTGACTTGTGGGAAATAGAGAGAACGGAAAAACACAAGTTTTTGAAGGAACAGAGCACGGGAGACTCAAAATATAGACCTTTCTAGAGGAACAAAGAAATGAGGAGACAAACATGGACCCATACATGATCTTCACTCAGGATCAGATTTAAAAGGCAACAAAGATTGACCAAGCACAACACGGGAAGGAGAAAATGATAGAGGCCGTAAATCAATAAATTTTCAAGGAACAAATGGGTCGAGACAATTTTGAGCACCAATAGGGGGTTTATAAAGGGTTGAGTTAACTTTAGGAGAGTTTAGCTTATCCTTTAGTGACTCATGTGGATAAAGGGGTTTATTAATTAATAGATGTGAAAGCTTATAAAAAAAAATTAGAGGAATATTAGCATGATTTAGACTATAAAATGGGATTAAATTAACTAAATAATGATTTATTGGAATAATGAAAGGGGAAGCCAACTAATTAATAATAATTAATTAGTTTAGATAGAAGGAAGGATTAATTAACGAAAGGTCGTTAATTAGGGTATTTGTTGAATAGAAAACTTAATTAATTACTTATTGTAATTAATTAACGATGATAGAAGAAAAGATGAGCATTATTGACGATATGTCACCAATTTACGGGAAAGGGGATAATTAGCACAATTTAAGTATTTAAATTGTTCATGCTAAATTATAGGTGTCTACAATAAGTAAATGGTGGAAATATTCTCATACCTTCCAAAGACTTTACATGAGATATTGTGATGAATGTTAACCATGTTCTTCTTATTTCCCTATATCAATTATAACCTTTGAATGAGTCAAACCTTGTGATTTGTGTATTGTTAATGCCCTTGCCAACCGTAAGGGTAGTTGTTGTGTGCGTCCCAATTATATTGGAGTAATTGGAACTGTATGTGGAATTTCATCTTCAAATGGCATTCGAGTAACTATAAAATTCAACCATAACATATGTTGGTGGCTTGGGCGGGAGCTTCCCAGTGTTTGTATATTATATTTTGAATATACCCCAAAGCTCCATTTACAAGTCCTACTTCTATCCAAATATTTTAGGTTAACATCACCCTTGCATCTCTAGTAATTAGTAATGACACAAAAAGTTTATCATTTTAACCTTCTATCTTTGAGTGTAAAGACCTTTGCCTACTTTGGTTGAAATACTATGTGCGACAAGTCTTTTAAGTGAATACATTTTTTTGTTATGGTTACTGACATTATATTTTATGGAAAACAAATGAATGTTATTGTACAATTCTTCATTACCAATTCTATCTAGTTTATCATTGGTTGTTGTCATCAATACCTTCCAATCACCGATTTTTGGATTTGCATCTCGTAGATTTTTGAGAAGTTGATGAAACCTTATTTGATCCTCACTTTCTCCTTCTTATCGAAATATCTTATCCAAAGTAATAATTGTTTTAAATTCTTCCCACAATAGTTTTACACTCCTGTTACTATCATACAGTGGTCTATCACTAACAAGTGGTAGTTGTCCCAAATCTCTGACCAAAATCATAGATATTCCTCCAAAACTCATATTTCCATTTTCAGAAATGCTTGATGAAGTCAAGAGTCTATGTTTTGTAGCATATTTTTTCCAATGAAGCTCATTTCATAAATCAAAATGTATTTTATGTGGCGCATCTCTTCTTGAAAATTTATAAGTTTTGTTCTTTCTAATTATGTAAAATCCTTTATTGGAATTCAAAGCTGTGAATGGATTGTTGATGCACCAACAATAAATGTTGCAAACTAAAGTTGGTGCAAGTTATAGAATAATAAGTACGCTCATGGAAGATTGCATCTTGCAAATATTGACAATTGACACAAATTAAATATGATTTTCCCATTCCCATCGTTCCTTAAATTATCGTGTATAATGGGAAGGAATTCTTACCTTGCTGATAATGTGCTATAATTATATCGAGTTCTTTTTTTGTTTAACTCCTAAGGTTCCATAGTTCATAGGTGGTGCTATATCATATTCTATGATAAACCCATTATATCTCATGGTGCTTATGAAATTTATCACTTTATTTGTTTATTCTTCACCTTGATATTCGATATTCCATGGTGCTTTTCTTTCAAGATATCTTTTTCAAAACATATCTACTTCAATTACTTCTATAATGTGGCCATGTTATAACCTAGATAGAATTTTCCACTCATGTTCGATTGTGTTTTGTTGAATAGGTTGATTATCCTCATCTTCGAATAATTATGATTTATGTCATCTTCTAGTATAATACTTCTCTCAACATGCCAAGGAGTATAAGTGAATGAATCCCATTTTTATTTGATTACATCATCATCAAGTCCAATATCTCTTTCTATCTCAAAAAATCTCTTGTAAAGTAATAACTTTGACCAACAAAAATAACCCATTTACTTGATCCACATGCAAGAATGGAGGAAAATGTTGGGAATACTCTAATAATAGTTTTTTTAATCCTTGGATCCCATTTGTTATCTATTTTTCACCTTGGATTATATGTCCAAGCTTTTTTTTGCGCCAATAAGTGAAACACTTTCCATAGAAAAATGCCTATTCTTGTATCCATCAATGAAAGATCTTGTTTTCTCTTCATGGTCATCTTCATCATTGTTATTGTTAACTACCCTCTTGAACACCTCTCGTGAAACATTCAAATTGATAAATACTCTACTACTCTCTACTAATGGAAGCTCCAACAACATGTGACATGTTTCTTGTGTGCTAATTTCTCTTTAGACAATTATTTCGTGAGAAGATTCTTATATGCCCTTGCCTCTAATTCATCGAGATTTTCAATGTTTGCATGTCACATCATCATTTGATGATATGTTTCGAACTCTTCTCTACTTCTCTTTGCATACTTTGCAATGTAGTTAATAACAACATGTTTGGAAAGAACAAGTTGCCAATATACATTTTCTCTCCATAATTGTAATATGTAACAATTGTGTGTATTTACTTTGTCGCCATTTCTTGCACACTCAAACTTTTTATCTCTTGTCTCTAAGTCTTGATATAATTTTAATCCGTCAAGATTCAGTAGCCAAGGTGCATTATACCTGTAAGAAATAATAACTCATTTTATTACTTACACTCTTATTTTATTTTATTTGTATACAACTATTTCAATGTGTGAATATCTTACCTACAAACCATTCTTACTCTTTTCTTATACAAGCAAACACCCTCATTACACATTTTATGTCATTCTAAACAATTGAGAAGTTCTTCATATTCATGTTCCATATCCATTTTTGTAATTTGTATTGTATTTCAAATACATGGATGTTGCACAAAATTTTGTATTACCTTCAATTATAATTTACATAAAAAAATATCAGTCCACAATAGGTAAACAAAAAAATTAATAAAAAAATTCTCTAAGATAGGATTGATAACATACTTGTATGTTTCATAGGTGTGGATCTTCACGAGGATTCCATGCATGAACAATAGAATGGAAATATTTCTCTGCATTTTTCGTTCATGATCATTTTTCCAATCAAGGTTATCCATATTTGGTGCCCCATCTAACCATATGAATCCATGCACATGTGGTGAACCTCTATGTTTCCATATATATATATATATATATATATATATATATATATATATATATATATATATATATATATATATATATATATATAAGTAGTATTTTACTCTCATTCCTTTTTGCAGTATCTCCTTACAAAAAAATTATGTCGCATGTGCATGTTTTTTATTAGATGAGGCAAAAAAATAGTTTTGAAGAGATCTAGAAACCACCGAACAAACGAAAGATAAAAATCAAATCACAAAGGTGAAACATCAAGGAACTGGACCATCGAGGCCCAAGGTGAAACAAAACAACAAGAAAAGTGAAACCATCCAAAAGGAAGACCTAAAGATAGAAAGGGCCCTGCAAAGACAATCAAAGTGCTTTGACCATCAGAACCACAAGGCCAACCTAACTACCATGGGCAGTTCCATGATGGGATCGAAGGCTCGTCCTTATAGGATAATTTCCATTTGTTCCTTTCTCCTTGTTATTCACAACCTTCTATCCATCCCCACATTGGGATCCACATTCTCATCTAGGTGGATAGGTAGGCATATCTTGAGAACCTCATTGTTTTTAGAGCTTTGATTCTACATGAAACCAGGAGGTTACACCGTTGATTCTTCCTCCTTCCCAGAAACTTGATGTGAGACAATAATCAATTACATTCTGTCTTCGCCAATTATGGGCATCTCATGGATTTTTTGGTGTTTTTCCAGACATCGGTGCATGTAAATCAACCCAATACATGTCAGCTGCACTTAAAGTGAAGAAAATAGTAGGTGATACAATTTGATGTAACATGTCAGTTAATTCACCAGACATTTTTCCCAGTAGGACCTTGTGCCTCTCAAGGTGGTTCCAAACCGCATCAAACAATCAACTAGGTGGGAGTGAGGTACATTTTCCATATGTTCACGCAACTCATTAATTGTAATTGGCATATCATGAAGGTTATTTTTCACAAAACCTATAGATGATTTTTTTGCATGATGTCTCACGATCATGTTCATCATGTAGTATCTAAATATTGGGTGTCGGCTGAAATGATGACCCCTATATCAAGACAAATGTTTAAAGAATTCATGTAGATGCACTCGTCTTAACTAAGGTTCTATCTAATCACATCTTCCATCAAGATACAATGTTTAAAATGTCATATCAAGTAATCCTAATGTGACATATTCATTTATAGGAGATAATCCGATCCCCACCAATCAATAAGTGTTTCAGGATTTGCATTAGGGTTATTTACCCATGCATGTATTAATTCCATCTCTCTTCAGGCATAGGGTGGCTTAGATTCCATTGATGTTATTTCCTTCATCAATCTCTATCACTGGACTAATAAATACAATGTCATTTGCATTAGAATCAAACTCCATATAGATAGAGTTAAGTTGGTTGAATATATTTTCATTAGAATTAGGTGGAAGCTCATTAAGAGCATTATCATCAATCTGAACATCTAAATAGAACTTTTCATGGTCTATTTTGTATTTAAGATCCTTATATACTCTCTCTTTATTGACAAGATAAAGTTATAATTTGTTCCTCGTTGATCCCTCCTCTCGAACTATAATCATTGGAAAATCTTTTATTCGATGTGGAAAAAATTTAGTAACTTCTTTTATTTCTTGTGGAAAACTTATTGTATGTCCTTTATATTTATATTCACTTGTAGGATTAGATTCACATAGGCTATTAGCATTTCCTCAACCTGTGTCAAATTCACAAGTTCTGGTGGTTATGGCCCGGGATCCATATTGTTTGATGCTTTGAAAATTGATGATGACCTTTCTCTTTTTGACATCTATTACATACAGGGCCTTTAGGGGTTCAAGAAACATTTATTCCAATATAACATTCTTGAAAAATGTAGCACATGCTTGGTGAAGCAATATTATCTAGACCATGTCGAAAAATCATTTGAAAATTATTCAAATTTGTCTCAAGCATCCCATTGGGATTAGTTATAATTTTTCTCTTTCGATTTGTGAATCCTCCATTCGTCTTCTTCTTCTAGGTTGCAATCTTGATTCCTCTTCTAGATCATTATTTTGTAAGTTTTTATAACATCAACATTGATTGTATCTTGACATGCATTCTCAAGTGTTTCAAGCACACAATCTCTTCACCTTTGAATTTAATTCTTCGACTTGACATGAAAATTAACATTTGATCAATGATAATATCTTTGAGCTTCTTGATGATTTTGTTCTTATATTTCTTGTCTTTCAGACTCAATCAGTTGATTTGAACTCATTTGTCTTTGTATTCTTCTTCTCAACACATATTGATCATCTTGAGATGTATGTGCACGAAAATTTCTCATCGTATCAACATGTTCTCAATTTTGTGCTTCCAATTCTTCAACTATCAATTCGGCTATGCATGTAGTGGTTCTTTGTTTTCTTTATTCCTCTTTTATTACATATATCATTTGTTTTCGTTGTTTTCTTCAATATTCTCTTTGGTGTTCTCTTCGTTGCTCTTCATTTTCAAATTTCAATGTTGAGCCATATCTTCAAAATATTTGAAAAGAAATAATTATTAATATACAAACATTAATATAATTCTTAATTTCTTTAAACTATTAGTTATTTTAATTATATATAATATATAAATTAAATCTATATTAAATATATTTTAATAATTTTAAACTATATATATATATTTTGAAAATTAAATAATATTTTACAAAGAGTTAGAATAGTTAAAGTAAAATTATAAAAATATATGGATTACTAATGTAAAAATTGAATTGTTGGGGAATTGCTCGGTAAAATAAATATATAGATTTTGACATAAAAAATAAAAAACCTCATAGTAAATATTCGATAATGGAAATGTTAAAATGCATAATGTACAAACCTTTAGTACGAGAATATTTTAATAGATTAGATCTAAATATAACTTCGATCCTTTAAAGTTTGTTGGATATTTTAATTTTCTATATCTTTTATTTGTATCTTACATATATAATGTTTGAAAAGGTATGTAACATTTGGTGAGAAAATGTATGATGGTTAATAGGTATGTTCGTTATTAAAAAATAAATGTATTAATAACATGAGACACTTTCACTCTATGTTTTTTAATATGCTGGCTGTAATTTATTGAGCTGTAATTTATTTTTATGTACATGGTCATGCCATGAGAACTCATGCCCTCTCTCGGCATAATTAGAGCAATCTCAATACAATATTTACAAATATATTTATTTATGACTCAATACATTAAAAACATTCCACCATAAAATTTTATCTCATAAATAATATTTACATTTTTAATTTTTTTTAAATTATATATATATATATATATATATATATATATATATATATATATATATATATATATATATATCAATTGAAAGAAAGGGCGAGTAGCAAAATGGAATTTTAAAAAACATATAAATGACAATGAATAATATTACAAATTTTTGTCATTTAAAACACATTTATTTAAATATTAATAAAGATTATTAAGGGGTTTAGATCGATTTTCTATTAAAAAAGTTTTATTATAAAATAAATTTGAACAATCTAAATAGGATAACCACATATCAGTTCTTTTCTAACAAAATAAATCACAACAGTTTAAATTAGAATATCAACATTCTGATAAAAGAATTTCTACATAAAATAATAAACTTTAACACATTAATAATTTTTTATAGTTTAAATTTTTTTTTAAAGTTCATATTGTGTATCTGATATTATAAAATTTATTGTCATAAAAGAATATTTATTGAGAAAACGAAACATGCTGTTTATTTCCAAAATAAGTGAAATCTATTGATATTTATTTCTATATGATATCAACATTTTGTTAAAAGAATATCTACATAAAATCGGAGATTTTGACACACATTAATAAATTTCTATATTTCAATATTTTTTAAAAATCATATTGTGTATCTTTTATTATAAAAAGTAATGCCATAAACTAATATTTATGAGAAAAACAAACATGCTATTTTTTTCCAAAATGAGTGTGAAATCCATTGCTGTTTAAATTGTCTTGCTTATTAATCCATAAAAAGTAGGTCCGATCCTTGGTTCTGTTAACGGTAACAATGCCTATAGTCCTAAGAAATGGCCAAATTTCAGGTCATATAAAACCAAACACCAGTTATTCTTTAAAACAGTCTTACTAAATAAAACGAAGTATTCTTTAAAACACTTTTACTAAAAACTGCTAGAAAATGACAGCTACTGCTTACAGGTTAAAATATTGACCCAATCTTATGGGAAATAATTGTGAGATTTATGACAATTAGTATTGCTAAAAAAATAGAAACGTCGGGCACTTTTTGATGCATCATTCCCAGAACGTTCTCCTCTTCTATTGCTTGCACCAACAGGAGTTGCAGCTTTTAATATTGGCGCCTCGACGATCCATTCACAACTTCGAATCCCTATTACAGATTTTGCAGAATTGGAAGGATCAAGACTTGCAACATTCCAACAAGAGATCTGCCACATAAAATATGTATTGATTGATGAAATGAGCTTCATTGGACAAAGTTTGCTAGAAAACGTGGACTCCCGACTTTGTCAAGCATTCCCTGAAAGAGCAGACATGAGTTTTGGTGGTGTTTCTATGGTTTTGGTAGGAGATTTGGGGCAACTTCCTCCTGTTACCGATAAACCTCCATATGATAGTAATAGACGCGCAAAGCTGTTATGGGAAGCATTCGGAACAGTTGTTACATTGGATAAGGTATTTAGGCAAGGAGGAGAAGATGAAGACCAAAAACGTTTTCGACAACTTCTGGAAAATCTCAGAGATGCGAATCCGACACTAGATGATTGGATGTTGTTAATGAGTAGAACAAGTTTTGCATTAGACAAAAATAGCAACGAAGAATTCTATAATAATATTCACTTGATGGTGACAAAGATTAACGTGAATAACCACAACAACAAAAAATTGCATTCATTGAAAAGACTTGTCGCACGTAGCATTGCAACTAGAACAAGTACCGCCAACACACTGGCAGGAGGTCTGAATGACGAACTTGATTTAGAATTATTAATTTCTAATGATGCAAGGGTTATGCTAACATCCAATCTTTGGATAGAAGCAAGTCTTGTAAATGGAGCTCTGGGATATATTTGAAGCATAGTATATGCACCTGGTAGTGGTCCACCGAACCCGCCAACGTATGTAATGGTTGAATTTGATAGTTACTTCAGAATACCATTTGAAGATAGAACTCCATGTACCATCCCAATTACACCAATACAGAGGGGACGCACACACCAATTACCCTTACGGTTGGCATGGCATTGACGATACATAAATCGTAAGGTTTGACTCTTTCCAAGGCTACAGTTGATATTGAAGAAAGAGAAACAATGGGGTTAACATTTGTGGCTATCTCTCAAGTGAAGTCATTACAGAGTCTAAAAATATCTCCGCCATTTTCATATGAGCGCTATGCAAAGATGAAGAACGGAAAACTACTTTCAAACGTAAGGTGAGGAAAAAAAGACTTATGTCCTTGGAATATAAATAATGTACCATGTGTAACACACATTTCATTCTATGAATTTGTCATTACATGTGATGTACATTACGCATTTCAATTCATATGAAAAAGATTGTATTTTTTTAACTTGATAATACGGTTACTAATAAAATCCATAAGAACTTTGTGTATTATAGACCTTCCTTTTTTGCTCATACTCATTCTCTTAAGAGATATGGTTCCTCCTTTAAATGCATTTATGATGTTCCTTGTAAGATATTTGATTTTATTCATGCACAAACAAAATTCCCCCTTATTTTCCGTACTTTATTTTAGGTATTATTTTTTGCAACTCCAGCGGTTGCTACTAGCGTACCTATATTTATATAAATATATGTAATATATGTTGAGAGGTATATATTATATAAATATATAGGTGCCTTGTGAACTTCACATCTCGGCATATTTTACATGCATATAGAACATATATCAAAACATGACATGTAAAATATGCCGAGAGGTGAAGTTCATTAAGGCACCTATATATTTATATAATATATAAATATAGGTATGCTAGTATAGCATTAATGAAATATAAATATCTTAATATTTTCATTTGATAAAATAGAAACATCTATTTGTTTTCATTTTAAATATGTTATGATTTGGTTTTTTTTTTTTTTCATTTCTTATGATATAGATTAAATATCTAAGAAAAGTGAAACACGAAAATTGAATTTGGAAGTCTTTTCTTTCGATTTTGTAATATTTTTTAATTTTTAATTATAATTTAAATTAGTGTTTAAACACTCTCACAAATTTTAATGGTGTTTCCAAATCTTGTATTTGATTAGTGAAGATCGAATTGATTTCTAAGCAATCAATATATATGAAAATTAATTGTATCTCCTATGAAATTCATTTAAAGTAGACTTGTTTTTGTTGATTCATAATTGTACAAAAAAGGCCTAAATTTATAAAGATTATTTTTTTAAAAATCATTTAGATTCAATCAATTAGAGAATCTCAATAGATTTGTAGTTATAATGTAATTTAGAAAATCCCTAGATAAAAAACCAAAAAAATATGAAGAAAACAATTTATTAATAAATATCAATATAGGTTATAGCTTAAAACATTTATTGCCAATTACCTACCTATTTTATGTGTCCATATTGTTTTCTCTAAAAGGAGAATAGAGTAAGAAAGATTAAATAGTTATTGTTTGGGTCAACAATGGGATGGGTATATGTTATTCGTGAAGGCATAAAAATTGGGGTTCACCTACCTATTAATGATTTATAAAATAAGTTATTTATCTCCAAACTCCTAAATATAAAATTTAAATCAATCTATGTATTTGTTAATAATTTAAATTAATCTAAGGATAAGATATTTCGACAAAGAATAAAGTGAGGATCAAATAAGGTTTCATCAACTTCTGACAAATCTACGAGATGCAAATCCAACAATTGATGATTGGAAGTTATTGATGACAAGAACCAATGATAAACTAGATAGAACCAATAATGAATAATTTGACAATAGAATTCATTTGTTTTCCATAAAAGATAATGTCAATAACCACAAAAAAATTGTATTCACTTAAAAGACCTGTTGCACATAGCATTGCAACCAAAGTAGGCAGTGCCAACACTCCAATAGAAGGTCAAAATGATGAACTTGCTGTGGAATTACTAATTGCTAGAGATGCAAGGGTGATGTTAACCTCCAATATTTGGATAGAAGCAGGACTTGTAAATGGAGCTCTAGGGTATATTTGAAGTATAATATACAAACCTGGAAGTGCCCCACCCGAGCCACCAACATATGTTATGGTTGAATTTTACAGTTACTCTAGAATACCATTTGAAGATGAAACTCCACATACAGTTCCAATTACTCCAATACAAATGGGACACACACAACAACTACCCTTATGGTTGGCTTGGGCATTAACAATACATAAATCACAAGGTTTGACTCTTTCAAAGGCTACAATTGATATAGGGCAACAAGAAAGAACAGGGTTAACATTTATTGCAATATCTCGTGTAAAGTCTTTGGAAGGCTGAAGAATATTTCCACCATTTACTTATGACCACTATGAAAGGATGAAAAAGGAAAACATGTTTCCAAAAGGAAAGCTAAGGAAGAAACACCGATTTAGAAAATATATAAAGTCATGTACATACGGGGCCGAATTAAGGTTTCGAAGCGCCTAGGTAGTACTCGGAGAGTACGCCCCCTCCCACCCCCTCCGGGACCAGGCATCCACCTGTGCATGTTGATCCCAAAAGGCCCAATATCCACAAAAATAACCCAAGCTAAAACAACATGTAACAGAAAATTTCAGGTCGGCCATTAGTTCAATTTCCGTTTCAACTTTCCAGGGAGTACACACACGCTCAATAATAATGTCAAAATATCTATTCTTGATTTTTTCTAAGAGTTCTGAGTTCTGAATAATTTATTAATTTACCTCAAAACTGCTGCACGATAGTCACGCAATGGCACCTAAAAACGTGTTACATAATTAAACAAATAAGACTAGGAGAATTTCAATTTGTGCATATAAACATGTACCATACTACCGGATCATACATGTTCTACTTCTGTTCAAGTTTGCTTGCAACAAATTTTTCTTCGTTTGGTGAATGAATTGTGCAGCAACATCCTGGCAAAGCCGCAAAGCAAATTAGAATTTAGTGATTCCTGAACTTTGAAGGTTGATTAGACATTCGCTGAATCGTGATTCCTATGATCGATCTATGTGTTCTACTCCTTCCACCCCCTCTTTGGTTTCTTCCTTTTCCTTAAGATTTCAACTTTTCTCTTCCTTTATGAACTATGTATTGAGATTTAAAGGAAATATCTAAGGAATGATTTGACCTATTCAATATCTACTCATGCGATAACAAAGATCCCATTTGCTCATCAATTTTCAACTAGGTGAGATCGTTTAAATCCTGTAGTTCCCCATCTTGTCATACCCCTTCAACAAGCATTCTATAAGGCCTTTAGTTCATAATGAGATCATTTCGGATGTTTCTTTTGTTAAATTGACGATTCAATCATCATGGATCCTTTGCATTGAATGTCAGTTGAAATGTTATGGGCTATCATCACACTCTTCTCTATGGTTGATGCTTCTCCGGTATCGATCACTACCATGGGTGTTATCTTCACATCATACGGTTATGGTTCACAATCGTTATCAGACTTGAATCAAAAATATGAGTTGATAATGATATTAGCTAAAGTTTTACGTTTAACTAAATATGGTGGTGTTTTGAATCTTGTGCCCTCGATGAACGTGGTGTCATTGCCATTATACCCGTTAGAGATGGTGTGAGTTCCATTTGGTAAAATGACATTTCATGGAACTTGAATTCAATGTGTTAACTCAGATTTACTTACAATGATTAATGAACCTGAGATTAAGCTCCATTTAAAAAATTAATAGTCCTTACCAAACAAGTTTAGCCTTCGCAAGGATAGAGCACTTTGATTTGCTTCCTTACATCGTGCTTTAGTCAGATTTCGAGATGGATAAATAGAGACATTTAACGAACAGAGGTTTTTACAATATAATGGTTATAGTAATAAAATTACATATATAAAAAAATTACGTTTTATTTTATTTAAAATAAGTAATCGTAAACAAAAATATGTTGTGCAAGTAAATAAAAAATGAAAAAAATTGAACATAAATTAAAATCAAGATAAAAATAATAAAAAAATAAGATAGAATAAAATGAAAGAGCCAAAGAGGGTGAAATACGACAGTTGGAAAAATTTTAGGGTTCCTTATTATCTTGTGTTTTTAGTGTTTTCGGTTTAAGATCAAGTTGTGCCACCTTAATAGAAAGGGGATTTCATCAGAATTTGTTGTTGTAAGTGCTTGGGAATATTTTTATGTAGGAATGGGTGAGTTGTCACAAAATTAAATGAATGTTGCAATGTAGTCTGCAGAGTGAGACTGAGACTGAGAACTGAGAGAGTTTAAGTTAAGAACAAGACTGAGTCGGTCTAGCCTCCAAAGTTAAGAACAGTCACTGAGAGCTCCAATAATCAATTCCAAATTTCCAAAGTTCAGAACAGGTCCACAGGAGTCCAGGACGCATTACAATTATGGTGTTACCGTGTTCTAAGTTCACACTTCACAATCACAGACTACAGTTCTACTAGACTACTGAAAAACAGACTAACATTAAACAGTCACTTCAAAATTTGCAGCCACAGGGGTAGGGCCAGGAGATTCAAGAATCGAAGAACAAATTACAATTCAAAAAATGAATTTGAAATCAAGCAATCACGACGCCCTCCTTTTATATCAATTCTTTTTGTAAAATTTTAATTTGACTCCTTAGCCATTCCTCAGGTTTGCCTAGCCGACTGCCACTGGATTTTTTTTTGAAAATGCGGCGCCCTCCTTTTTGTGCACCCTAGGCAACTGCCTAGGTTGCCTAGGGTAAGACACGGCCTGTGTACATATTACAAACTTCTTTCTATAAATATAAAATGACTTATTTCTTGATATGTTATGCTATGTGCATGACACATTTTGATTAATATTATTTGACTATATAATTTTCATTTTATCTTATTATATATAATGTATTTCGGTTATTTTTAAATGCTCTTTTTTTCATTTAATGTGATGTATGTAACAAATTTAATTTTTAATGAAAAATTGATATTATATGTTAATGCAAAATGTAAATCCTACGGATGCTACTAGCATACCTAGCTTAGAGAAATCTATGTAAAATATGCCGAGATATATCATTCTTGAGGCGCCTATATTCAGCTAGCATATCTATCTTAGATAAATCTATGTAAAATTTTCTGATGTAGACACAAAATCGCACACTTGACACTTATTATACTTGCTAAGTATGTTATATATATATATATATATATATATATATATATATATATATATATATATATATATATATATATATATATATATAGTATATCTTGCGTAAGAAAAGTATTCACTGATGACCTATCCCATAGTCCATTTGTTTGTCTTGTTGGTCTTCATTACTTGTTGCCTTGCACATTTGTTAATTATACACACAGCTCGGTCAAGTCTCAAGGATCCCCGTCCTTCATCTCTCACTCATTTGTCATCACTTGTCTCTAGAAACTAGCATCCAAAGTTGGATAGTAGCACTTGTCATTCTTGTCCATCCTGGTCACCCATGTCCTCTTTGTGTTTGATCTTATTTTTGACATTTGAGGTCAATATTTTTGGTTTTCCCTCCCATCTCCCGAGGTACTAGTTGGCATGTCGGGTCATTAGTGTTAAAATTTGAACAAGATATCCCTATATAAACACAACATACATACCATTATATGGGCAAACTATTCTTATCAAGGGTTAGCTATCTACATAGAGTAAGGGATTGCATTTGGGTATATTATTTTGCATACATATTGCATAAGAAGGGGATTTCATTCTATTCCATCCACACATTTGCATTTTTATCTAGCTATTTCCCGTTATCTTGGTGTCATTGGCACGAAGGCGACCTAGGAGCACTATTGCATAGGTAGGATATGACCTTAAGGCCATAAAATTATAAACACATAAAACTAGATTGGTTCTAAGATGTAGTGTAATGCTCACTATAAGACCACCATTATGGCATCTCGAGGACAATTTGAACCCTCATTCTATATCTTTATTTGTTTAGGTTTTGATGCTTTGTATGGGATTTTGCAGGTGATTCTTCATTACATGTTTTGCAACAACATCATCGAACCAAGTGTGACACTCACGCAACCAAAGGTGAATAATTACAAATACCTAACGACCATATCAGAATCGAATTCTACTCTTTTCGAAGACGAGGGTGCCCATATTTCATACCAGAGTGCCCCAAACCCTCTCATCCTTCTCTAGGTGCCCCGGTCTGACTAGATCTACCTCTGTTACAATATTTTGAAGTTTTTGCGTCAATTTTTTCGTAGTTCCATCACACTACTTAATCCTGGATCACTTGTGATGTAAGTCAAATTAAGGTAAATACCTTATCCTTTTTATTTCCTTTCATTTATAAAATCAAATAAATTGTATAGAATTTATATTTCAGAATATTTCATTTATGGAATTTCTATACATTTAGATTCATAATAAAATTCATATTTTATCGAACCACTTTGGTGAACCCATAGATTAGAACTATTTGCATAGTATCCACTAAAACCCTAATGGTTAAGGATATCTCTTCTCCTTCTCGGCTAATCATGCCTCATGTCACTGTCAATCCCATCTATGATGAGGCAACCATAACTGAGCTCACTGCTCTATATCATGATGTTACTATGTCGGATCATATTCAACTACAATTGTTTGCTAATGAATGTAATGTGCCTACTATCTTTGATAATTATACCATTGGAAATATTTTTGATCCAATGAGCTTCACTAATTATATACCATGTTATGCGATTAGCCATGATCCTCCTGAAATTTCCAAATAAAAATAAATGATACTCTCATTAATTTCATGCTTGGCCTTGACGATAATACACATGTGCATGTTGATTCTCATACTAGTTAGGACACTACTCTAGCTACATCTCATGTTACTTCTATTTTTGAAAATTCTTCTCATGACAGATCACCTACTAGCTCGCATACTCCTTCATACTATGTTAATGATACAATTGATGAAATTATTCTATATGAGTCTCTCTTTGATTTCGATGAAACAATTAATAGTCATGATTCTACTTATTTGCATATTACGAGTTTGAATCCACTTGCTCCATTGTCATGTTCTTCAGGTTGTATCTAATAATATGCATGAGTCATCTTCATCTATTATTTCATCTTCTCATGTCACTTCATCTCCATCTATTACTTCATCTCCTCCTATTACTTTGTCTTCTCCTACCACCGCATCTCCACTTGATGCTTCATTTCCTAGGGATGTTTTCAATGCTAGTCCTACTACTTCTATGGATGTTCCATGTCTTTCATAACCTATTACTCCTTTGGAACCACCTTCTAGTGTGCCCTTAGCACCAGAATCTCCTATGTCTCCTCTTGATATCCCTATTATTACTCATAATGGAAAATTACAACCGCTTAACACATTATTGCAATCCTTTATTATTCCTTCACTCGATATCTTGCCCTCATGCATGTGGTTGGTCACTTACAGTCTCGTGTCCAATCTCTAACATTAGAAATCAAGGCCTATTGTGCTTCCATTTATAACAACTCATTGCATGGAAACCCTATTCCTAAGAATATTCATAACTGAATATTTACTAATGATTTTATCATGGTTACCTTTTCATGTTTCGATGGTACTTTGAAAACCCATACTTTCATCTCAAGCATTATTGTATGGCTATGAATTCATATTCTAATGATTGATTATTATTTAAAGCCTTTGGCCATAGTCTTACAGGTGACTCTCTCCAATGGTATACCCATGTATGATTTGGATCTATTAGCACTCATTGTGAGATGGTAGAAGATTTTCTCTGTCACTTCATTGTCAACAATGACCCTAGAGTTACATATGATCATCTACTTACTTTATATCAAGGCAAAATAGAACCTATCATGGACTATATTTTGTGATCCAATGCTTGTATGCACCAACTAGTCTTTCAACCTATCGAATTAGAGAAGCAATTTATCTTTTTCCATGGTTGGATTCCAGCATTAAAAAAATTATTGCAATATGACACATGTGAATAATTCACTCTTCTATGTTATGGAGTCATTGACTAGAACAAGCCCTTATTGCTACACATGTTATAGATCCTTCACCTTTTGTTACTACTACAACATCATCTAGTTCTTCTCCACTACCACCTGTTGATTTTCCTACATGATCTCCATATCCTCCTCGTAAACAAGTTCAATCTACTACATCACACAAGTTTCCATATCTTACTCGCATCAGGCTACACCTTAGACTTCTACACCGGTTTGCACTGAGACCATTACATTTCTCTCATCACGTTATACCTCATGATGTACTTCGTGCATTTCTTGACAGCACTTGATTCTATTTCCTTATAACCAACTTCATCCACAACATATCTTATAATGCCAACGTGATAGAACCTACTGTAATTATCATTACATCAATGGACATAGGGACGTGGATTATATACGTCATGATCGCTTAAAACAATAAAAATACACAGTGTCATTTCTTTTGGTTCTCACTCACATAAGTGGCCTATATCTCCTCTCACTCGTAAGAGTGTTGTTACTCAGATTGATTTATCTAGTTCATCTAGTTCTAAGGTTATTGTTCATCCACCACCGTAGGTTTTTACTCATGCGCATTCTCCATCGCATCCATCCATCACTACACCATCTCATCCACCATGTCATGTTACTACTACACATTGGCTTCCACATCCCTCAACATTTACACTTCCCACCGCCGCTTCACCCATCATTGGAACTGCTCCACATGACATTCAATTTGGCTCCTACACTCATGATGCTTTCGTTCCACAACACTTCCACCGCTTCACACCAGCTTGGTCTTTGGTAGGTGATTTCTATCACCTTACCCCCAATGATGCACTCATGTTCTTATGGTTCTTACATGATTGTTGAGGGATCTATTACAATAATAACCTCTCTTCACATGCTTTCTCAATTCATCTAGCGCACATTATTGAATAATTTCTGATGACGCACTCTTGCTTTATGGTTCATTTTCGACTATTGAGGGGTCTTAACTAAATGAACCTCATCATCTATACACTGGGGGTCATCATTAATATCCTCCCCCTTTACCCTCATCATACTAACATGAAATCATATTATATTCTTACACGTTCATTATTTTTAATCACAACCTTATTCATGCATGCAATTCAACCTTCCGCAATCACTTTAAATATATCATATCTCATCATATATGTTATCTATCTATCTCTAATCACATTAATCGTCAATTATTTCAACATCAAAATGGTACATTGTGAATCAAATCAACAAACACACCCAATATTCAACACATTGCATATCATACATCGCAACAAGAATCAATGGATCAATACATCATCATCACAACAACACAACAATATACATCAAATATAATAAGCCAATGAATCCATATATCGATTATATGGATTATAACACAACAATATACATCAAATATATATATATATATATATATATATTATAATCATAATCACAAAACATCTCATCACTGGGGGTAACTCCCCTACATCAATACAACAATACATATCATATCTCATCATCACTATCACTATCTATAAGTACAAGAGCTCTAGAACTCGAATCCTCACCGCTAACTCTACATCGATGATCGCAACCTCTATACCTCTCTACCTTCCTATGCAGTAGTGTCACCTCTATCGAATTCTCTGAAATTGGCTCAGTAACTCAAAAAAATGAGCAAATACATCTTGTGCTAGAGGGACACCACCCACGACCTCTCTATCTCATCATGTCTCGGGTCACGTGCCTCATCTCTCTCACTCGGTAGAATGGTACACATCACTAGATTAAACAAATGGTCCTTCTCTCCCACACTATCATCTACATGCTCTAACATACCTCCACCTACGATTATTTCAATGTGAACATTCCATGTCAATGTGTGGATAGACGTTTTGACAATCAATGACCAATATGCATCACCTACAACCATAATAGCAATAAATTAGACAATTGTGACCATTACACAACTAAAAATAAATCATATAAACATAATTATACAAATATTCACACTATGTTATCACCACCACTATGCCATCGGGGGTGGAACTTTCCCCTCTCCACCTCCTCCCGGCGGTCCTCCCCCTACTACTACAAGAACTAGAAACAAACATGCCCATCGATATGATTCCCAACATGCATGGTATGCCTCAATGCACCACTGTGTAATCCACATTTATTGGCACATAGCCATGTATATACGAACACATTGACACATCATGTAACATGGAAAACCCCCAATGGGGTAAAAACCACAAAATAATTAATCCACTATATGAGAAACTATTACAACTAGTCCAGTAAAAACTCCCTCCTCACTTCTACTCCATATTTTTACCAGATCATCTTATTCACGTGATTCAATATGAAATCTATTCAAGTATCTATGGTCATATTTAAATAACCCAAAGGGTTATGACCTTCTTAAGTGACAGGCACACCTCCCGATTTAATGTTAGTTAATTAAATAACTAACCACCTAATATAAAGTTTATATTTAAATAATAAGAATATAAGTTATTCTATATTATTTAAATATAAACTAAATATTATGATACACTTAATATTATAGTTCTAACACATTTGAGTCACACTCTATGAAACATTTTAGGAATGACCATTCGTCATCTTTGGCATTTTTTTCACCTCCTCGTAGGGTTCTCTTTGGATAGCTCTCATGATATTCCCCCTCATTTCTTGATGACACACTCTGTTTATAGGTTTAACTTGACTATTGAGGGAGTGGTTCCACCAAACCTCACTTTGCACACACACACACACACACACACTAGGGAAAACCTTGCTGCCCATATTTAGTAATATAATCTATATCAACATTGAAATATTTTCAAAATATAAAAATATTCAAATATTTGCAAAAATACAAAATCAGGACCTATTTTTATGGCATACATTGTTTACACTTTACATTATACATGTTGTTTATTCCTTTGGGTTAATGGGTAGAATTTCTTATTTACATACATGTGTTCACACGATATATTGATCATGATGTAAGACATACATAGAGTGATACATGATGATAAGTGCTAGCCTACCCTTTACCCAAATTCCCAACCTTTAGAGGCATATACTTTTGCATACTATATCGAGGTGTTATATTTCATTTATAGTTCCTTTATTTCCTCATTACACTTAGTTTTTTTGGAAGTTGGTAAATGGTGAGGGTTTTGAAAGGACCCACATATTTTTTTACAATGAGCCCATAAGGCCAAATAAATCATTACAAAGAAAAATTACAACTAGACAAAAGTCAAAAAAAGACCAACATTCCAAAAAGAGCAAAAAGGCCCACAAACAGGGCTACATATCTATCATATTTTTAAGAACTTTTATTGCTTCATGCACAAAGCAGTATCAAAATTCTTTCCAACTAAAGTGTCAGCAAAAATAATTAACTTCTTGTAACCATTTTGAATATGAGCCCAAGTTCCATCAGAGTAATCCTTCCAATTTTATATAACATGTAAAAGTTTTGTTGATGTTACCAATGACCCTTTGAAGCAACTCAACGAAGATCAATACCATAATTCTCTGCGGTGGCAGTGGCTACTTGATCCTCATTGGCACCCATAGCATCAAAACCAGACACTTCCATAACATCATCCAAGGGGTGCTCAGTAGTGTTCACATTGTCAGCTATAGTGTCATCTTCAAAGTTCACTTTTTTCCCTTCTGCAACAGAGTTAGAAGGAGAATTCTAGCCAAAGAGGTCTAGGGAATTATTATAGGCATTAGTTAAACCAAGCAAGACCTCGGGAATGGTTCCATCATCAGCTGGGCTAGAAACATTCATGTCCTCCACAGAATGCAAAGGAGAAACAAGAGGGGGATTGGGTTCCACCATAGAGGGAGAAATTGCAAGCGTGGAGGAGAGGAGCAAGGTAAGTGAGTAGGGGGTGAATTGGCTTCATGGTGGCTTATGATTTCCACTTTTGGGTTAGAAGCAGGTGGAGGGTTGAGGCGGTGGTGAAGATGGCGGGACGAAGGAAGGACAATGGGAGGAGGATGGGTGTGGCAGCACACCGAGAAAGCCACATTCAAAAAATGAGACAAAGTACAGGCATCCACGACGGTTTTGATAATAAAATACAATAAGCTTTAATGGAGCATGGGTCCCTCACTAACACGGGCCTTCTTAATTGACAAATCCAAAGATTGGAAAATGAAGTTTGCTAAATTCACCTTGATACCATTACGAAAATGGGCCAAAATAAAAATTTGGGGGCTAAAAAAATTTTATACCTACCTTCCATACCGAGGTAACTCATAACTTTTCAACAATGTGATACCAGGGGATATTTTAGTGAGGCTCTTTCATATCCAGATTGGTACTTATTAACTCACTCTTTTCTCTTCACCAGAAAGTCTGCCATTTTTGCTTTTAAGGACCTCTTGAAGTAAATTTCACCTTCAGTAGGAAGGCCCATCACAACAACAATGCTTTCAACAAAAATTTCAAAATTGGTTTTACCCACTTTCACCTTACCCCACTTCCATGAGGACAATATGTTGCTCAACACAATAACGGAATGCCCAAGCAGTCTCTCAATAAATGACGTAACCCCCTTCTCCTCGAGAAAATTCCACACCTCCAAATCCTTCTTCAACTCATCACAATTCGTAGGCTCAATTTTCACTAAGGCACCCCCCATTGCTAACAGAGCCGAGAAGTTGAAAAAAGGTGATGAATAAATGAGAAATAGAATGGGCCTTAAAATAATGGAAATTTCCCCCTCTGCCACAAGCCACTGAACATAGGATGCTCACAATTATGATTAAAAATCACAATCAAAACATTAAAATTCAAGATCTTAGCTTCCCACGTGAGATGCACATAATTATTAGAAACCACCATCAAGTCATAATTAATGTTATCTACGCTAGCGGTGAAAAAGGGATAAGAGCGGATGAAGCTGTTGTCAGTGTGAGAAAAAATAGAATGGACAAAGTGAGCCTTATTACTACTAATTTTTCTTAGGAAGTCATCGAGAAAAATATTTTTAAGAATTTCAGGAAATCCCCTGATCCAAGTCTTTTGTATCTTAATAGAAACTCCAATGTTAGCTAATAGATCAGCCACCCAATTACCTTCCATGTATATATGTTGATACCGAACATTGCATAATTGAGATTGAAGTTGTCTGATATCAACAATAATGCTACTAATGGTCCAGCTGGCAATACCCTTATTATTTAAAATATTGATCAAGTTAAGGGAATCACTTTCAACAATGATTTTTATTCTGCCAATACCAATCTCTCATACCTTTAAGAATTGCAAGGGCTTCAACTCTGTGATTAGTTCCTTTACCAAAATTGATGGTCACGGTTGTCATAGGTTGACCCTGCTCATCTCTAATAGAGGCACCTCCACCAAAATCTCCCATGTTACCTTTAGTAGTACCATCAAGATTAACTTTAAGCCAACCTAAAGGTGGAGTATACCAAGAAATATTATCTCTTAATACCACCGAATTGGGGGTTGAATGGGAATCTGGAGCTACTGAGACAACTTCACTTTCGTATTGAGAGATATTTTACATTTGTGATGTTTCCAGATGTAGCAATTCAAATTTTCTTATAGCCCAGCTGCCACCAAGTTGTAGATTTGATGGGGATTATTGGATTGCTCTTTGAAAATTTGCCTGTTTCATTCCTTCCAAAGATTCCATACAGTATGGGCGGAAGGAGTTTCCAAGCAAGGTTAACAATTTGGTGTCGGAAAAGGGGAACCCATTGGCAAATAGCATCCGAAATTGAATTGGGAAACACCCAAGACACACCAAAATTGTGAAAGAGTAAATTCCAGACAGAATGAGAGTAGCTACAATGTAAGAGCAGATGATTAGAGGTTTCAAGAGTTGTAATAAAGAATGCACCTGCTAGGAAGGGAGTATCCTCGTCGCTTGAGGTTTTCACCTGAAAGTAATGCATCCCTAAATGCTAGCCAAGTGTAGAATCCAACCTTGGGGATAACCTATGGAAGCCATATATGGGAGAGAGCAAGGCCCTCTGAATGGTGGGGCAAAGAGAGATAGGTGGCCTTGATAGAAAATGACCAAAAGCTGAATGGGGCCAAATTCTAGAATCTTCTATATGCCAAACAAAAATATATTGAGACAACAACAAATTCTTAAGATTTTCAATCCACTGCATGACTAAATAGGGCTTGCCCTTCTTCCAAACTAATAATGAACCAACGCGAGCATGGGGAGGAGCGATCAATATAGCCACTAACATATTTCCCACATAACCTTGTAAGCATGGATCTTATAGGATACCAAAGAGGGTCAGTATCTAAAGCATGGTCACCAATCCAACAATCAGTCCAAAATTTAATCTGCTTACCATTACCAAGTTTCCACCGAGTACCTAACTGTAACATATTTCTGGAACTTTTAATGGAGTTCCAGATGGCTGAGCCATTTGGAAGATCTTCAGCGAAAAAATATCCATTAGGGAGAGATATTTTGAAATCAAAACTACGTCCAAGAATCCTTCCCTTTATAGGAATTTCCAAACCCATTTGTTCTAACATGCAGGAGTTCATATTAGAAATTCGATGCAAACCCAATCCTCTAAGAGCAGTCGGTTTACAAACCACATTCCAGGAAACTAAGTGCATTCTTTTTCTTTCTTCAGCCCCAGACCAAAGAAATTTTTTTGGATTTGTTCAATAGTAGATGCAACCGAGGTAGACATTTTAAGAAAAGACATTAAATAAATAGGAAGGCTCTACATAGTAGCTTTAACTAGTTGCATGACTTACCTTCCCGGATGAGGAGAGCACCTTTCAAGCTAGCTAGTTTCCTTTTATATCTCACATAAATGATTCCAAAGCATATTGAGTTTTCATCTTTGAAAGAGAGGGATCCCCAAATAATAAGAAGGAAGATCCATGATATTGCAACCAAAAATGGCTGCAATCTTTCTTTGTCTACTAGCAGGAGTGTTGATAAAAGCAATATTGCTCTTATTGAAGTTAATTAATTGCTTAGAAGTAGATTGATAACAATCTAGAATCCTTTTCAAGACCTTTTCTTCCAATACCGAAGCTACTCCAAGCAAGATTCTATCATCGTGAATTGGTTGTGAGTAGCTGCAGGTATTTTTATGTAGTAGTAATGCCAGCAATTTTCCCACTCTTTTGGCTGCTTCAAAGGCTTTGTTGAGAGTATCCGCCATAAGAATAAAAAGGAAGGGTGAGAGAGGATCCCCTTTCCTAATTCCTCAGCTGGAAGTAAAGAATCCATGAGGGATACTGTTTATAAGGATGGAAAATTTGGGGGTAGAGATGTAGTTTTGAATCCACGAACGCCATTTCACCCCAAAACCATATTTCTCAAGAATCTTGAGTAAGAAGGGCCAACTCACTCTATCAAACATTTTTGCATATCAAGTTTGATAATCATGCTTTCTTTCTTAGTGAGTGAGGCTGAATGAATAGCCTCATGGACAATAATAATGCCACCTTGGATTAACCTACCACCAATAAACCCATTTTTTTGCTCTAAGATTAGTTTGTCCATAAGGGGTTTCAACCTGGATGCCAACAACTTAGTAATAATCTTATAAGACGTGTTGCAAAGGCTTATAGGCTTGTAATTAGAGATCAGCTTAGAACCCATAGATTTAGGAGCAAGGGCCACAAAGGTATTGTTCCATTCCCTTAGAAGAATGTCATTTTGCTGAAACTCTAGGATAGTTACATGCAAGTTTGATTCCATAATGTGCCAATACGTTTGAAAAAATGTTGCTGGAAGCCATCAAGGCCCATCAATTTATCACCCTTCATGTCAAAAACCACTCTCTTGACTTCCTCCACAGAGAAAGGTTGAGTGAGTTTGGAATTGATATCATCAGAGATCAGTTTGGGGATGTGTTGAAGCATCTCTGGCAATCCTCTTCACATGGGAGAGAGTCCTCATGGAGGAGGTAGGTGTAGTAATTAATGAGTTCAGAATAAACCACATACTCTTTATTTAAGTAAGATCCTTACATGGTAATAAGCTCCTTGATTTTTTCCCTGCTTTTATGTTTAGTGGAAGTCGTGTGGAAAAATTTGTGTTGAATCACCTCCCGCATCCGATCACTCTAGATATTTGACGCCAATATACTTCTTCCTCAACAAGAGTATTGTGGAAGTCACTAAGGAGAGAAATCTCTTGCTGGTGAAGAAGAGGATATCTGTCACTTACATCAATATTGGCAATAATAGAGGCTAATTTCTCAGTGAGTAAATCCTTCCTCCTACGAATATCACCAAAAACCTGTAACTTCTAGATTTTAAGCTCCTTTTTGAAAAAACTAAGCTTCTTAGCAAACTTGAACATTGTTGAGCCTGAATATCAATCTTCCACCAATCAGAGATAAGATTATCTAAATTATGATTTTGAAGCCAGGAAAGCTCAAAGTGGAAAGGAGGATGTTTCATGTTCTTAATCTGTGAAGCCATGAGGAGAAGGGGACAATGATCAGAAGCAATTTTAGGAAGAGCCATCAGGTAGAAATCATTATAGATATCAATCCAATCCATAGAGACTAGAAATCTATCTAGTTTGATTTGAATATGATTGCTTCCTAGTCTTCGATTAGACCAAGTGTAGGAAGCTCCATGAAGATCAATGTCAAAAATTCTCCCTGTCTAATAAAATCAGCTAAAGCATCCATGTTATTAGTGTTGATACTGGCACCACCTTGTTTCTCCGACAAGTACAGGGGGAGTATTGAAGTCACTAGCTATGATACAAGGAAGGTGATTGTAGGTATTACAAAATTCCAAAGTTCCTTCCAAATATTTTCTCTCTGATTTTCAAGATTCGGGGCATAAATATTTACAACGCAACCCATCCCACATTAGAACCAATTTCTTGAAAAAACATTCCCAAAAAATGGGAGTTTTTATAATACATTCACCAAAAAGAGTCTTCGGATTCCAAAAAGTGCATAAACCACCCGAATTACCAGCAAAGTTCTGTGAGGAAAAGGAGGCATTAGGCCAGAACCTATGGAGCAAGTCCTCTTTCAACTTAGTTTCTTATAACATTAAAATATCAGGACAATGCTTGAGTCTAAAGTCTTTGAGAATTCTCTTTTTCTGAGGGGCGTTTAAACCCCTTACATTCCATGAGAAGATCTTCATTTCTTTGATTTATGTTTACTTCCACCCGACATAATAAGCACACCCTGTGTACCTTGGGAAATATTCTAAAATGCTTCCTCCTGAAGCTTGGCTTGATTGGAGAGCCTTCCTTTTCCTTTTTAAACCCCACATCATGATTTTGTTTTGAACTAAAGTAGAGACGTCTAAAGAACCGAGCGAAGCGCGAAGCACAAATAGATGACTCTAGCAACACATGGAGGGAATGAGAAGAGGGGAGAGAAGAGACTACCAAAGAAAGACCAAAGAGAGGGAAGGTAAAAGGAATTTCTAGAGAAGGAGAAGAGGAAGACGACAGAGGAAGAAGGTAAGTAACAACCGACGGAGACTAGATGGGGATGGAAATAAGTAGATCCAACGGAGACGGAGGGAGTTGGGAATAGGATGAGGCTGAAGAAGGCTCCAACAAGGGAGAAACAAAGAGTAGGGGAAGGAGAATAGAAAAAATAGGGATATAACCCTCCTCAACAAGAACAGAAAAGGATTCAAGGTACTAACATCCTTAGTGACTTTTGGTAAAAACTTGATTTTATTCTTTGGGGTTTGGATTTTCTCTTTATCTTTTCATTCTGGATTGGAAGGGAAATCCTAAGCATGATGGCCAATCATTTTGTAGAAGGTGAATTCCTAAGGAATATATTCATAGTCTATGGGCTGAACCCAAGTACCAAGATCAGAGTGGAGCTCAATGGAAGATGGCAAAGGAGAGCTAATATCAACATTGACATAGAATCTAGCATGAATAAATCTAGTGCCATCTTTAGTTTCTTGATCAATAGCTATGAGGGAGCCAATGGAGAGTTCAATACCTTCAATGAAAATTGAGTGCCAAAACTCCAAGGGGAGCTCGGGAGGCAAACCCAGATCGGGGCTTGGGTCATGGTTTACATCCTAGCATTAAACCTAGGAGTCCAACGTCAAAGATAAAATCCTATCCTACCAAAAAACTAGAGCCCCCCAACAAATCCCTTGCAAACTCTTCCTTATGAGTAAAAGTAAAAAGCATAAATCCATTTGAAAGAGCATAAAAATCAATCGGACCACAGGGAGTCCATTTAATACATACCCATTTTATAATCTCCTCCAAAGGTGGCTTGGGTCCCATAAGTTTACCGATCGAGAATACTCCCTTGAAACTTGCGTAACTTTAGTAATCAAAGAAATGATTTGTAATGACCTAGTCCCATCAATGTGCTATGGAAGCAGCTTCCCGGGACGGAGGGATTTCAAAGATCCGGACACAAAAGCTTTCCAAGAGCCGACGGGATAGTCAGTAGAGGTGATAGTGAGGTCGGGAGGAGGTTTAGGGGATGGAACAACCAGATCCGACATTGTAGCGAGAAACCAATCATAGTAGAAAATTCAAAAACTTGTAGAGCAGAAAAAATGATTCCCCTCATTACACTTAGTTATATATATAGTGTATTTTATATATTTTGAATAAAAAGACTAACACATGTGTCTTGTGTAGCGCTTAAAATTATTTCTTAAGTACCTCTTTTCTATCATATGCTATGTGATTTTCATCCCCTTTTGGATACACTTTCATTTCATACATGATTGTTAGTTTTATTTCTCTATGTGTGTGCATGTGCATGTGTGTGTGTGTGTTTGTGTGTAAGTGTGCATGTGTGTGTGTGTGTGTGTTTTGCGTGTAAGTGTGCATGTGTGTGTGTGTGAGTGTGCCTGTGTGTGTGCTTCCTATGCATGTGCTGTGTGTGTGCGTGTGCGTGTGCATGTGTGTGTGTGTGCATGTGCATGTGTGTGTGCGTGTGTGTGTGCGTGTGCATGTCTGTGTCCATTTGCGTGTGTATTTGCACATGTGTGTGCATGTGCGTGTGTGTGTGCATGTGCGTGTACATTTTTGTGTACGTGTGTGTGTGTTTGTGTGTGCATTTGCATGTACGTGTGCTGTGCTGTGTGTGTGTGTGTGTGCATGTGTGTGTGTGTGTGTGTGTTCATGTGCATGTGCGTGTGTGTGTGCATGTGCATGTTCATGTTCATGTGTGTGTGTGTTCGTGTGTGTGTGCATGTGAATGTGTGTGTGTGTGCGTGTGTGTGTGTGTGTGCTTGTGAGTGTGCGTGTGTGTGCGTGTGCATGCACGTGTGTGTGTGTGTGTGTGTGCATGTGTCTGTGTGCATGTGCATGTGTGTGTGTGTGTGCGCGCGTGTGCATGTGTGTGTGTGCATGTGTGTGTGTGTGTGTGTGTGTGTGTGTGTGTGTGTGTGTGTGCGCGTGTGCATGTGCGTGTGCGTGTGCATGTGTGTTCTTGTTTTCTACTTTGATTGTGGCCTAAGGGACTTGATTGTCTTGTGACACTTGGGTGTCCCATGTTTACATCATAATGCCTTGTGTTTGGTTGGGCATATCTTATTTGTAGGCTCAAGGACCTTGATTATCTTGTGAAATCGTGGGTGTCCCATGTTTTCAATAATTTCAACTTTTGTGTGACATTGTTTTACATGTTTACACTTTTTCTATGTTATATGCACTTGTTTTTACCAACACATGGTTTTATATTGTTTTATTACTATTTTGTTGCATTAACACTATTATGATTATAATGCTTCTTAATTTTTGTGACGTGGTTTCTACCATGTGCACCCCCTTACGAATACAATTTATTCTTTATGGCCACCACATCGTGTTTTAGAGGTTACACACAGGTTCTCATCTTTCAAACATGGGTATGCATATTTTCTTTCAAGCTGTGTGCTCAAATTATTCTTCATACATGCCTTAAAAGAGGGGTAAAACATATGAGTTTTATTCTACATTTATAGTAGACATAATATTGTTTCTAGGCACATACATATTCTTAGGAGAGAGAAAAATGACTCAAAATTGGACTCACACATAGAAATATAAAAAAATATACATAGGGTAAAAACATATAGCCTAATCAGGACTTTATGGATGGTTCTCACCCTATTATATGGTTTTTCTTGGGGGAATTTTATCCATATATTTCAACAATATCATGTTTTTCATCATTGATACAACATTTTCATATGATTTCATACTCGATTGACTCATTTTGGCACAAATTCAAGGAGCATGAAGTATCTCATTCTCTTTTTCTCTAGGGTACTTAGTTTCACTTCTAGTTTTGGACACATTGGGGCATGGGTCTCCTTTCTCCATTCATATTTCAACATGCATCAGTTCTACTCTGTTGTGCAACACATGAGAAGAGTATGAGGGAACTTATTTCTATTTTCTAATGTGTGTCCTAATTTACAAAATTGGACTTATATCCTTCGTAGTGTCATGGTCCATGGGGTTATGGAATTTATCAAAGTGACTAAGTTTTTGTAGGAATACTTTTCTATCAACTTGCACTTAAGGGGAAGATATCATGGTTACTAAACGAATTTGATATAAAGTCTTCTTTCTTGGCGGGGTACTTCGGCTCTTCATACTTTTGATTCTTATTTTTATCATTCATGTGTTGGCTTGGTACACCTAATGCATTGACATCTCCTCTGAACAATTGGGGATTGAACCACCCCAATTCTCCATTAGAATTCAACAAATCTAGTATCTTTAAGGCACAAGAATAGGAGAAAATTCCCTCCATAAAAAAATAGGTGTATTCTTTCCTTGTTTTGTATCTCTTTTGGCATTTCTTGTTGCAAATTTATTTATAGTACTTTCATTACATTTGAGTTACAATTCAATTTATTATCTTGTTCTTTGACTACACTATGTGTTGCACATTTCATTTTGGATCATGCCAACACCACCACAAAGTGATACTACAAAATAAAGTTATTACAAGCAAAAACAAAGTGTATCTACACATTCAATTATATTTTCCTTTTAAGCATGTAATTTTCAATTTCATACTAAATAGGGGATAAATGTAGACCTCAAATTTGGAAATTTTTCCTTTGACACTTGTTGATATTGACATTACACACTTGCATGGACAGATGTACTCTCCTCGCTCTTGTTTAACACTCCCGAGATAGCACTTCACGTACTTTTTATCTTTGCATACCTCCTTTTCATCAATCTATGAATTTTAATGGAATAAAATACATCTATAAATATTCATGCTTAGGCCCATGATGTCAAAATATACTTTTCTCCCTACTATCCAAAAATGTTAGTTTTAGTCAAGATGTAGAATTACATAGTGACCCTATTATACGGATTTGGACTGGCATGTTTTGAACTAATTCATTCAATTCCATCACATTCTTATGAAAAAATATACCCCCTTGGTTTGCTTTTCATGACATAATAACCTTTGAAAAAATATAAAATAAATTAAATCATACCTCATTTAGGGAGCTGAAACTTTATGAACTCCTCATGAAAAAACAATCACTAAAGACACTCAAATCTCCCTAAACTATGAAATAACTCATGCTCATCCATTAGGAAGCACCCTCTAAAATTATGGATTCTCCTCCGGGTAAGTGTAGTAAGCTGGTGGACCAAAAAGTGGACATGAAAACCCAAAATCCACGCACCGCAATCGCCAACTATTTTCTCTAGGTTCGGGAATTTCTAAACCAAAAACCACAATCGCGGTCCTCTGAGACAAAAATAACAGACCCATAACCCCTCATTTTCCCCCATTTTCCTTTGTGAACTATGATTTCTCCTCCACTATTGGCACTCACACTTTGAATACCCCTGCAAATTACTCTTTGGACTTCTGGATCATGAAATTTTCAACGATGCCGCCAAGACAAAGAGGTAAGCCCTCAATTTTGATCAAATTTCTTGCATTTTAGGTTTTTGTGGTTTTCATGGGTTTTCAAAAAAAAATTATGTATACAATTTTTTTGTTTTTTCAATTGTTCGGCAAGCTCGTAATCCTGTAAACCATCCAACTATTCCTTAAAACCCTCCAAACGTAGATCCACCTCCTGTGGCTCCTTTTGTCCCCACAGAACTAGAAGGAACACAAGTTGATATCATTGGAAGAATATGACAAAATAAAATTTCCATTGAGAACCTTATTCAAACAATAAGACAAAATCATGCCACAAATTTGTCCCGCATGACTTTAGCCAACACATTGCAAACATTGATTGGTCAAGTCGATTCCCCAACCAACCAAATAGACATCTGGAATACCTTTAGAGTTGATTGTAGGTAGTGGTATGTAGATAAATTATCCCATGCAACCATAAAAGACAAAAAAATTTGTAAAAGACCACATTTGTGTATTATTTACTGACCCGAGAACCAATTCCCCCCCCCCATGACTACTTGCAAACAGTTCCCAATCCATTGGTGCCACAATGACCAAATCAATAACAATTTTTGGGACCGATGGTGGATGGTTTTGATTATCCACCATGCAACAACAATGAGGTTCCTCTCTATTTTTTGAAGAAATTATATTGCAAGTTAATGCTTAATGAGGTCCCAAATTATTTTGACTTTTCTGATTTTTATGGGTGAGGATGTGGCTCTGCACAAAGTAGACCTGGTGCACACATTGGTCAACCAAGGATCCCCATGCCCCAAAACCCCCACTTCCTTAATTTATCCCTCCTACAGTGAATGAGGTTGTGGAGATTGACACACTATATGCATTAAGGGAGCTCACGACACTCGACCTAATATCGTGGCCGATTACATATGGTGATGTTGGTGGAGTTGTCAGTTCTAGCGCACCACACCACTGTGGATCATGTGGTATCGTATGCACTACGGGTGAAACATCATTTGTTGGATCACATGATTTATTTTCTCTAGATGAGATGATGGTGGATGTTTTTGGAACTGGTGCAAATGATTTTGGTCTTTCACAGGTAAATTTCAAATAAATATAATATATATACAATAGTTTATTTCATTTGATATTTTAATATATATGTATTTTATCACGTCATATACATACATGTAAAAACTAATATTTTTTTATTTTAAACAACAAGAGCCGGTGAAGGACACATCCAGCATTGACATGCTAGTTACTGTAGTTGGGCGTGTTAGAGACGTAAGTTTCAAGTTACTTACTTTTCAAATTTCATTTAATTTCACTTTTATTATTAAATACACATTTTTAATGTTCATGTATAATGTTTCACGTGTACATGTACATATTAATATGTTTGTCTTTTATACACAGGGACTGTTCTAGGCACTTTGAGGCTACTGGCATGCCTCATGTGACTTTTATGCAAGTTAGTTTCTCTTTACACTTTGTTTCTAATTGTGGAATTTTCTAATTGTGGAATTCTCTAGTAGTTTGCAATCCCATAACTCTATCCAGTACAATTTGATCATAACATTAAGCTCTTATGATGCAAGGGTTAAGTTTAACACTCTCCTAGATATAAAAACTTTCCTTTTATCATGATCATGGACACTTAACTCTATATTAGACATGTTTCTAGAGCACTCCATCTCTAATGATTTCTCCATCATCCCTTGGCTCTGAGGATCTATTTTAGCTTCTTAGGATGTATGCATAATTGACCTTGCCAACATTGTTATTTCTTTGCATTCTTTATTAGCCATGTTCTCTCTAAACAATAAAGAGATGACAATATGGGATAAGTTACCTACACTTCTAAATATATCATGGGTCCCTTGGTTCATGTTTATCACCAATACTCCCTATGCAATTCTATACACCCAATCTCATATTATATATATGTTATTCATCAAGTTTCTCTATATTTGCATTCTCATGTACACAATGGATATAGCTTGGTGACCTTCCTAGAACCAAGTTCTACATACTGGAAATACATTCCACATCTTTAATGAATTACTTCTTGAATATCTCTAATAACCCTTTTTGTGACTTAATATTGTCCTGTACAGTCATATTTCATTCAACTGATGGCATTTTATTTATTCCTACACCCCTAATATCATTCAAACATCTCATTCATACCTAATATCACCTTCATACCTAGTCTAAGATCATGATTTATCAAATTATAGTGAGAAGCCTGACTTTTGCCTTCATTTTTGTACACTGTACTTTTACCAGGTTGCTCAAATAACTGTTATCTAGATAACTTTCACTACACTATATCAATCACCATGAAATATTGGGGTCTTATAATTCATGCAAAAACAGAGATAATTTGAAATTTCTAGAAAGATTCACCTATACAATCAAAAGTTACACAAATCCCTAGATAGAGCCCTGAGAGCCTACAATTTGCTCTAAAAACCAAATTATGCAATTTCAAGACACATAAAAATTATGACTATGATCTACATCACCTGTAGGACCTTTCCATATTAATATTCAAGAGAGATTATGTAAATAAATAGGACTAATTATCCTTCTCTACTTTATCATAAGGTGTTTAGACTATTGGTTCGGTCATGTACACTTGCAATCTTACATAACTCTTTGTTTTAGGCCTTATTGCTACTAGTCCTCTTCTCATGCTAATACTCATTGCTAGATAGTTTTCAATTAATATTTATCTACATGTTTTTATAGCTTATGACTGCCAGAGAGGCTCCTCCCTATATGCAGACTGTGGAGGTTGTTGTAGATGCTGCCATAGCGTCTGCAGATCCACTAACTCAAGTATAATTTTTCAAATTTGTTAAATTTTGGAGGAATTTTTTCTTATTACTTATCTATAATATCAAATTTTATACATGAAATATTTAATTTGAACTATTTATTTGTATGTATCCTACCCCTCGTGAGTCTATCATTGACCATGCAACGCATCAATGAAAAATTGATAGGGATCATGAGATTGCGGTAAGATTTCACATGCATTATAAATTCTAAGTTTCTAAATTTTGAATGTATTTTAAAAATTTGGGTGTTAAAAACTTGATGTTTATGAATGTGTAAGCTAGGTTGTAGGCTTGCTTAGAGATGCCTAGGACCACACGGATGAAATTTGTAGTGGCATCTCCCTCCACTACATCCACAGGTCATGGACATGCTTCTTCTAGCAGGGAAAAGAGAGGGAATATGTTTCATGATTAGATTCATAGGACCCATGTATAGATATATATGTCATCTAGTCCTAGTTCATGATTCTTTGTCCATGTGTATAGTCTTATGCGACCGCATTTGGTCCTATATGTATGACACACTTAGTTTGATACATTATGAACTTATATTTTCAGAGACATGTGGCACACTTAGTTTGATACATTATATCCATGTTGGTTTTCATAACGATATTACTTCTATGTTTGATTTGATTTCATTGCACATGATATACTTCTATGTATGTTTTCATAACCATATTACTTCTATATTTGATTTGATTTGATGGCCTTGATTACTTGACCACTATCCATATGATATATGATGTTATGTTATTGTTATGATATATGATATATGTTGTTATGTTATATAATGGTTTTGAAGGTTCTTGGGTGTAAGATCATTTTTTCAAGAGATTCAAGTGTGGACTTATATCAATTTTCTTATTTTAAGCACATGGTTAACACACTCCAAAGTGGGACAAAATGTACACAATTAAAAATGGTCTTGAGGGATTTATTACAAGTCATTTTATATGTTTTTAGTGTACTTACAATTTATTTGTTAAGTATTAGTCCAAATTAAGTGTTATTGATGTGTGTAACAATAAGGTCCTAATTTGAATTCACTTAAACTTAAAAAAAATACAGAAAAATTGTAGTTTAGTTGGCACAAGATATGCAAAAAATAATCTTAACACTCTATTGTGTATTTACATGTTTTAAAAAGAGATCAAACAATGATTAGAGTATTTACATGGTAATGTGTTTAACTTATTGCAATCTCATTGATGCAAGATGAGTAGTAAAAATTCATGTCCCAAGACGTCATGGGAGCAAACTGTCACCGCCAACACGTCTAATTGGGGGTATATGCCTTCGGGTGTTATGGTGAGCTCTAGGGAGGCCCGGTTTAGAGTCAGACCACCCGATCCGGAGCCAAGAACCCCTTCCCTATTAATCCCAATTCACATTTTTAGCAAAAACTTATGACAATCACAACTTGGCACTTGGTCATCCAAACCAAGAACCATCTAATCCAAAAATTGAGTGAAGGATTCCTCTAGTCGTACCCAATAATTTAGGGTCATGGCATTCCTTGAGCCTTCGTGGCATAATTGTTTACAAACTACCTTTTCTAGGTAGTCTTAGGAAATGAACAAAGCCGAGTAGTGAGAATTCATACCTTGAGATGTCATGACACCAACCAACTATGCCAACATGTCCGGGTGGCCGGGTAAATTCTAAGGAGGCATCATTTCGGTGCGGGACAATGTCGTTGCTTCCGGGCTACTTTGTTCAAGTGTAGTCCCTTAAGAGCCCTAAGACCAAAAAACCGTTCATCTTTGACGGGTGATTACTCACTCTCCTTGGTACATAGAAATGTCTTGTTAGATCCTACACCTTAGCATAGGGACCCTTTACAATTTCCTTTCTCAAATTTTTCCTTCTCAATCGATGCTCTTGTTGCTCTATTGTTTGCAAACACACAAAATAGTGCAGTTTAAACTAGTGTAAAGGTCATCAAACACTATATTTTACAAAATGTGGGTCATGACACCAAACCGACTACACAAAAACATCGGTGGTCGCTTAAATTCAGCAGTGTGTCATTTTGGTGCGGGACAATGTCGTTGCTTCAGGGCTACTTCGTTCGAGAGTAGTCCCTTAAGAGCCTTGAGACCAAAAAATCGTACAACTTGACGGGTGATTACTTGGTCTCCATGGCACCCAGATATGTCTTGTATAATGCTAAACCTCTATGTAGGGACCCTCGATAATAGTCTCTGTCTTGGTTTTTTTCATCTCCAATCAATGTTCTTGCTACCTTATTGTTTGCAAACGCTTGAAATAGTGTAGTTTGAGCCAATGTAAGGTTGTCAAACACTATATTTTGCAAATGGTGGGTCATAGCACCAAACCAACTGTGCCAACATGTCTGGGTGTCTTGGTAAATGCTAGATGATGCATCTTTTAATTGCAAAACAATGTCATTGCTTCCAGGCTACTTCGTTGGGCGTAGTCCCTTAAGAGCTCTGAGACCAAAAACTCATTCAACTTTGATGGGTGATTACTCAGTCTCTATGGTACCTAGAGAGATCTCGTTGGATCCTACACAATAGCATGTCTTGGTTTTTTCCTTCTCCAATGGGTGCTCTTACTACCCTATGGTTTGCAAATGTGTAAAATAATGCAGTTTGAGCCAGTGTAAGGTTGTCAAACGCTATATTTTACAAATGGTGCATCATGGCACCAAACCAAATTCATAAAAAAATATGGTTGTCCATGTAAATGCTATAGGAGGCTTCGTTTTGGTGAGGGAAAATTTCATTGCTTCTAGGCTACTTCATTCGGGCATAATCCCTTAAGAGCCATGAGACCAAAAAAATCGTACAACTTTGACGGGTGATTACTTGGTCTCCGTGGCACCTAGAGACATCTCGTTGCATCCTACATCTCAAAGTAAGTACTCTCTACAATATTGTATCTTGGTTTCTTTTGTCTCCAATCGGTGCTCTCATTGCCCTATTGTTTGCAAACACGTGAAATAGTGTAGTTTAATCCAGTGTAAGGCTATCAAACGTTATATCTTGCAAATGGTGGGTCGTGGCACCAAACTAACTGCACCGACACATCTAGGTGGCTAGGTAAAATCTATAGGATGCATTGTTTTGGTGTAGGAAATTTTTATTTCTTCCGAGCTACTACTTTGGGCATAGTCCCTTAAGATCCTTGAGACCAAAAACCGTAAACTTCACGGGTGATTACTCGGTCTCCATGGCACTCTAGAGACGTCTCATCGAGATCTTACACCTCAGCGTAGGGACCCTCTATAATATGTTGTCTCATTTTCTCCATCTCTAATCGGTGCTCTTGATGCCTTATTATTTGCAAATGTGTGAAATAGTGCGGTTTGAGCCGAGTGTAAAAGGTCATTAAACACTATATTTTACAAATGGTGGGTCGTGCCACCAAACCAATTGTGCACAAGCATAGGGATGGCCTTGTAAACACTTGGAGAGGTATTTTTTTGGTTCCCTACGCTCCCAATGCTTCCGGGCTACCTCCTTCGGAGCCAAGAACCCCCTCCACATGTACATAAACCGTTGTTAGTTGCTTCTCTTTTCTTGTAAAACAATGAAATCTTCTCTTAGCTTTGAGAATATAAAATTCTCTACTAACAGTGCCAACCACATGAAGGTGGAAGATTTTATGGCACCACTAACTTTGCATAAAAGTGTTAGTCAAAGAAATTTAAGTTGAATCAAAACCATACTAGATATATACAAAATACACAAATTTAATAAAATATATGAACTTGAATCTAGAACTGAAAAATTTAAACAATTCAAAGAAATTATATATACCAGATGAGCATGTAAATTCATTCCAATGTTCACCATCAGGATGTGAAAGTGGAATCTTTTCTAGCACCACTAACCTACATAAAAGTGTTAGTCAAAGAAATTTAAGTTGAATCAAAACCATATACTAGATATATACAAAATACACAAATTTAATAAAATATATGAACTTGAATGATCTGGTTGACAAATTTAAACACTTCAAAGAAATTATATATACCATATGAACATGTCTAAATTCATTCCAATGAACCATCAGGTCGTGAAGGTGGAAGCTTTTCTGGTACCACTAACCTGCATAAAAGTGTTAAAGTCAAAGAAATTTAAGTTAAATCAAAACCATACTAGATATATACAAAATACAAAAATTTAATAAAATATATGAACTTGAAGATCTAGTTGAAAAATTTAAACACTTCAAATAAATTATATATACCAGACGTGAGCATGTAAATTCATTCCAATGAACCATCAGGATCGGATCTACTTTGAATAGCGGACATGATTGCTTCATGATATGACTCTCAAACCTTCCAAATAATCTTGTTATTAGGCCTTCCTTGATATCTATACAACTGAATATTTGTTGCTAGAACTAGATGTAAATATAAGAGTATTTTCTGTGTGTCTCAAAGTCTTCAAACACCCAAACAGAGAAATTTTTTAATGGATCTACCGTCAAGCCAAGTTCTAGTAACTACCACGGACCATGTAGGGTAGTCATATCTTTTCCATCTATAACGGAAGAAGTAAAATTCTTTCTTTCCTCAATGCAATGACATAAGAAATAGTTTGTTCCTTCTTCATTTTCTTCTATCCCAATAACTGCAAACACATATCCTATAAAAAAAAAAGGTTCAACTCAAATTTAAATTACATATTAATTTCAATGGACATAACTCAATACAAAAATTTAAATATCCATTTACCTCGTTGCACTAAAATCAAAATGTCGTCAAAGTCCTTGGATGTTATGACTCCATCCGGAGAAACAAGTCATAATGTATGTGGAGGTTAATAACTAGGAAGTGGAGTTAGATGCCTATAAATCCATCCATCTACCCATTCTTGTGAATCACACTCAACAATGACAAATTTGATACAAGATGCAAAAAAATATGCCAAATTTCTTGTCCATGTGGCCCACATAAGTAGTAGCGTCGAGCTATAAAATGAGTGCATATCACTGGACCTTGTGAGTGTCATACAATCCTCGTAGTTAGCAATTTTTATTCCTCTATCAACCAAAAATATCTGTGAACTGTGGAATTTTCTTGAGAACCTTAGGCCATGTTGTCAATACAACATTCCACTATGCTCTTTGCATCTTTTAATTTAGCACCATCTTTGTACTTCAATGCAAGATCTCTTTTCACACATGCCCTGCACCATCATGTTCTCTTTTTCCATGTCCAAATTTCTCAATGAAACTCTAAATATGTTGCACACCCGACTTAACGTGCACCCTACTCATCTAATAAAACATTTTTTCATTCTTAAACCGAGAGCGTACAATTATCGACCATATATAATGTTGATTGAAGTGGATGTCCCTATCAAAAAAGTTTCCATAAAATAACTGGAAACACCCTTGCACAAATTCAGTAGAATGAGTATGATCATCACTGATACAAAAGTGGTACTCTTAAAAAAATTAATCATTCTTTGTACTGTCAAGAGAATGTATAAATGTTATATGCACAAATATGGCAACCTGTACTAAGTTGTAATATTGCGATTGAACCTCCATTTGTGGTTGCAATGTGTAATTCTCTATAAAACCGACCACTAAAATGAAAGTACCAATAGTAAATGTGTCCTTGCATATCTTGAACTATTCATCTAACTATCGAGCTCTATGTGTATGCCTAGCATACTCATAAACAATTTCATCCTTAAATTTTCTCATAAATTGAAAAATAGGCATATGTTCTGTAACTAGCTCACACCGTTTAGACTCATTTCCATCTTTCAACTGGTATGGTATTGATTTATATTTATCAAAATTGACTAAATTATGTTTTATTGCACCTCCAATTTTCATGGATGCACTTTCCAATTCGGTAATCTACATACGCACGTACCACAACTTCCATCTAAACAATCCACTATAAAAAATTGTCCAACTTCTCTTTCACAAAATATCGTAAGAATGAAATACCGGAAGATGTTGGTGGAATTTTAACACCACATTCGATAACATAGTTTCAGAATTAAAATCATAATGAATACATAAAAATTTAGCATAATGCATTGTAAATTTAACATGTTGCCTACAATGATAAGTGGTGCGAGCATGGTTGATTTTCACATAGAATGGTTTCAACATTTCAAAAAAAAATTGACTAATTTTAATTTCTAGATGTTCCTATTCAAACTTTTAAAAAAAAATAGTTTGAGTCATATCTAAGAAAATTTTTGGATGTGGTTCGCGATTAGTAGAATCAAGTCTCTCATTTTTTATAGCATCTCTTGTATTAGGTGAAACTCTAGTGTTATCATGCCAAAATTGAATAACAACTTCTCTTATAACATCAGATATATCTTTGTCCTTATGTGGTGCTCTAGCAGAAAATGCCCAAAAATCGGTGTTATTGAGTGATTGAAGGATATTACGTCTTTCAATTGCTTTCATTAGATTTTTTCGATTAACTTTCAACATTCGACTTGTTTGCATAATCAAATGTTTTTTTGTTGATTCACTTACAACACTAGTAGCAAGTACACGACGCACAATATTACTATCCCTTGTGCATTTCTTGACACCAACAGTGTGGTATGCATCATGAAGGTTTTTAACAAATGTAGAGGTTTGACCACGTATATTAGATGTTGTCAATCCTAAGGTGTTTAATGTAGGTCTCATTTTATTCAATTTCATCAAACTAACCAACAACTGACATCTTTGGAAGTCATTTAAAATTTCAAAATGATTATCCCAAATTTTAGTGGCTTTTCTTTTGATTTTTTGTTTAGAAAGTTTTTCAGACATTGGTTTCAAAATTTTCTCATCAATTTCAATAAAATAATTAGGTCTCTTACGTAAAACCCTAGGAGGTTTTTGTCGAACTTTGCATGTCTACGGTTTCAACTTTGAATTTCTTGATTCACATTTTCATTGTCTCCTTCAATTTCAACATTAGTTACATCACGAGTATTTAATTATTCTTCAACATTGATAGTAAAAACAAATTCATCATGAGTATTTAATTCATCTTTAACATTGATGGTAGAAACATTACCTAGTTCCTCATTGCTTACAATAGTAAGGGTTGCAGATAAACCTCTTCTTGATTCACGAAGATTCTACATTCACTCAGTATTTTGAAATCTTTTTGCCTCTAATTTGTCTAGTGTTTTTTTACTTATTGACTTCCTTTTTTGACTTTGTTTCTTGTCTCCCATGATGTTTTACTTCCAATGATAAGAAAAACATGCAGAAAGCGACATAATTTTATAGTAATTCATACAGTAAGGCCAAACAAGTAAAAATCACATGGTAATTCAAATGTTGGGATGCGTGTAAATATGATTTAATAACTACGATCATGCTTTATAAAGTGCGATTGTACTTTATAAACCACAATTTTGGTTTATGAAGCATGATCGCGGTTCTAATATCGAATATTGTGATCGTGGTTTATAAACTGTGATCATGGTTCTATCTGTATCATCAAATCTAACCCTCAAGGCTCAGGAAATCTTTGTTTTCTCCAACCAGAGCTATGGGAGGTCATTATGGCATGTAAAAGGTCAAAAACTTCAAATTTTCTCTTCCACAGACTTGAACCATGCTGAAAATTTGAAAACATCTCACAAAAATGGTACCATCATGTAGGGGAGACTGTTAGCTTCATAGAAATATTGATTTTAAAGTGAATAGAATAAGATAAATATAATTTTATAATTTTTACTAATAGTAGGTCTTTAAGACATTTTTTCCCATGAATGTTCATGTCTACGTTTAAGACTACAACTTTTGTTTCGCTTATCAAAATGTGATAAAACCTATACCATCCCAAGCATGGCAAAATTCTATACACATTAAAAAAATTATTTGATTTCAATATTTTTTGATATAGTTATGGTGGGCAAACGGAAAGTGCTTCATTTTCTAAAAAAATCAGACCACTTTCATAGAAAAAATCATTAAAAAAATATTTCTCGAAAAAATATAAAATAAAATCCATCCCAAGATAGACAATGACATCTAACTTTTCACCAAAGAAAAAAAAATAACAAGATTTGGTCATCCAAATCGCGGGCAAATGGACTACAATCTTATAGGTTTTTTCAAAAAAAAAAAACCAAGTCATATAATTTTGAGTGTTTAATATAGCTAAACTTGTCCGTTTTTAAAAAATTAGTAGTTTAGAAACTAGATTTCGAGATGCTATGATTCATATTTATATAATTTTTTCTAATTTTTAGTGCGCATATTGCTAATAATCCCTACAAGTTGAGATTTCATTATTTTTTACAATATGATGTCCACTTATGACCCCTTTTGGTCCACCAACTTGTTGCACTTACCCCTCCTAGGTCTAGGAGTCTCCATCTTCATCCTATAAGCAAGAAAAGTGACCCTTCCTAAGCATTTGAGCAAGTTTGAAACTTACGTGAAGAATTATCAAAGCACGATTGTCAAGTTTGATTACACTACATGAGATATCACATGCTAGGAGAATGATGTGTAGTTTAAGCCCTCTTCAAAGTAGTGGTGAAATCATGCACGGGGGTTCCCATAGCCCACATAGATTTGTTTTACTGAAACTCCTTGCACCTCAAAGGTTTTAGGGTTTGAGAATAGATTAAAGAGCTATCCTAAAGGTTAGTGAAGAGGATTGACACAAAATGACACACATTTCTAAGAAGGAAAAGAAATCAAGAATTTTTACACTAGATTCCAAGTAGGTCCTAGACCGTACATAAGGTTCGAGATTGTACAAATGCTATAGACCGAGTTGTGTAGTTTTGACCAAGATCGGTTTCATTAATAAGGCATGTCTAGTTTGAGATCCTCATGTTCCAACATTAAGACCACTTAGACTCTTCCATATCCACACATAATCAACTAATTGAACTCTTTCTCTTTTTTGATGTTTGTTAGATTAATATCCACTTGTAAAATATTTATTCTGATTTATTCAATTAATGTTGGAAGTTAACTAAATTAGAAGATCCACATGTAACATTATTCCTCCTCTTTATGTCTGTTAATTAAAACATCTAATACTTAAAAATGGTGAGATTCACTCCAAAAAGTGAAATCGCTAGTAAAACCGCGTTCACAAAATCAAACAAGATATCTAAACTAAACTCTTGAGGCCATATTGCCTCTTTAAATCTCTCTTACAACATCTCTTCTTCTCTTTGTATCTTTATTCTTCCATGCCTCTAATAAGACATTATTCCTATTAATTGTCTTCTTCTTTTTCTCTATCATCATTACTTCTTCTAGATAAAAAATCGACTTCTATGTCCTCTTCCATGAGTATTTCAGTTCTCTAGAGATGTTTATCTCCTCTCTTATTTTCTGACCTACAAATCATCCTTAAGTTCTTCATATGAACACTTATTTACCTCATTCTAGATTTTATTACATGACAACTTTTCTCTCTTCTTCTTGCCTCTAGGGGTAACTCTTCTCCTCTTTTCTATGGGTAGCTTTATAAGCTACTTAACTCTCCTTTTGAGCTCTAGAAAAATTCCTTGGGTCTCTTCCTTTCTCCTACTCTCTATCATAAGCCTCAATACTACCAAAATACCCTTAAGTTTTTCTATCTCTTCATTTATATTAACCATCTCTCTCTTCATCGTATCCTCTTTCTTCATGCAAATTCCTTTCTCAACTAAGCCCTTCATTCTCTACTTTTATTTTCTTCACTCTTACTCTTTTCTCTTTTCCAAACCTCAATATACCTTAGTAAGTCTCTTACTCCTTTCTCCACCTCTTTCGCTTCACCCAAGGTCTATACTTTCCATTCTTTTAACACTTGTTTCCAAGTATTTTCCACCTTGGATTTATCCTTGATATTCAATGAGCTCTTTTCCTCAAGCTACTATGAGCTTTCGTATGTCCTTCTTCTCCTTCCTAGAATTTCAAATTATCATTTCCCTTTTTTCTCTGGGATGGATACCACTCTTGCTCTTTCTTGAGTATTATTGCTTCATATTTCTATATAGGACTTATTTATTATCTCTTAATATTCTTCTAACTCTCGCTTATTTCTCCAAATCATTGGTTACTTCTTCCTCTTCTTCAATTTTCTCCTCGGGTTTACCAATGTGATACCAATCTAATGGATCAAAATCCTTTGATCTGATTATTCAATGTTAAGAACAAGGAAAATGAATATAATAAAACAAAGTTTAATGTTAGATATAGTCGATTGAGCTTGTGATGGCAAAGTACATGTAATCCAATTTATTTTTCTCTCTCAACTACAAACTCATATGTCATTGTTGTGTTCTTCATGAGGTTCTAATAGTGATGGGTGTGCAATGATTAAATTTCAATGTAAAAAACAAGGATTGTGATGTGAATAGGGTTTAGGGATTAAGATATGACTATCACTATCATAAATAATGGATAGATGTTATAAACTACTTAGTTCTTCATTATGTCAGGTAGAATTATACTAAGTTATGTCTTGAATCCTTGATAGTGACTAAGTTAATAATAATCATGTAGTTCCCTACCCCCACTGCACATGTTTGATAAGTGGAAAATCTCATCGTAACAAGTTGATTTACTGACGTTGAATCTTTTCCCATATTTAGATATGTGGAACCAAATGCAGTGCCCTATTCGGTATCTCAAGACTATCCTTGGGACTAGTTCCTCTATTTGAGCCATTATTGAACTTTCCAAGAAACTCTATTTGATCACAAGTTGTCCTTGGAGCCTAACGTAGTTTTACTTGCACTTGTGAGTATTGTATTATTAGTTATTTTGTTGGCATTAAAAAATAATAATAATGAGTAAATAATTAAAATAATCACAATGATAAAATAAAATAATATTTCAATCAAGGGTCTTTAGAAGGTGTGTTAATGTTTCAACAACGAGGAACATCATGTTCTGCTCCATGTGGCCTTTTTGGAATGTGGTTGTGAGTGGGGGATGGGTGAATTTGAAACAAAGTTAAAATAATAATAACAAAAACAATATAGTAATAAGAAAATAGTCTTTAAGGCATGTGGTTTGGGTAGGAAGTCTAATTCTTTTGGAACTATTTGTAGATTTGAACAAGGAAAAAAATGCATAAATCCAAACTCCAAAACCTTGCACTCATCCTCCCAACCTACATCAAAATCAAAGTTTTGGGAAGTGTGTAATAATTTTTATCAAATACAATCTCAAGAAATCTCCTTCCCCTTCTACATGCATTATTTTTATTGTATTTGAGATTGGTTTGGATTACCAATAAAGTAGTTTGGGGGACATTTTGGGAATATTTTGGTGGAAAAATTATATGGAAAATAATCCAAGTTTGTTTAGTTCAACTTTGCAAGCATACTCGAGACATGTCAAAGCATTCTTCCTCCATGCCACGCCTTCACCATATACCCAATGAAGATCCTTATTTCCCAACATGTAGACAAGAATTTTTACCCAAAGAGAGGTTGTAAAAGGAATTTGAAATATGTTATTACATCCTTTTACGCATATTCCTATCCTGTGTTAAAATAGGATCTTTTAATGAGGTAGGATGTTTGTCGATGTTATAGTTGTAGGTGTTATGACAGTATGTGTTCCAAATGTGGATGCATAGATAAGGCACATGAACCATTTGGAAAAATACCTCAACTAATGTGCCACTTAGACTATAATCGTTCAAAGATATGCATGAAGTGGGTTTTTTTAGAAATTCATTTGGAAACTTCAAGTAAGTGCAAATGAAAATTTTCAGCTATAATATGCTACCTTTTCTTGCATCATCTTAGATTTCTCTAAAATAAGAGATTTAAAACTGTGTTGGGATGCTTGGGATGACATAAAGTACTTTGTAAAAATACAAAAGGAGGGGCATGTATTTAGCTACGAAAACGTATCAACAATGGAATATTTTTCACTAAAATTTAGTTGCAAATCTGTTTGCATGGATCCATTGAAAAAGATTTATAAACTATAATAAATTCAATTTAAAAGTGCATGTTTCTAGGAAGATGTGGAGGAAACATGTTTGGATATATTATTTAGGTTGGATGCATACCTATCAATGTTTTCTCAAGGCATAGGAGCCCAATATCATGGCTAAGTACAAGAGTTGTTGGTAGAACAACCCGGGTTTGATGTCATGGTTGATAGATCTAATTTGTTTGATATAAAATGTGTAGTACATCCTTACACTAATATCTAAAAATAATTTTTCCTTATACATGAAAACAAAATGTGCATGCTCACACAGGCGAAGGAACTTTTGAAAAAATGCCTTAAAACAATGTGGTCATATGGGTTGTCATGGTTATTGGAAGTGCACAATTTGAATATGTTGGGAAAATATCAAGGCATAAAGCAATTACCTCTTGTTGTGGACACCATGTGGACCATCCATGGAGCACCTTCATGCATCAATACAACATTTGATAGGCATGCTTATATCCTCTTGTATCTTACATGTTTTTCATAGTGCTAGTTTTTCATTTGTAATAGTATCAAAAATAGAATTCATTGATGAATATGCTTTTGGTGGAATAAAACAACTTTGTTTGTTGTTTAAACTGTCAATATTTAAATTTTCCTACACAACCGAATGACTATTTATGAGTTTTTACCCTAGATTGGAATTCGTTTAAACTAATTTAAAATACAAATGAGTAAAATTGGAAAGTGTAACCATTATTTGTAAGTCAAATGCAATAATTTATATAAACACTTTACTTGATACACACCTCCCAAAATTTATCATGTCCAGGTTTACCCTAGTGGTGGGGAATGTGGGTTATATTTGGGAGGTCTCAGGTCCATTCCCCAAGTTGGCCACCTTTAGAGATCGTTATTACTTGACTAGGAAGTGCTAGGAATTGCAGCTTCTTCAGTGGAGAAGATATCTCTCTATGTGGTACTAAGTCGGCTTGTGTTCAATGTGATGGGGGTCGGGGTCAAGCATGAATTTTTGTTCAATGTGATGAGCCATGTCGTGGCATTATGGCATGAGAGGTAAAAATAATAATTTTAGCCCTTCTGTTTGCCCGAGCGGTGGGGAATGTGGGTTAAATGTGACAAGGTCTTGGGATCCATTCTCCCAGGCTAGCCTCATATATATAGCTCACCGTTACTTGGTTAGGAAGTTCTAGGTGGGGCATTTACTTTAGGGCGGAGGTGGCACTTGATGTGGTGCAAAACCAACTTGGTGTTCAATGAGATGGGGTTGGGCTCATGCATGAATCCTATGTTCAATGCAATGAAGCATGTCCTAACATTATGACACGAGAGGTAAAAAAAAACTTTAATCCAATGGGTATTGGTGTAATGATTCTTGGGTCTCATTGCAATTGGGAGGTCCAATGTTCAAATTTCGGCTTTGTGTTAAGGTGGCCTACAACTGATGGTTTGGATACCTTGGTGATAGGGCACCATGATAATGTGGTTTAATCTATAGGCTCTCCGAGAGCTTAAACTACCATCCTTAGATGGTTCCACAACCGGTGTGGGTTAGTGACGCCATAAGGGCTAGGGCCCTCTCCCTAGGTAACTCAAGAAAAAAAATACCTCCTAAAATTTAATAGAACACGCTTTAAGATGACATGATAAACACCTTTCCAAATCCTGCAAAGGAGATTCCACCATTTGACCATGTTCCTTATGACATGGAATGCCATGTCAACCCCATTAAATAACCTTGGATGATCATTTTATCATTTAATGACATGCAATTTTGAGCCCAATTGGTTATTTCGTAACTTGCGACACCTACCAAAAGTTAGAAATTCCTTTGGTTTTGGATTTTGGTTTGGGGATTTTTATTTGGAAACATATTTCTACCACCACATACCTCTAGAGTGTCACCATGAAAATTGAAATCAATTTCTATTTTTGATCAAAATTAATTTGGAAGCTATTTTTGCAAGTGGGTTTTGTGGGCCTCTTGTCTTTACGTAGTAAGGACAAACTGGTACATTTATGATAATTGTCTCTCGAAAGGTAGGTGTAGATTGAACCTTGGTTTTTGTAAATAAGTTACATTAATTCGATGGTTTCTATGTATATAGGGGAGTATATAAGAACTAATAGAATTTTTGTTTGATTCTTGGACAATTTTTTGAAATCAATTTTGTAGCCACATTGGCTAAATTGGGCACTTTTGGTAAAAAATATAACCAGAGAATTGTCATGGGACCCCCTTTAATCTTAATACTTGTTGAAAGACCTTATAAAAACTCCATATGACTATCTCTGGAATATCTTTTAGTCACTTTCTTATAGAATTTGTTTTTGGGAAATATTGTGTTTCTCTCTCTTGATTGTAAATGAAATGAAACTGAAAATGTATTTCTTACCCACTCTATACTATATGTAAGTGTTTGACATCATTATGAATGGAAAAATATGCACACGTGAAATATGTTATATTGTAGGAGACTACCATGCTAGCTTCTAGGGATGACCATGTTTTTGGTTGTAGGTACCACTCGGGATAAAAAGGATTCAATAGAATTATTATTTTGTTTTGTAGTAGAATGTTAATATTGAATTTTATTTAGTTGATATTGGAATTGGAGCCTCGTCCAGTAATGATTAATGGAAATATCATTTTTTTATAATTTCAAGTGAGAACCACATTTCATTTTGTGAGGAAGCAATAATGGTATGGTATTTGTAATTCAATTGACTGATATTCTTGTATGATTAGAAATATGCTTTCTAAAGGAACAATAGATAGTCATGGAAAGTAAAAGGTGTCAACATGATCGTAAGATAATATCATGGTAACTAGAATAAAGGAAATAAATATAATGTCATAATGTTGTGAAAGAATAATATTTGGTCCTAATGACATATTTATCAAATTGATATTGTATTGTAGGAAAGGAATATATAAGCTTGAAACTAAACTTTGATATAACCCTTTCTAGGTCATGTAATAACATCTAACATTAAAAATTAAATGTAATGCATAGTGCATAATGAATCTTAGCACAATTATATAAATTAACCCAAGTCACTAATTAGTGAACATAGTGAAAAATAGTCATATGTATCTGATTTGTGCACCATCTTAAGGAGTTTGTACTTATCACGCATAGGGACGATTATTCTTAGCAAGATGTGCAAGATGATATTCCTTGTAAACTTGGATCTAATAGGAATTAGTTAACCAAAGAGATACACGTAAGTGTGTGAGGGTCACACAAACATTGTATACCTTATTAAAAGATCAAATATTTTATCATGATAGTCTTGCAAAACATTCATCCTCTCGTATCTTGTAGAATTGAAGTAGGTATTTGTGTGCATTTAAATACACTTAACATGTTAACTAAGTATTAACGTGCTCATTTAAATAGAAATAAGAAGCAATAAAATAATGGAATATTATCATTATCATATTAAAATATGTAATAATGTACAATGGTAATCCTATCGTAATAGTTTTGGTGAGAAGTGAAATAAGGTGATACCCTTCTGCAGAAATGTAAACGTTCATCCCTTTTGGAATTAAAGTAAAACCTCAAGTTACATGATGTGAAAGGATTTGTTAGGTTTTGATTTTTTTCAAATGAAAACTAATTTAATATTTCCAATTCCTTTTATATCATTCCTATTAGAAAGGGATAAAATGAGATAAATATTATAATGTTCTAACTTTATCATGAGATGATGTTGCTGCAAGAAATAAGGAAGAGTAATTTTGGTTCCAAGTAGGGAGTTATTCTTCCTTGTTAGTAGTTGTGGTAATAACTTCCTTGAAATTTTCCCCATGTGAATAGCTTGTCACATCCATCGATCAATGAATCCATTTTCATATGTTAATACTTTAGAATTTTTCCTCAATTATGTATTTGATTGAATTAGAGCAACGTGTGAAGGTAAAATTGATCCAGGACATAGATTTTACCATGAAATGACTTCTTTTGGAATCCTAGTGGTTTCATAAGTGATATTCTTATCAACCCTTGCTTGTGTGTTAGGCTAGAGTGGGGCCTTATACCGTGGTTATTTTTGTTTCTTCATGGACATTTTGGTCCCGAGAGAGCATCATGTACAATGGATGGTTTCTTGGTCATCTTAGAATGGGGGATGTTGTGTCACTTCATATTTACACTCTCATACTAAGATGAGAATATCTTTCTTACATAATGTTATCCAAAATACTCCTTCCCAGATTATTTTGATAACTTGTGATTCTATCTTGAACTTCGACAAAAAATTTGATGAAATTTGGATAAAATCAATATTGGGGACATTCCTTTCCTCCTTTCTAAGCCCCTCATTTCCATACTTAGCCAAAAAAGTAGAAAAATTGGGTCTCTTGGGGATTAATTGTCTAAATCGATCCTGGTAGGAATAGGAGGAATTGTTCTTGCATTCTCCTGTTCTCCACATTTTTACACCATCTCGTATGAGGATTTGGGGTCATTTTAGTCGAGTCAAATCAGGTCTTTTAGAACAAGCGGAACAACTCCCATGGGCCTCTTGTTCCCCATTTTACCGATCCAGAAATATAAGGGTAATTGGGGTAGTATTGTGGATGAATTAGGTTTTTCGAGCACCGATGGAATAGTTTCATCGGGCCTTTAGTTCACCACATGGTCGAGTCATTCGACTAAGGGGAATGATGAAAAGAGTGAAAAAGAGACTGTGGTGAATCAGTTAATTCAGGTCTCGTGAGCACAAATGGAAATGTTATCTCATTCCTCCAATTCCCCCGATCATCCGATCCATCTACACTTGGAAAAAAGGATTAATGCTGATTGTAGGAGCCCGCATAGAACCCTGTCGTGACCCTTCTAAGCTCCAGAACTTCCAAGGGCCATAAATTTTTCCCTTTAACTCCAAATTTAACAAAATTGGTACCATTGGAAATTTATTATCATGTACTACACCATGGAAATATAAATGTTAAATTATGTGAGTTTATGTGGGTGTACAGAGGAAAACATTCTCAGCATTAAAAGATACATTTCTAGATAGCTCAACTACCATATTTTATGGCTTATGGTGCCCATTCCTTCTCCTAAAAGAAAAGTATCGTGGAGAAATGGCATTGACATGGTACCATTCTTATTTTTAGACATTTAATGCATGTTTTTGGTGGTTGAAGGTGGAAATTCGAGTTTCCCTCTCTTTTCCCTCCTCTCTCTTTCCCATTATCTATAAATTGTAAAATGATGCTCATTTGTAAAGGTTGGATACTCTTCAAATTCAAGGGCATCATTTCAAAGTGTTGCACAAGTTTTATTGAGTTACAAGCCTTAGATTTGGATTTTGCAATGTTTTTATGCATTTTCCTCCATTCTAATGATATGTGCATCTCCATAAGGCAATAAAATTCATGTTTTGTGGTTATTTTATCCTAACTGGTGTTTTATTGCATTTTCTTACCTCTTCATTTACTTACATGAATATTTCTCCACTTTTGAAGGTTTTTTACTATTGTTTGTTGTGTGAAAATGGAAGTTTGAATACTGATTTAGAATGTGGCTCTCAGTTATGCCCTCTCCTCCTTCACTGTCTCCCATTTTATGTCATTTGAGAGTATCTTTCCCCTTCTTCTTGGTATCATCACCTCCACTTAATGTATGATTTCATTTTAAGCATCTCCTTCTCACCCTAGTCCCTTGGAGTCATAGATTAGTGTTAGGTAGTTATATTTCCCTTATTATGAGTAGTTTTAGTAGTAGGAATAAGAAGAGAAAACCTACCTTCTCCAGAGAGGCCTATCTCAAGAGAAATTCCCACAACTTGGATATAGTACCATGTTGCCTCAAAATATTGGATTGTCTGCGTGACTCAGGGAAGGGTGAAATTTTGAGCTCCAACATATAGTTAAGAGTAGGAAAAATCATGATTGAACCTACTCAATTTTTCTACAAACCACCTTGGTAGGAGGTGCATGAGACTGTGAAATATTTTCAAGTTGCAATCTTCAAATTCAGTAGCATGGGACTGCATGTGACCTAGAATCCATAGAATAATGGTGGTTAGGAAACCTATTATGGTTTAAGAAACTTATTTTTGAACATCTAACTTCTGAGTGATGGATAATGTGTATTGTAGGTCACACCTAAGTTATGTGCACTTGGATAGGTAACTTTTTTTGGTTAAGAATTGAAGTTGAATTGTTTGTTTTGAAATAAGTAATGATAAAAATATATGGAAACTAACACATGATTTAACCCTAGAATGAAATGAACCTCATCTAAATGTGGTATTGTGTATCATAAAGATATTAACCATGCTTCTACAAATGAAATACTTCTTAAGTAACAAAACACAATGCATACAAAAGTAAAACTATAAACCATGTGTACTTTGGATTAATGTAATTTTGAGTGTTAGTGTTTATGTGGGCCCAATATTATGCATCTTCTTATCGGTGTAGTTTTAGTAAGTGTTTTTCAAACAACAATGTAAAAAAGCACTAATTTCATTGTTTCCTTTTGGTTTGTGAAAATATGGGACGTTACAACTCGTGGATTACATTCAATCCACTTGACAAATGTTGAACATGAGTTACATATTCAAATCATGGTTCATTGTTATTGAGTAAAAGTGACAATGTTTCAAAAATATTGTCAAATGAATAACATACTCACATTATGGCCTTATCAACTCTAAGATACTCTAACTTAATCCTTGATGCTTGTGACAAAGGTTTATGCTTCACAGCTATTATATTTTTTTAACATTGTACATGGAAGACAACTAGTTCTCTGGGTCTTTTAGCTCTCTAACTTTCCAACAACATTTTTCTAGATTCCTTCAATTATTATTGGTGTGTATCGAGATTCTTCAATTTACCTTTAAATGGTAAGACAAATAGTTAAATGAAAGCATGGTTTAAGGTAATGTTTTATCGGACTGAGACTATCTTTACAAGTATAGGTTATGTAAAATAAAATCCTTCTTAACCTCTCTCATATGATTAAATAATACCCTTCTGAAGAACCTAATGAAAATCCATATGGTTATGCTCTTATTTGACAATATAAGAGTTTTGATAGTGTTTAATATGATCTCTTAACCCTAAATCAAGGTTTTAGCACTATAGTGAATAGAGAAACATGGATTCAACTACCTAACAATCATCCATGAATCAAAATATATTCTATCCTCCTAGTATATACTTAACACATCTTCTCCTCATTCCCATGAACTATATAATAGGAAAACCTATAAGTAATCAATACAAGATGTCAAGCCTAAGGAAATTTGTGTTAAAATAGTGAACTGTAATAGCTCTTTACCCATATTTTAATTCTTCTACAAGAGTCTATATACTCTACATGTGCATAGATAATTAATAACCTTTATTCACACAATTACTTATCAAGAGATCGGTGGGAAAACACTATACATGATTGTGTTTACAATTCCTAGAGTTTCAACCAATTCCAACATACAAACACATAAATAAGAAGGGATTATCAAACTAAGAAACTTATATTCTCTTTAAATCAATGTATAAAAAAATTTATTTCATCTATCAGGGAGCATTGATAAACATAATAGTTCCATACTCTATTTTCTTGTATTTCCTCAAGACTCGTACATTCAAATTTTTTAAAACCCTATCTCTATTCTCCAATGTGCCTCCTTATTATATTGGAAAATCAATTATATTCTTCTCAATTTCTTCCCTGTATGATGACCTTTTATCACCCTTTTTACTTGATAATTCGATTCTGAAGAGATAACCACACTTGGTTTTGTTAATCCAAGGTAGTGATTTTTCTTTATTTATACATATGTAAAATAGTGACATGAGATGATATCCATCTCTAAACATGTTAAAGGGCCTCCTTATCCTCCCCCGAAGGAACATGAATAAAAATAAAATAAGAATCTAGAACCGAGGAGGCACTTAGGATTTACTCCACAATCCAGTTTTCAAACTTCAAGATTTGGAGGGAAAAGCTATTTTGAATGGCTAGATGGGTTAGAACATGAGAATTTGATAAAAATAAGGCTTATTGATTAAAACTATATCTAAGACCTATTCAATCCAAAATTGTAGTTATCTACAAAAGTATGCCCCTACACTATTTACCTTCAAGGAGTAAAATATTAGGGTTCATTCTTACATTAGTGTTTTCAATATATATATATATATCACTTGGTGATTCAAAATAAGTAATACATGTCTCATATAATTTTCAGAAAAATAACACCCACACATGCATAGTATGTTTGGTAAAACTACATGTTATAAAATTGGCTAGAATATATCTTATAGGGCGATAATAGGAAGGAACATAGGAAATTGTATAAAATTTGCACTAATCAACTAATAATTTTTTTCATAGAATTATCCATTTTCAAGTAGATAACAATCTACCTTTATCTAAATGGTGAATATTACCCACTAAAATTACCATTAATGTCCACTAGATCTTTAACCTCTAGTATATTTCAAAGTAATAGCCAATTTGAAACAGATGAGGTCACTTTTATGTCTCATGTCTACATGAGTTGATAATTATGGTAATTAATATGATTAGAATTAAAATCATAAAATTAAAAAAATTGATTCACACTTTTAGTCTTAAGTCGATATTAAGTTGGAATTGTTTCACATAGGTGGACCACATTTTATGATGGCCATTTTGTATCTTTTCTTAAGTATGCATGAATTTCACATGCTTATGACCCACTTTTGTAATGGTATCCTTTGCCAAAATATAGTGTTTCCATTATTTCCATGCCTATACATTGGTGTACAACTCCTTTTTGTATGTAGGATACCTACTAATTATTTTGAAAGAATGATCTCACTATAGTACGGAATTGGGTGGCAATGTTGGGTGGAAAACATGTGAATGACATATTGTAAGGCATCCAAATAATAATATTTTTGTAAATATGAAAATAAAAGGAATAGTGGTAAACAAATAATTGGTTTTAATTGTGCAAGGGATTGATTTTATGCCTAGTTCCATATGAATTTTAATATTTTCCCTCCCTTTATTACCTAGTTTGGAGGTCATGTGATGTGTGTAGACACCTAAAATTTGGTATATATACCCTCATCTCATGTGTGTGCATAGTTAGTTAATTGTATCCCTTATTTAATCAAATTCCCTCTTTCGATTTAATTAATTCATCCTCATTAATTAATTAAATCCCCATCAATTTTAAAATCATATTTAATCAATGTCAATAAATTAATTAATTAATTAATCATGCCCTAACTAACTTTCCATTTTGGAATGATTTTATTCTAAATCTACACCTATGCTTTTCCCTACACTTTTTCCAACCTATCTCCACTTCCAACTCATCTACATCTTATCCGTAAACAACCCCTTCTTGTTGAATGCTTTAAAGAATTCAGCCAACTCCTAAAAATAAGAAGTCAAGCTAAAAATAGGAGAATATTCCTTGAAAGGAACGATAACCAGATTGTACCAAGCCAAGAACACATATGCTAATCAAACACCACAATCAATAAGATGAAAGCAATTCACCATAATAGCTTTACATAAAACCTTTGTAAATAAATGAGCAGCAATATCATATATTATTATGGAACTCAATGCAATACATTGAGAATGGGCCTTGCTTAAATAGGCAAGGAATAACAATCTAAGAACCACAAGGTCATAGATCATCAAGCCATGAATCAAGGAAATAACTAGTCATCAAAGAACTAGTCAAGACCATAGATTTAGGAGAGAACTAGACATCAAGGATCTAGTCAATACCATAGATCAAGGAAAGAACTATACCTAACAACTAGATAATATCTCCTAATATCTAAATAAGATAAAAGAAATATCCACACACATAAGTGGGTGAGGATAAATACAATAAAGGTAAATAAAGTACCTAGGTGAACATGAGCTAAGGTAAATACCTACTCTAACACCCCCTCAAGTGAAGCTAGGGGCCAAAATAGAAGTGGCATGTCCATAGTATGAGTCCTGGTAACTAGGCCTGATGAGGTACTCATGTACAATAACTGGGAAAAAAGGGACACCGCAAGGTACCCAAAACCAATAACAACAAAGTAAAGAGAGTAAAGACCCGCTCCAAGGCATCCCAAGAAGCTCGGCTCAAAAAACTCGTACAATGTTGAAGAATTTTGGTGTGCACTGTGGTCTAAATCCACTACTCAATCACAAAACTCAAAAACAACTGACACTAGGTTTCACCAGAATAGCTCCATACAAGGAGACTGTCAACGGAGTGATGTCGAAAGTGTAAAAAAACACCAAACATAATTCGATCAACTGCTGCAAATAGGTGTGCCACGATCCAAGAACAATAACCAAAGCAACAAGGCAAGGACACAAACTCCAGAGTGTCATGATCCAAGAAAATCCAAGGTAACAAGGCAAGGACACGAAACCCAAAGAAGCAGGATCAACACCACACCCTCCCATACTATTGAATGGGTGGAGTGACACTACAAATATGTATGAGTTTCCCAAAATCAACTACTTGAACACTGACAAAATAACACTGGACTTCACCAGAATAGATCCCCCACAAGAGATATTGTCAACATGCCAAAAGTGTCAAAAATACAGATACAAAATCTCTCAACAAACAAGAGAGATACACTACACCTACTAAAGAAAAATGCTCAAAACAAGAAGCATCACAATGCAAAAGGTATAGAAAGTGGAGCAAGAGGCCGAATGGTGGAGGATCCATGCCTAGTAGAGTCCTCTCAATGAATGCCTATGTCACCTCCATGAGTGATTAGATATCCACCCCAAATCAACATGGATGGATGAAGAAGATGTTTGCATATGACTTGGTGAAAAATGCACAATGGGTGCATGCAAAAGAACATCAAAATGTGTGTCAAGTTGATCATGTCTGACAACTAAAATCTTAGGTTTCTCAAGCCTAAGTGAAGATGTAGAACTCATGTGTTGCTCAGGATCCTCAAAAAGAGTCAAGCGAACAAAAAAGGAGCTCTGTCAATGTGTGATCCCAATGAAGTATCTACTCAAAACCAATGTCATGACGAGAATTCCACTTAACATGTGGAATAGAGGAAACAATACCCTGTGAATGTCTGCCAATGAATCCACTAGTGAGACCCATAGAACAGAGCATGTGAGAATTGAATGCAGTAGTATGCTTCTCAAAAAGCCATGTAATTGAGCAGAAATAGCATACACAACATGTGGTATTGTAATAGGCACATATGTGGAAGAGCATGCAGTAACAAGCTTCATAGGTGTATGAGCATCAAGAGCAGGAACAGACTCAAAGATTGATAGATCAATGTCAATGGGTTCAGGAGTAATAGTTGTAAGTGGACTAGGAGCATGGATATGGCTGTCCACAGTATGATGATGGTGATGTTGTAGGCTAGCAAGTTTGTTCTCATAGGGGGTGTATGATTGTATCCTTATTATGAATGAGTGATTGTAGAAGATAATTTCACTTCTTTAGTGATCTATTTTCTTCCACATAATCCATGATAGGTACAAACTGTAACTTTCAAAAATTTAGGACGTCGGGCTCACCAAAATTGCATCCATAATTGATTACATCACTCTTCCATATTTGGAACTTTATAATTATAGTTCAAGTCTCAAAATAAACAACTCTAATGGAAAGATCATGAAAAAACAAGAACTTTTTCAAAAAATGGCACTCAAAACCGAGTTACCGATCAAAAGTTACAAGTTTTTTACTATTTTGCTCATTATTTATTGTAGTTGCCACTACTAAAACAAAATAAATTGTTGTTGCCTTCACCACTCAAATAAATTTGAAGGGGGCTGAAGCTAAGGGAATCACAAGCTTGAAGCCCTCATATGACCATACCATATGACCAAGGGCTAAGGATTTTATGTGGCACGTTTTTATTTTTCCCTTGGCTTGAATCCCGAGGCGCACTTGTGTGCTTCTCTCGTAAAAATAGAAAAACCACAAAAAAACAACTGCCTCCAGAATTGGTCGATCTTACAGTCAATCGTAGGGTTTCCATGCCTTCTGGATCCAATGGAAGCCTTTGTTTTACATAAAAATGCATGCAGCAACAAAATACAACCAAATCCCAAATATATGAATACACAAATAATTTATTTGCAAAATAAAACTTACAGACGGATGTCAATAGCAATCTCCAGCTCTGATACCATGAAAGGAATGATAACCAGATCGTACCAAGATAAGAACACAGATGCTAATCAAACACCATGATCAATAATATGAAAGTAATTTTCTAAAATAACTTTACATAAAACCTTTGCAAACAAATGAGCAGCAATATCATATATTATTATGGAACTCAATGTAATACATTGAGAATGAGCCTTGCTTAAATAGGCAAGGAATAACAATCTAAGAACCAATCAAGGTCGTAGATCAAGCCATGAATCAAGGAAATAACTATTCATCAAAGAACTAGTCAAGACCATAGATTTAGGAGAGAACTATACATCAAGGATCTAGTCAATACCATAGATCAAGGAAAGAACTATACCTAACAACTAGATAATATCTCTTAATATATAAATAAGCTAAAATAAATATCCACACACATAAGTGGGTGAGGATAAATACAATAAAGGTAAATAAAGTACCTAGGTGAACATGAGCTAAGGTAAATACCTACTCTAACATTCCTATTGGGGAAACTTTCCTCGGAATCGGTGGTAACCCAGCTTGGTCTCCACCAACCCTATAAAATTGGCTTCTTCCTTTCTATTCATCATCATAAAATCAAATGCAAGTAGAAATCCGTAAGCTCTCTTAACCTCGTAGATGATCTTTCGTGTCTAAACATTTCAAAATCCATTACAAACCTCCCAAACCTCCTTGTAACATGCATGCATCAATCGTGATCGGTCTTTTTATGAGATTGTCGTAATTTTACATTGCTTTAATCATCTTTATTGTATTATCTTGGTATTTCTCATATTTAACCTTTTATAGGTTTAGAACATCAGCAACAGAGATCACAGTTTCTTCATCAACCTCCTCTTACAAACCTATACTTGTAGGTTTCTCATCTGCCTTGCCTTTCCTTGTCCTTATCCTTCTTTGTCACAATTTTCGTCAACCCTTATAAGTTTTCGTCAACTTAGCCTTAGTAGCCCTTGCTTTTCTGTTCTAGATCCATCCCCAACCCCTACATGTGTTTAGCCTCTGTTCCATATTTCTAAACTCCCATCCAGGTCTCTCTCACAAAAAAATCAAATTATTTACACCCTAGTCCCCATCGACTATGGTTCTAATTTCAATCTCCTACCTTAATCCATGTTTCCTATTGTTTCCTAGTTTCTATTCCTTCATATTTTCTCTCTGTAGGTTGACTCCAACATTTCTAGACTTCTGCAGCTTCCATATTACATTTTAATCCTACATAGTCTGCATATTTCTCTTGTTTTCTTGATCCAGGTCCACGAGGTCACTGCGACCTATCTCTCATGCATGCGCCTTCAGCCGCCACAACCTGCAATGTACATTTTTTTCAGCTTATTTTAATCAAATCTATATCTAAATCAATTAATAATGTTTTTATATTATGTATTCTCTCGCTCTATATATTATTAGTATACATTTCCTTTTTACATCGCTTTTGCTTAGACAAAGGGGGTTAACATCCACTGAAGAATTTAACACTTCTTTGGTCCTCCTTATCGAGAAACCCCGCCTAAACCATCTAATAAAAATCATTTTTAGTCTTATTTACAGATATATCAAGTTGTTGCAGTAAGAACCAGCCATCTAGCACCCGTATCACATCTTAGGTAACATAAACCCTCAATAATTTCTGAGTTTTTAATTTCTTTAGTAGCTAGTGCATTAAGTTGATTATTAATGAGAAATTTGTACAACATTCATGGCACACCTAGTAGGACCCCCTTTAGGTGGTATTTTTGTTTTCTATACTCTTCTTTTTTCTACTAACACTACAGCACGAGGCTTTGCTTTATTGCTTTCTTGTGTTGGGTTCACCGCTTGGATCACTCATCACTCAAAATTGAAAATAAATAGGAAAATTTTTATCCAAGTATTTCCCTATTCCCTATTTTCTCCTTTTGCATCATAATTTTACATTCATGTTTGTGTCTTCATCCAATGATCACATTTCATTTTAGGCTTTGAAAAACATTCTTTTTGCATCGTTCTTGCCCACATAGCTTAAGTAGGGGTTTAATCTTCTACATCACACATCTTATCACACACAACCTTAAACCTGACAAATCAAATTAACACATCAAAACATCCCTCTACCTGGTTTTCTGATTGGGATTTCATCACCCAATAGCAGACCGCCTTAGACATTCTTCGGCCATAATAAGCCTAAAACCATACATAGTTTACCTTCTCATAGGCACATGGTTATCCATCCCCTTTATTTTCATACCTTATTAAAATAAGAACATAAGAAGAACAGTCTACTTTATTTTCTTGGGTAAAAACAATTTTCATGCTCATACTCACTTGTTTAGCAGCTAAGAGAATGGAACAAAAATTTACTTCAAATGATCCCTTATCTCAACAAATGTTCTCTACAACAGCCATCTCATTTGTACCCTTGAGCACTAAACCGCTCATCAGCATCTCTCATTCAGAACCTCTTGTTCACACTAAAACTTTAGGTGAGACCAACCCATTCTTTTACCATCAATATATCTTGTCTAGGCTAACCACCCCACCATCAGTTTGATCAAAGCCCTCTGGACCACCTAAAGTCCCTCTCGGTGATACCATGTTTCAAGATCTTTTGAATGCCAATCCACTGGAACTTCAATATTACCTCCTTAGGCTATTAACCTAGATTCCCCCAAATGGACCACCACTCCAACAAATTTATCCTTACCAAACCAATCCCCAAATTACCTAGTTTATGGCTAATGAGCTTTTTGTAGCCCACCTTACTTCCTCTTCCACTAATCCCTCAACTCATCAAACTACCTAGATAGTCACACCTATTCCTCACAACCTCCCATTAATCAACACAACAATCAACACTACTCTTCCCCTCACCTCTTCATTCATTATTCCCACTAATATCCCCAGTCAATATGCCCAAACATCATACCCCTATCCGGACAATATGATCTTCTCACATCTAGCATGCCTATCAATACTTCTCAACCCCCTTTCATGGGTGCTCTACATTATGTAGTATCTAACCCTTTCAACAACATTATCAACTTGTTTACACCCACATCCCTACTGATCACTTTCCAAAGCACCCTACCTAATCCCATCAATCCTATCATGTCCTCATCACCCAATAACAATTATTTCTATAACTACCCTTTCAATCACATCCCATGGTTTACCCCCAACAAATTCCTCAAACACCAACACATCCGTAAGTTCATCAAAAATTCATCTAACCACTTCTTACATACAGCCACCACCCCTCATCCCCCAATAGACTCTTTCAAATGATCCCATGCATTCCTTGTAAATAGGTTAGCCAACCTTGAAGTTGCTACTTTAGGAACCAAGGTCTCATTATCCTATGAGAAAATATGTAATGAGCCTATCCACCCATCCATACCAATTAAACCATATCCTCTACACTAGGAATTGCCAAAAATTTCTAAGTTTAATAGCAAAGAGGATCCACAACAACACCTTCGTGTGTTTAAAGATGCATGGTATCCTGTTGTGCATGATTAGGAATTTATACTTCACACTTTCCCTATGTCTTTGGCCGTTCTACATTGGATTGGTACAATAGCATCCCCCAATATTCAATATTCTCTTTCTCCCAACTCGCAGCAGTTATTTCTAGAACATTTTTATTAACATTACGTGAAAAATAACCATCAATGACCTATACACCATCCAAAAATTTGAAGACAAATCCATTACATATTTCATCGTAAGATGGTGCTTCGTAATAAGTCAATTATCCTTTCCTCTTCCGCAAGCTAATCTCATCGAGCTCTTCTCACATGCATGTGTGAACCATATATCTTCAAATTTACAAATTTGGTTGTTCGAGACCTTTGATGAGGCCTTAACCATGGCCCGCAAACTTGAAACATGTGCCCTTGAGTAGGGAAATTTAAAATTGAAATCAAATCAACCTAAACAATAATTCACTAAGTCATCCATACCAAACAACAAATCAAAGGTAACGACCAATGTTATAGTTTTTAAATCATCCCCTGCATCTACATCTAACACATGGAATCAACAATGATTCACTCAACCAAAGCCTAATTACACTCCCCTCATAGAGTCATACAATACAATATTTGATAAATTAATGATAGTAAACCTTATCACACTTCCTCCTATCCAACCAGTTGATGATTCAAGACCGAAACCTACATGGTATCATGAAGACCATTACTGCAAGTATCACCAAGTCTAAGGTCATGACATAGAAAGATGTTGTACTTTCAAGGACCTAGTCTAAAGACTCATCGATCAAGGTGATCTTCAAGACGATAATCCAAACGCTTCACCCTATCAACCACTTGACATCTTTAAGAAAGTTTTTCCAAATCATACACCGAAAAGATAATTTTCCGCTTCTACTATGACCCAAGCACCTAACATTCATACTATAAACACCTTGAACACTTCCCGTTAGGAACCTATCCCATCCACAACTACATCATTGGCCACATCCGTTCCCTTCGATATCCTCCCTACATTTGTTATACCTACATCTGTCTCGGCATCTACTCCTGCATCCACAACTACCATAACCCAATTAGCAAATATATCATTTATACCCTTAGAGACATTTTTGAAGCAACCATTTCAGCCTATTTCCACTTCCAACATTGGTCCTTCACAACTTCCTTATCCACATCATCATTTATTTCATCTATTCTTGTATGCTTGACCACCTCACCTATGTCTATTCTACCCTTACCTCGTCACTGCCTATGGATAATATTTCGGTTCTTTCTCCCACTCCCATATCAACCGGTGTGGTTACATCCATGCCACATTATTATTTTACCCTAACATTATCATTTTAGGAATGATTAAAATCACCTTACCTTGTCATGAGATTGAATTTTCCTTCTACAACATCAACTAACTCCCATCAATCCCCGTCTTCTATAGATCACCTAAGAGGAAGGTTGTTTCCTATACCCGAACCAACCATGACATCACAATCTGACTCCCCTATTAAGGTTTTTATTACTCCTCTCAAGGATGCATCTTCAAAATCTATAATCCCTCCTAGGGCTAAATTATACAACCCGAAATCATCTATTTTAGGACCACAAACATTTTAACCTAGTAATCCAAGGCCACTTAATGCTAAAACATAAATCAACACCAAAATCAAATTCAAATCACAAAAACATCAATAAACTATGGTTTTACCCAAAACATCCAAAGTATCTCATTAAGAATTTGTTGTCTATTTTTGTACCCTTACAAAAATTGAACTTGAATAATTGAAGGCCACGGAAGGGTTTTAGCATGCCTCAGGAATCAAAAAAATCCACAGGGTGAAGGAAACTAGTCCCCAGATGTTTTTAGTGTTTCCAAGTGAAGGAAAAAACTTGAAAAGCTGCGAAGGCCTAAATCCGTGGAAAAAAACAAATACAAAAGCCGTAAGTTGAAGAATGGGCAGTCCACATAAGTCAACATGTAGCCATGCCACATCGGAGGCCACAAGGTGAAGTAGAGGTATTAGGAGAAATGTGGAAAGGAGACAAAATCGCAGAAGCCAAAACCACGTGGAACTAAAGCAAAAAAGCCACCTATCAAAGGAAAACAACAGTTTTCCATGGATTACCAAAATGAACATGAATTTTCAATATGATTTGATCTTTTCAAATATGATATTATTTGAAGGAATCTTAGCCTTCTCTATGCAAAGGAAATCAGATTTCATGGATTAAATGTTGGTAGGTGGGTGAAGTGAAGGAAGATGTCTCCAACACGCAAAAGGTCTATTCCAGACGGCTCAACCACCAGAATTAAATGTAGTATGGGCATCATTCCTTCTTCAGCAAGGTAAATGGTGTGGGGAGGTGAATTTACAGAGATAATCAGATCTTTTTAGAAAATTAAATGAAGGTGGTCAGCTGGTGGAAGGGGAATTTGAATTTCCCTCTCTTTTCTTCTTCTCTCCTTCTTATTTTCTATATATTGTAAATTGATGCCTTGTTTTAGCATTGGATACTTTAGGAATATGAGGGAATCATTTCATGTTGCACAAGTGTTCTAAGAGTCACATGCCTTGGGCTATGTCTCTGTAAATGTTTTTTACATCTTCCTCATGTATCGTGATGATCTGTGCATGATCTTTAAGCAATAAAATCTTTGGTTTTGTGGCTCATTTCGGCATTAGTTTTTTTTTCATTCTCTTGCCTCTCATTCATTCGCATGTGTGTTGTATGTGTTATTTCAGAGGTCTATGTATATTTTGCATCATGAAAGTGGAATTATGAACGTGATTTTGATATGTGGTTTTGTTTTGGTCCTCCTCATCATCATTCTCTTCCATTTTCACTCTTTCTTAAGTATTCATCCCCTTATTTTTGGTGCTATTGCCTTCTCTAGTTTAGGTTTATGTTTTATGCATCTCCTTCTCACCCTGGTCCCTTGGAAAGTTAGAGTAGAGGTAGGTAGTTTCTTTTCAATTTGTAGGAGTAGTTTATTATTAGGAGTAAGTAGAGGAATCTGCCTTCTCTCGGAGGTATGTCTCAGTTCGAGTCCCATAACTTGGAGACAGTCTCATGTTGTCTCAAATCTCGAATTGTCTATGATTCAGCACGGGTGCATATTTGAGATCCAATAGTTTTGGCACGTCCGATGGGACATTTGAATTTAATATTTTCATTTTTATCAAGTTTTGATGTGTATCTTGGTGAAGCTCTAGCCTTTCGAGGCTATACAATAACACATCTGGAAACTCCATTCAAAATATCTACTAGTTTTAGCAGTATTGGTAATCTAAGTGTCCCTGATTCATGAGAAGGATCCAAACATGGTCAAGAACAAGAGAAGAAGGCATATTTGAGTATTTTCAGTTATCCCTAGGTAGAGGCAAAAGAGGAAGATAGATTCAAAGATACCCATCTCCTCCAAATCAAACTCTTTCAACACCTCCTCTTGGCAGGCCCTTCTTGTAGTCAATAAGAGTTTTCAGACCTATCAGAATAGCTCATCAACAACAAAATCCATTTGTGAACTTCATAGGCAGAAATCCTCATGCCTTGAATGCCCAAAATCCTATTCCATCAGCTACCTTAAAGAATATCACATACTTCACTGGAGAAAATCACAGCACTCCCATTGATCACATTCAAGATCTTACAAATGTATGTGTTATTCATGAAATTGTTGAGATGGATGTGGCAATAAAACTTTTGGCTTCATCACTTAAAGGAAAATCCTTGCAATGGTTCAAAAGCCTAGGGGTAAGAATAATTCAAAACTAAGATTGATTTTACACAACCCTTTGTGACCAGTTTGGAGAAAGAGTCAACAACTTATCTCTTTTGGAGCAATTAACTACAATCAAAAGAGCACCTAATGAGCAAATGGCAGATTTTAACTTCAAATTCCAGAGAACTTGGGACAGAATTCTAGCTCTTGTGAGACCTACAACAGAAGGTGTCTTTCTTTACTTCTTAAAAGCTCTTAACTCTGATATATTTGTTATGATACAATCTATGGGAGGAAAAAATCTACTAGCTGCCTATGCAATTGCAATCAAAGCTGAAAATAGTCTAATACAAGTTGGGAAATTATCTCCTAGACCACCCATGCCATTGTATCTTAAACTACCTAAAGTTGCTCAACCTTTTATTGCTCCTATCCCTGAGCCTAATCTGCAACATGTTGCTTCCACATCACAAAATCCTGCTCAACAAAAGGAGGATGAAGAAATGAAGGCTATAATTAGAAACTTGAAAAACAAAGTTATATCCCTAGAGAAATAACAAGCCCAATCCTATAATAATTATCATAATCAAGGGAAATCTTCTAATCAGGGGTATCAACCATGGAGAAATCAACACCTAATCAAAGATATGCACAGTAACTGCAATAATAACATATGGAAGGATCAAAGTGCTCCTCTTCCTTTGCAACAATCCCTCATCCACAAGCACTTCCTCCTATCAATTCAAGTCAGGCTTTAGTTCATATGAAAAATAATATGGTACAAGAAGCATAATGGTTTTTTCCATGTAATTTACCACCTAACCAACTTGGTTGTGAAAGGGAAATAAATCTTCAAGCATACATGGTTCAAGGCTCTTCTATTCAATAGGAACCACTACTAGAGGCACCAAATCCAACCACGAAGCAAGTCAAGAGACCAAAAATGAGACTAACCTAATGTTCTTTGGAGATGAAGACTTTTGTACAGTTAACCAAGTGGCAGGAAGTTCTAATAGACCATCAATCAACATTTTTGATAACACACAATACAAGAAAAAGATGTTGGAGTCACAATATTCACCTTCCATGGATCACGCCAATGCCATGGGAAAGATAAGGAATCTACAGTGAACAAAATTAATCCACTAGAGCTTCTTGGTAAAGCCGCAGATAAAGAGTTTGCTCCTCAACCAAAGGAAGCAAGTCAAATTCTGCCACAATAGAGGAAAGAAGGCACCATACCACAGATGTAGAAATACATGGGTCTTCCATTTAATATTGTTGAGAAAATGAAAATATTAGTGTCAATGTCTCTATGTGGGATGTGCTTGTTATTCCATCACAACATGATCTTTTATGTGAATCCCTCAAGTAATTATCTTTGACGGATCCAATAATGCAAAAGACTCATGTCGTGGTTCATGTTTATCAAGAAAGGGATGATCAAGTAAGTAAAACTATCAAAACCCCACCCTTTTACATGTCAATAATTGTGGGTAAATACCTAGTTCATAATTGTATGATTGATTCAGGGGCTAGTACCTCTGTAATGCCTAAGAAAATTGCTAATATCCTAGGTCTCAAATACAATCATGTGTCTAGGGTATTTTTACAACTTGATGGGTCAATTAGTGAATGTCCCGGTGTAATAAAATACCTTGATTTGACACTTCATGCCTGCCCAAGCCTCACCATAACCCATGACATTTTTGTCATTAAATTTCCTCCTATGTTTTCCATCTGTTTGTCTAGAGACTTCACTGCTAAAGTAGGTGGCTATCTATCCTCATATTGGACTCACATGCTTTTAAAAACCAGATATGGTACCCGATTCACAATACAAGTTGAGCCCATCTTCTCTTACCATATTGATTCATACGACCCTTCTCCAATCCAATCAAATTGTTTAATACAAGAGGGACATGAGCAAGACTCAGCTCCTGAGGAGCAGGTTATCCCTCCTTCCATGCCTGATTTGTTGCTAGATGAATGGGATGAGAGAGACCATAGGTTTGATCCTTATGATGAAGAGCTCAAAACTTTTGAGACTGGTCTAGGAACCTATTGCATTCTCCAGAGGAATATGTGATACCTACAACATTCAAACAAGAAAAATAAAATGTTTCTGGACTATGGCGGATGTTCTTTGATGGTTCTAGAAGCAAAAATGGAGTCAGGGTGGGTGTTGTACTCATTTCTCCAAAAAATTAAAAGTTCTTCTTTGCTCATAGATTGCAATTTGCATGTTCTAATAATGTAGTGGAATACAAAGCATTAGTGCATGGTTTGTTAATCATGGAAAAGAGGAAAATTAAGGAGTTGCAGGTATTTGGAGACACTAAATTAGTCATTCACCAAGTCTCATGGTAAGTGTGTTACCAAGAACAAAGTTGTTGAAAGCTTATAAACATAGAGTTTGGGATTTGCTAGAAATATTTGATGTCATTAACCTATAGGTTATGCCCAGAAAGATGAATAAAGACATAGACCAAATGGCATCCCTTGGCTCTCAATTCTCCCTTGTTGAGGATTTGATCAAAGGGAATGCCCAACATATCAAAATGGTGGTTAGGCCATCTATTCCAAACAACCAAGCCACACGGGCAGGTTTTTGACGAAAATGAGCAAATTGTGCAATTCATCCAAAATGAGGTGGAGTTCTCCTTGAAGATGCAAGTTGATTTGCAGGAAGTATATGGGGATTATATTATTCAACTAAGAACAAACAAGTTTCTAAAGGGATTAGTCACACTGGAGCATATTTTCAATATAGATGATGAATTCAAAGGAATGAAAAATATATGGTGGAAAATCAAGAGAATTTTCATCCACTTTCAATCGCTCTAGGAAAACAACTTTTACTTGGAAAGGTATGTGATGAAAATAAAAGGAAATATTTTGTTTCCTTGTGCCAGAAATTCAAAGTGATTTATTTTCATGGGACTATGAAGACTTAATAGAATTCAATCCAAATATAGTTCAACATTCCATTGATCTCGATCCCAACATCAATCCAATTAGACAAAAGCAGGCTAGTTAACCCCAAGATTGAACCCCTCATGAGAAAGGAGCTTGTTAGAATGTGTTGTATATTTTTTATACTATATACCCAAGAGTACTTGTATATGTCTTCCACGAGGTATAGATATGTTATTTTTATCTATACTTATATACGGGTGGTGTCATAATCCATGAAGTATGGGGAACCGTTATGGGTGTTTATTAGCCCATGGTTTTGGTACCCATTGTATTGTAAAACCGCTTTGATGATTTCTTATTGTTTTGCAAATAGCGGAGATGTAGTAGGGTAAAGTAGAACTTGGAAGTACATTATTGTATTATAAACGGTTAAGTTAATGTCATAAGAGAGAGAAGTTATTGTGTTGGTTTTTTTCCCGAAAGGGTTTCCCAGGTTAAATCTTGTGTTTTGTCATTTTTTTTCTTTGATTATCTTGAATATTCTATTCAGCATAGCTTCTTCTTTATTATTTTATCAGATAAATTATCTTCGCTTGGTATTAGAGCTAGGTTTTAGCTTTTATGTGAAGAGTTAGGGTTTCTAAAACCTGTGATAAACTTTTTTCGAGTGGGAGCTCTTTGGGTGAATTTTACCCAAGAGTACTGTATATGTCTTCCACGAGGTATAGATATGTTATTTTTATCTATACGTATATATGGGTGGTGTCATAATCCATGAAGTATGGGGAACCGTTATGGGTGTTTATTAGCCCATGGTTTTGGTACCCATTATATTATAAAACCGCTTTGATGATTTCTTACTGTTTTGCTTACAAATAGTGGAGATGTAGTAGGGTAAAGTAGAACTTGGAAGTACATTATTGTATTATAAACGGTTAAGTTAATGTAATAAGAGAGAGAAGTTATTGTGTTAGGTTTTTTTCCCGAAAGGGTTTCCCAGGTTAAATCTTGTGTTTTGTCATTTTTTTTTCTTTGATTATCTTGAATATTCTATTCAATATAGCTTCTTGTTTATTATTTTATCGATAAATTCTCTTCATTTGGTATCAGAGCTAGGTTTTAGCTTTTATGTGAAGAGTTAGGGTTTATAAAACATGTGATAAACTTTTTTTCGAGTGGGAGCTCTTCGGGTGAATTTTTCAAGAAAGAAAATGATGGAAGCACAAGGATCGAGATCAAAAATTTAATGGTCAACATTTTGAGTTATGGAAGCTCAAGATGGAAGATCTTCTTGTGGATAGAGATCAATGGATTGTTGTGTCTGGAGTCATGCCTACGGGTATGAAGGTAGAGGACTGGGAAAATATCGATAGGAAGGCAAGGAGTTCAATCAGATTGTGTCTATCAGATTTAGTTTTGTTGAATGTGTCAAATGAGAAATCTACTTAGGTGTTATGGGAGAAGTTGGGGACTTTGTATCAGACAAAAGTCTCTGGTGAATAAATTGTTTCTCTGAAAGAAGCTATATTCATTAAGAATGAATGACAGAGACTCTATTGCTAGAACATCTAAACGTCTTTAATATTGTGGTAAGTCAGTTGATTTTTCTTTGATATTAAAATGGAAGAAGAGGATAAGTGTATTACTCTTTTATGTTCTTTACCTGAGTCTTGGGATAATCTAGTTATGGCTATTACTAGTACTACGAGTAAATTATTAGTTGAGGATGTAGTTGTGACCTTACTATCAGAAGAAATGAGGTGGAAATCCATTGAGGATTATCAATCCAAGGATGCCTTATATGTAAGAGGTCGTACCCAAGAGAAAATCAAGAAGAGGAAAGGACAGTCAAAGTCCAGAAGTAAATCAAAGACTACAGAAAAAGATAAGAGGAAATGTTGGAACTATGGTAAAACGGGCATTTCAAAAAGGACTGTAGATCTAAGAAGGTAGAGAAGGGTAAGTCATCTGATGATGGTGGATCTTTAGATATAAAACCCTCTAATGAAGACTCGGAGATTTGTTTTTGGTGGCTTCCATCTTGCATGCATGTGACAATGCATGGTTGATTGACTCGGTGCCTCCTTTCATATGACACCACACAAGGAGTGGTTCTGTGAATATGAAAAGTGTAATGGAGGTGATGTATATCTGGGAGATAAATCAACCTAAAAGATCATTGGTTGTGGGAGAATCAAGATGAGGTTTAAAGATGGAAGGATTAAAACCCTTCCAGGTGTTCTGCACATTCCAGGTTTGACCAAACCTAATATCTGTAAGTAAGATGAATGATGTAGGTGTTCAGGTAGCATTTAGTAAATATAGTTGCAAGATGGTTTAGGGTGCAATGGTATTGGCAAGAGGCATCCATACTAGAACATTGTTCAATCTTGAGGCAAGCATTGTTACTGATGAGTGTAATAGCTTTGTGGTTCTAGAGGAGAAGAAATTTTCGATCCAACTCCTACATCTACTGCAATGAAGATGATGTTATGGCATCAAAGGATGGGACACATCGGAGAGAAAGGACTTCATACTTTAAAAGTAAAAGGTATGGTTGAAGGAATTTCTGAGTGTCCTTTAGATTTTGATTTTTGTGAGCATTGTGTGTTTGGAAAGAAAACTAGAGTAAAGTTCCCTACTAATGCTACAAGATTAGAAGGAATTCTACATTTGATACATAGTGATGTTTTTGGACTTGTAAAAGTTCCATCACTAGGAAAATCCATGTTCTATGTTAGTTTTATAGATGATTTCTCAAGAAAGACCTAGGTATATTTTATTCAGAATAAGTTTGAGGTTTTCAATAAATTCAAAGAGTTTAAGGCTCTTGTTGAAAATCAGACAAAAAGGAAGATAAAGGTTTTGAGAAGTGACATTGGCAGGGAATATTTCTCTAATTCCTTTGATAAATTCTATAAAGAGTGTGGAATAGAAAGGTAGAAGACAACTCCATATACGCCACAACATAATGGAGTTGTAGAAAGGATGAATAGAACATTGATGGATAAGTGTAGAAGTATGCTCAGTGGCACCGGTTTAGATAGAAAATTCTAGGCAGAAGTAGTGGCAACTGTGTGCTATTTGGTTAATAGATCACCGACATATACACTTGAAGGAAAAACTCCACAGGAAGCATGGACTGGTAAGATACCCTTTGTTAGACATTTATGTGTATTTGGTTGTATTGCTTATATGTATATTCCAAAGAGAAAAAACCAAGTTAGATAATAAATCTGCTAAGTGCATATTTATTGTATACTTTAATGGTATAAAAGGATACAAGATTTGGAATCTAGAAACAAAGAAGGTTTTTTTAGCCGTAATGTAATTTTTAGAGAGCTTAAGGAAATTCTAGAGTAGGAAGCAAAACTAGAGGAAGATCATGTTAAAATTGAGGAAGATGAATATGTGTCTGAATTTGATGTGACTATAAAAGATGAACCAAAAAGAGAGTTGTTGCATAGGGAATATTTAGATGAATCAAATGAGGAACCAGAAGATGTTGAACCAAAAATCCTATCTTAAGAAGATCATATCAGCTGAGAAGGGCACCTGAGAGGTATAGTCCTCCTGATTTCCGTTCTACTTCTATTTTGTCAGTTTTTTCTGTTACTGATGATGAACCCAAGACTGTGAAGGAGGATTTTGGATCTAATGAAAGTAAGTTTTGGAAAAAGGCTATGGAGGAAGAAATGGAGTCCTTATATAAGAATAATACATGGGACTTGGTGAAATTACCTCCTGAAGAAAATAGGTTGGCTGTAAATGGGTGTTTAAGAAGAAGTATAATGCAGATGGGAAAATAGAAAAGTATAAATCTCGCCTTGTGGCAAAGGGTTTCTCTCAAGTGGAGGGACTCAATTTTGGTGAGATATTTTCTCATGTTGCTAAGTTACATTCTATTATATTTCTTTTAGCTATTGTTGTTGCTTTCAATCTAGAAATAGAGCAAATGGATGTTAAGACAACGTTTTTGCATGGTGAGCTTGAGGAGGAAATCTACATGACACATGGCCAGAAATATTCAAGATCAAAGGAAAGAATATTTGGTGTGTAGGCTAAAAAATCATTATATGGCTTGAAGCAATCACCAAGAATGTGGAACTAGAAATTTGACAGGTATGTGTTGAGACTTGGGATTGAAATAAGTAAATCTAACTCATGTGTTTATTTTAAACATGAAGGTGAATATTATGTTATCATTGTATTATATGTTGATGACATGTTGTTAATTGGTAACAATAAGAAATTGGTCAGTCATGTTAAATCTCAACTCTCATCTCATTTTGATATGAAGGATCTCGGTGCTGTGCAAAAATTTATTTTGGGCATGGAAATAAAAAGAGATCATGTAAATAGGAAATTAGTGTTAAATCAAAGAAAGTATCTTGAGGTGATATTGTAAAGGTTTCAAATGCATGAAAGTAAACTTGTTAGTATTCCTTTTCCTGTTGGTCAAAATTTGTCTTCTGAACAATGTCCTAAAATTGAAGAAGAAATAGAGGACATGTCTCAGGTACCATATGCTAGTGTAGTTGGTAGTTTGATGTATGCAATGGTTTGTACTAGACCTGATATTACACATGCAATGGGAGTAGTGAGCATGATTCATGTCAAATCCTGGAAAGGAACATTGGACTACAGTAAAGAGAATCTTCAGGTACTGTGTGGGACATCTAATTATGTAATTTATTATCGGGAAAACTCTGATGAAAGTAAAAATTAGATCTACATGGTTTTGTGGATTCCAACTGGGGTGGAGACTTGGATATGCGCAGGTCTACCAGTGGTTATGTGTTCAACTTGTTTGGTGGAGTAGTAAGTTGGATGAGTAAATGTCAAGCAAGTGTTGTGATATCCACCACAGAGGCTGAGTACATGGCAGCTACTCATGCAAGTAAAGAAGTGGTTTGGCTTCGACGATGATATCTCCACTTGTTGGGTTCACTCAAAATGTTGTAAGGATCGATTGTGATAGTCAAAGTGTAATTTTTCTAGCAAAGAACCCTGAGTATCATTCAAGAATGAAACACATTGATGTTCAATACCATTTTGTAAGAGAAATGGTGGAGGAGAAGAAGATACTACTAAGTAAGGTGGACACAAAGGATAATGTTGTTGACTCTTTAACTAAGGTTGTGAGTGCTGAAAATTTTCTTGGTGCAGAAAATTGATGGGCTTGAATGCCCTGAGCTGCTGACTATATGATAGTGTAGCCCCCTTTTACAAAGTATACAACAAGTGGGAGAATGTTAGAATGTGTTGTATATTTTGTATACTATATACCCAAGAGTATTGTACACCTCTTCCACAAGGTATAGATATGTTATTTTTATTATACATATATCTATGTGGTGTCATAATCCATGAAGTATGGGGAACCATTATGGGTGTTTATTAGCCCATGGTTTTGGTACCCATTGTATTGTAAAAAAAATTTGACGGTTTCTTACTATTTTTCTTACAAATAGCTAGAGATGCAATAGGGTAAAGTAGAACTTGGAAGTACATTATTGTATTGTAAACGGTTAAGTTAATGCAATAAGAGAGAGAAGTTATTGTGTTGGGTTTTTCCCAAAAGGGTTTCCCAGTTAAATCTTGTGTTTTTCATTTGTTTTCTTTGATTATCTTGAATATTCTATTCAGCATATCTTCTTGTTTATTAGTTTATTAGATAAATTCTCTTCAGAGCTCTCTAAACTCATTGAGACCAAAATAATATTTCCAATCAAGTATTCTAATTGGGTGGAAACTATTCTCGGTAAGAAAGAATAATGGTGAAATCAAAGCATGCGTAGATTCGAGGGATTTGAGCAGCCTCCCTCAAAAATCATTACCCCTTGCCCTCCATGAAACAAATTTTTCAAAAAGTAGCAGGATGAGAGAGGTTTTCCATACTCGATGGTTATTCTGGTTTTAACCATATCAAAGTAAAAGAAGAGGATCAGTATAAGACTACATTCACCACTAAATGGGGAATGTTTTCTTATCAAAATATTCCTTTTGGCTTATCAAATGCAGGTGTTACCTTCCAAAGAGAAATGGATATTGCTTTCAAAGGGTATATTAATCAGTTCATCTTGGTTTACCTAGATGACATTACTATTTTCTCCAAGCAAAGTGTGGATCACATGAAGCACCTAGAGAAAGTATTTGAAAGATGCAAGGACTTTTGTATATCCCGGCATGTTGTCTCAAAAAGGGTATTGTTATTGATCTAGAAAGAATTGCAACTATCACATCTCTTTCCTTGTCATCTCATAACAAATCATTATAGTCTTTCCTTGGAAAGATCAACTTTGTTAGGCATTTCATTCCTAACTTGGTTTGATAAGACTTATTACCCTCATGCTCAAGAAGGATGCAACATTCAAGTGGACCGTGGAAGGGAAGGACAACTTTGAAAATATAAAACAAGATATTTCTCAGGCCCCAACATTGATTAATCTAGATTATACCAAGGATTTCATTCTTTATGCTCATGGGGCGAAATTGAACATAGCCGTGGTTTTGACACAACTGAATGATCAAGCAATGGAGCATCCTGTGGAATTTTTTAGTCAAACACTGAAGAATTATGAGCTCAAGTACAGTCACATTGAAAAATGGTTTTTTGCATCACGAAAACCTTTAAGAAATTCAAAAGTGTGATTGCTTTTAGCCGCATAAAGGTCCTAGTATCACATTCTAGCATTAGAGACTTCATCATGGGAGCAGAGATCGTGAGAAACAAGTTTGGATGGGTAACTAAAATCATGGAATATGATGTGACCATTAAAGCTACAAAGTTAGTAAGGGGAAGAGCACTTTGTGAGCAGTTGGCTCTGGATGTTGTGGAATCTCAAGAAACCACCCTCATGAATGAAGTGCCCTCAAATGATGAGTTGTCACATAATGTTGAATGATAGCAAGATGAAAGGAATGTATTTAATGATCATAGTTGGATTGTTGATATGACTAAGTTCTTATCTACTGGTGCATACCCTCTTGGTTTGAATAAAGAAAAGAGAAGACATCTGAGGTTGTGATCTATTCCTTATGTATTGGTTAATGGCATCCTATTCAAAAGGAACATTGATGGAGTGCTACTAAGGTGCATTGAAGGTGAATAATGTGACAAATTCAAGTGGACATTTTTTTGCTAAAGCTACAATGTGAAGATTATAAAAGCATGTTACTTTTAGCCTACGTTGTTCGTAGATGCTCATAGATGGGTTAGGAAATGCAAAGAATGTGCACTCTTCACTGGAAAGAAAAGACTGATGGCCTTGCCACTTCATCCAATTCAAGAAGATCAACCATTTACACAATGGGGTCTTGACTTCATTGGTATGATCAATCCTCCATCTAGCACTAGTCACAAATGGGTTCTTACACCACACAATCATTTCACCGATGGACTAAGTCATGCCATTAAAGGAAGCCACTAAATCAGTCATCCTAGAATTTATTGAAGAAATTGTTACAAGGTTTGGCATCCCTCAGACCATCATCTCTTACAATGCAAAATCTTTTTGGGGTCTAAAATCTCTAATTAGGCTTTGAGACTTGGGATTTATATGAAAAATTCTTCTAATTATTACCCCCAAGGTAATGGGTTGGCAAAATATACTAACAAGAACCTGATTAGAATCATAAAGAGGACAATGGACATCAATCAAAGATAGTGACACATAAAGGTAAAAAATTCTCTTTGGGTGGATAGGATAACAACAAAGAAATCAATTGGCACTTCTCCCTATAATTGGTATATGGTAAAGAGGCAAGATTACCATTGTCACTTGATTTTCCTTCATTTGAGTTAGCTCAGTAGCTAGAATTTGAAGGCATGGATCAAAGGGAAATCGAATGACAAAATTGGTGTAACTAGAGGAAAACAGGAATGTTGTCATGGTCAAGATAGAACAACATTAGACATTAACCAAACAATGGTTTGATAGAAAAGCTAGAGATAAGACATTCAAGGTTGGAGATCTAGTTCTAAAGTGGGATGTGGATCGAGCTAAACTAAGGAGACAATCCAAATTTGATGCTATTTAGAGTGGACCATACATCATCACCACCTGCAAGGAAGATAACTCATTCAAGTTGTCTGATCTTGATGGGAACATGTTTCAAATCCCAGTCAATGGGATTCATCTCAAACCTTCTCATTAAGATTTTTCATGCATCTTGTATATAGTAGATTAGAATTTCAATTCCTCCAAGTGATTTCAGAACATTGCATTATTGGTAATGTAGGTTTCTTTCCCTAAGTGCTTTACACAATCTTGTTTCTTGGAGATATTCTTATACAAAGTGTTTCATCATGTTCTCTAGATTGTTGCTAAAAGGAAGGAGGTTCAAAATATCAAGGATTATTTACAGATTAACTCGTAAAATCAAATGCAAAACAACTTAAAGATCAAACTCAAGGATTTCAAGTTGACTCCATGCCCAATGGATGCTAAAGCAACTAAAAATCTCATTTAGCAAACAAATGCCCATTATGAGTTGCCAAAAATGTTGTCTAATTTTTCACCCTTGCAAAAATTGAACAAAAAAAAAAATCCACGGCTAGGAATGAAGGTCACATAAGGGTTTAGCATGCCACGAAATCAACAAAATATGTGGGGTAAAGGAAACTAGTCTGTGGATATTTTGAGTGCCACGAAGTGAAGGAAAAAACTTGAAAATCCACGAAGGCCTAAATCCATGGAACAAAGCAAATACAAAATCTATGGGGTGAAGAATATGCACCCACAAAATTCAACATGTAGCCATGCCACATCGTAGGTCAGCAGGGTGAAGCAGAGGAATTAGTAGAAACATGGACATGATACAAAGCCACGGAAGCCAAAACCGTGTGGAACTAAAGTAAAAAAACCATGTATTAAAGGAAAACAATAGTTTTCTCTGCAGATTATGAAAATGATCATGAATTTTAATCTGATTTGATCTTTGAAAATATGATATTATTTGAAGGAATCTTAGCCTTCTCTATGTGAAGGAAATTAGATTCCATGGAGTAAGTGATGGTAGGTCCGTGAAGTGAAGGAAGATGTCTCTAGCATGTAAAGGTTTATTCCAGATGGATCAACCACCAAAATTAAAGGTAGTATGGGTGTCGTTCCTTCTTCAGTAAGGTAAATGGCATGGGGAGGTAAATTTATAGAGATAATCGTATCTCTTTAGAAAATTAAATGAAGGTGGTCGGCTGGTGGAAGGGGAATTTGAATTTCCTCTCTTTTCTTATTTTATCCTTCTTCTAGATTTTCTATATATTGTAAAGTTATGTCTTGTTTTAACATTGGATACTTTACAAATATGAGGGTATCATTTCATGTTGCACAATTGTTCTAAGAGTCACATGCCTTTGGATATGTCTCTGTAAATGTTTTTACATCTTCTTCTTGTATCATGATGATATGTTCATGTTCTATAAGAAATAAATCTCTTTTTATGGCTCATTTCAGCCTTATCTATTGTTTTATTGCATTCTCTTTCCTCTCATTCATTCATAGGTGTGTTGTATGTGTTATTTCATAGGTCTGTGTCTATTGTGCATTATGAAAGTGGAACTCGAACATGATTTTGATATTTGGTTTTTTTTTAGTCCTCCTCATCATCGTTCCCTTCCATTTTCACTCTTTCTTAAGTATTCATCCCCTTATTTTTGATCCTATTTCCTTTTCTAGATTAGGTTTATGTTTTATGCATCTCCTTCTCACCCCTGGTCTGCATTGGAAAGTTAGAGTAGAGCTAGGTAGTTTCTTTTCAATTCCTTGAAGTAGTTTGGTATTCGTAGTAAATAGAGGAATTTGGCCTTCTCCGCAGAGGTTTGTCTTAGTTCGATTCCCACAACTTGGATACAGTCCCATATTGTCTCAAATGTCGAATTGTCTATTATTCAAGCATGGGTGCATATTTGAGCTCCAAAACATCTTTTATTACTCTAGTTGGATCATTTACCGAAATCTTCCAACACTTATTACAAACCTCCGTAATTACGCTTCCTCATATCAAGTCTTTTGATCCAAAGGGAAAGAAGCCTTTATGGTTCAGTTCTAACCTTATGTGTGCCTTTCATCATACCCTTGGACATGATATTGAGCATCAGTAGAGCACTCAAGGCCATTACTCATAATCTCATTGAAGATGGATGACTTTCCCCGGGATTTATTCAATCCCTTCCTTCCACATCTAGTGTGGCATCTGTTATTTCACCTCCTCAAGACAACTCACCTAGTGATGACCCTCCTTTATTCATCAATGTGGTTCACATAACCACTTAATCCAGCCCTCGTGATCCTAAATCATCTTCCAATCCAAAATCCAAGACCTTCATTTCCATCCCTCCTCCTAAGGATTTGGCCACATCGTTAAAACCAAAGGTTTTTGTTTTAGCAGCTCCTAAGCCTATTGAACAAAGCATTGTTAGACAAATTCATCAAGCCCTAGTCAAAATGTCACTCTATGAGCTCATCCAAAGCTTGTCAAATCATAGAGAAGATCTTATTGAATCCTTGAAATGCATTCCAACACCTGATGATGAAGCTCAGCCCTTCACATCTCTTATAGGATCACTTACTACTTCTACTACTATATCATTCAATGAAACTGAAATTATAGACATCCCATCGAAGAACATGACCTTCCCCTCTTTATTATGGTTAGTATAAATGATTTATTCATTCGGAGGTCCATGATCGACAATGGGGAAAGCATTAATATCATCCCTTCACATACTTTTGATCAACTTAAGATTCCAAAGGAAATTTTCACTCAAACACAAGCGGTTCTTCATGTAATTAACGATGCCATTGCTCCCACCTTGGGAACAGTCATTCTTCCCATCCATGTCGGTGAGAATCTCATCCATCGGGTATTTTATACCATTGAAGGATAATTTTAGTATAATGTTTGCCTTAGATGGCCATGGATTCGCGTTATGCATTGCGTTCCTTCTACACTTTTTCATTCCCTTAAATATGAACATGAGGGAAATATCCTGACACTTCCTAGGGATGCTCCTCCCTTCCAAGGATGTAACATGACTTATAGACCAAATGACGTGCTCATCCCTAAGGATGATCCATCTACACCGTCCACCAGTTCAGCCATTCCCTCATCCAAAATCCCTAACAAGGACTCCATGGATAACATAAGGGATAAACTTATGATGGGGGAGTATCACCTTCTCATGCTCAACACCCCTCCTACTCCTTACCATATTGTTATACCCAATAAGGTGCCTATGTACCAACCATACGTCGGTTACGTTGTCCCTTTTTGTCCACCGCATCATCCTACTAATATTATCTATGCTGGTTTTGATGTCCCCTCTTGCCACATCAATGATATTCCACATGCCAGGCTTTATACTAGTGGTTTTAGATTTCTCAACAACCCATATTTTGCTTATAACTATTTCCATCATTTTTCATGGAATGGATTCGAATTACACCATTATGAACAGGGGCTCACATGGTCTTATTCCTGATCAATGTCGTAAACCTTACAAAAAGTTTGGGTTAGGCTATAAGGAGTGATCCTATGATCCCATCCCACTATCTGAGATACTCATGGACATGCCTCCTCCACCTCCTTTATATTTTCTAAATTTTCAAGATGAAGGCATACCTCCCTTACCTTCTCCATCTTTTCCAACCCTTGAGGATCTCGACATGCTTGGAGACATGGACATACATTCTTTACCTTCCCCATCTCTTATGAATCATGGGGACATGAACATACCTTCCCCATCTTTCTTGATGCTTGAGGACATAGAGTTGGATGACACCGTTTCCATTTCCTCTAACATTTTTTAGTCTCCACCATAACTTTGGGACCGGTCACCTATCAGTGTGACAACCAGACTAGGTCCCTTCCTCTTTTCCATTTGGAGATGATAGAAGAATATTCTTCTACCATTGACGCCCTTTAGTATGCTAATGATGACACCATCCTTTCCCACATGGGGAAGAATATTCTTATCTTCATAAGACCTTTCCATCTGATTCACCTTCTCTTCTTAACAAAGCCACTATAGATGTCAATATCAAACCTAGGCAAGAGCCTCGCATTCTCAAAGTGGGCCAATATATTAATACACATGAGCTATAATATTTCACCACATTCTTCTATTCGTATAGCTAGGCATTTTCATGGTCATATTCAGACATGTCTTGTCTTGTCCTATCTATCACCATCCATAATATCGTCACCTATCCCAATACTAAACCTATAAAACATAACCTTTTCCGCATGCATCCTCACATTGCCCTCCTTGTCAAAGAGGAGCTACAATGCCTTTTGGTATCAAACTTCATCATCCCCATCAACTATCCCCAATGGGTTTCCAAAATTTCCCCGTCGCTAAAGCATCAGAAAACTACGCATATGCACTAATTTTTGAGATCTCAATCTCACTTTCCCTAAGGATGACTTCCCTCTCCCGAATATCGATCAACTTGTAGATCTTACCATAGGCCATGAGATGCTTTCTCTCATGGATGGTTTCTCTGGTTATAATCAAATCCTCATTACACCGAAAGATCAACACAAGACATCTTTCATCACCCCTTGGGGACCTTTTTTTTTCATTTCATGCCCTTCGGTATAAATAATGTTGACGTTACTTATCAGCGGACCTTGAATTATATCTTTCATGACATCCCATACAAAACCATAGAAGATTACGTTGATGATATTTTAGGAAAATATAAGAATCGACGCAACCATCTTTTTATCCTCGAAGTCATTTTCGTGCACCTCATTCACTTTTATCTTTGTCTCAATCCAGCCAAGTGTTTATTTAGAGTCTTAACTGAAAAACTCCTTGGCTTTCTCATTTCTATTATGGGTATTGAAGTTGACCCCATAAAAATTAGGGAAATTATCAAAATGCCTCCTCCTTCCAATATCAAGCAACTTCTCACCTTGAAGGCCACCTTTAATATGTCATTTGTTTCATCTCACAACTTTCCAATCATTGTCAACCTTTTCACCACCTTCTTCGAAGGACATAGAATTCAATTGGGATCACTATTTTCTTAAAAGCCTTCGATTACCTTAAACACTACCTCTTGTCTCCACCAATGCTTACACCTCCATGTGAGGGGGAGCCATTTTATTTATACATATCTTCCACTAATCATGCTCTATGAGCCATGTTAGCCCATCGCGATGACCAAGGTCATGAGAAAGTTGTTTATTACATCATTTGTACTCTTCATGACTATGAAACCCGCTACACTAAAGCTGAAAGGATGTGTTGCGCTCTATTCTTCACTACATCTAATATTTGACATTATCTTCTCAATCACAAGACTTATGTCATTACTATCTTTCATCTTCTCAAGACATTGCATTCTAAACCTTATCACAATGATCACGTTACTCGATGGCTCATGCTCATGACAGAGTTTGACCTTGAGTTTATTTCTCAAAAATCCATTAAGGGACAAGCTATTGCTAACCAATTGGTGGAATCCCCTCTTCCTAGTACACATTTACCTCATGAGAAATTTTTGGATGAATCCATTAATCAATTTCATCACAAATATAATCCTCTCAAATTCACTCTCTTCTTTGATGGCTCTAAGTGTCAACAAGGGGGAGGTGTTGGCATTGTTCTTATTCCTCCATGGGAAACTCCCATTCCCCTTGCATTTAAACTCAATTTTGAATGTATAAACAACATGGTGGAATATGAGGCCCTCATCCTAGGTCTTGAAACCGTCGTATTTTTAGGTGTTCAAATTCTTGACATCTATGGGGAATCTCGAGCTTATAGTAAAACAAGCTATAGTTGAATATCAATGTAAAAATGATACTCTTAAAAAGTATCACAACATTATTCATCCTCTCCTTAAAGCTTTTGATTCTCATACTATCCAAGTTGCTCCCCAATCGACTAATCATTTTTTTGATACATGGCGTCCCTCACAGATCTCATCCCATTCACAACAGAGGAGCCTAAACTCCCTATCGTCATTCATCTTTGTGATCAACATTTTCATGAATTACCTCGAGTTAACCTAATTTAATTTGAATCGTTAGATATTTAGTATTCTCAAATATTTGATTATCTATCCTAATCCATCCTTCCTCCTAATCTATTGGAAAACTCTAAGAGGTATTTCCTTCAAAGTGGAATAACCACTATGTGATCCTTGGCAACATACTTTATAAACGTGGATTTGATAGTGTTCTTATCTGATGTCTTAAGTATCATGAAGCCTCTCGAGCCATCCGGGAATTCCATGATGGTATTTTTGGTGGACATTTTAGTGTCTTAGTCATTTTTAAGAATGTTCTTCGTCTTGGTTATTACTAGCCCTCCCTTAATCATGATTTTTGTATGTTAAGAAATGTGAAAAATGTCAACAACATTCCAATCTTATTTGTATTCCTAGTCAAGCTTTGCAGCCGACTTAGGACCTTTGGCCCTTTTCACAATGGGGCCTTGATCTTATTGGTCTTATTAATCCTTGTTCTTCACAGCAACATCACTCTATCATCACTGCAACCGAATATTTCACCAAGTGGGTGGAATAAATACCACTTACCTCAACTAAATTTGGTCCTACAATTAATTTCATTTATCAACACAACATCTGCCACTTCGATGTTCCCCATAAGCTTGTTGCAGACAACAAAAAGCCCTTTGAAAAATATCTCAAGAAAATATGTAACGCATTCAACATCCAACTCACTTCTCTTATCCATATTATCCTCAAACTAACGGCCAAGTGAAGCTACCAATAAAACCCTTCTAACATTCTATCCAAAACCATTGATCAAACAGTGTCGTAATTGGCATCTCTAGCTTCCTTTTCCCTTTGGGCATATCCTAATATCATTCGTACCTCCATTGGGGCTACGCCTTTCTTCCTTGTTTATGGTTCTAAAGAATTCCTTCATCTTGAAGTCTAAATTCCATCTTTTCTTATATCCCTTCGTGACTTCATCTCGATGAATACTACCGCCAAGCTCCTCTAAAGACAACTAGAGATACTAGATGAGCATTGTTAAGTCTCACTCTTGAACACCATCATGTTTATCAGGAGCACATTAAACGTTCTTATAATAAGCACCTTAAGGAACATGACTTTAATTTCAGCTACCTAGTCCTCAAAGAAAATAAGAATGTCACTAGTCTAAAAAGGAGCCAATGCAGAAATTTTTCCCCTAACTGGATCAGACCATACATTATTACGCACAAGTATGGGTCTGGAGCCTATTGTTTGACCTCCCTCGATGATAAACCAGAAGTGGAACCACTTAACACATTTCAGTTGCAACCATTCTATTATTAGCACATTTACCAATGTTCCCTTATTCTTGTCTTTAGACCATTCCTCCATCTCATCCCCTTCCAAATCTCATTGTGATGATTTGGAATTATGTGGTCTTTTATCACTTCCTAGATGTGACCTTAAATATGGGCACCACGGCTTTTCCTATAGCATATTCCTTATGGATATGTTATCTCCTTTTGTGAGAAATTCATGATCATTACATACATCACCCTCTTATTCACCTATTGGAACCATGCAAAGGGTCTAGGGGTGTCTCTTGTACATTATTATCCCCTCCTAAGTGGTATACTTAACTATTCCCATCTCTCCCCCATGTAAAATAAAAATTCATGGATTCTTAAATCATAATCAAAGTTATCAAAAATGGACCAATCCCTCAAAGGAAAGATGTCCATGCAAAAAAAATCAAAGTCATGAAATCAAATAAATAGACCGATCCATTGAAGGACGACTATCATTTACTCTTTCCATTTATATATTGTAAATATTAGACCATACCCTTGAAGGATGGCTACTCCTTATGGCTTTTGAAGGCTTCCCACATTGATCAGCCTTCCATTTTATCAGCATCATAAGAAATCTTCCCGCATTGATCATATTTCTCTTTCCCCTTCCTAGAGATGGGGCATAGTGTAGGGAACCCCACTTTTGGAGAACCCTCTTCCTTGTACAAGTTTCATCTCAAACCTATTTGTCATGTTAACATTAGGTTTATGAGATCATCTCATCCATTGTTAGAATTTGAGAATTCTAATAAATACGGATTTAATCAACTTACATATTACATAATGTTACAATAAATATTTAAATAAAGATTACATCATAACATAAGTAAATAAAGAAATACTTACAGGAAATAAATAACACAGGGTGTCACAAGATTTATAGTGGAAAACCCCAATAGAGTAAAAACCACTTTAAAATATAGTATTTTACTTGAGAGAACTTATTTTACATCCAAGAAGATCACCTCTTCATTTGAAACCCTATTTACCAATGGTAAAACCAAATCACTTGATTTGCACACCTTTGATATATTTCCCGAATATATCAAATAAGGACCTAAAGTCTTTTTATATAAGGTGATTGGGTATGTCTCATGACCCACCTTTTCAACCTAAAATGGTTGACACATACACCTAGGTTTATAATATTTAATATTAGAAATATAATCATTTCATGATATTAAATATTTAACCTAAAGTATATACATCGGTTAGCATATTTAATAATAGAAATAGAAATATTTCATATTATTAAATATTAACCTATATATTAGTTATGGATCCGTATACATTAAGGGTTGGCTAGACCTCTTAATCATTATGTTCCAACACTCCCCTTAATGTTAAGTGGGATAACATAATATATGTCAATAGATTACTCCCCATGGTACACTACAGAATTTACAATCCTTAAACTATAAAGGTTTTAGGCTAGTATATCGGTTGAAGGAATTATAACACCTTCATCATACTCAATTTACCTTTTTACTAAAAGGATTTGGAATCCCAAAGATCATCCCATGATCAGTGGTTAAGTATGATTTGTGATTTTTACATGTTCTCACAGGTTCTCATAAAAGGTTATTGAACCCAAGCATATAGGAGCCTTTTAAAACCAAGGACCTCCTTAACAATATGTTTGTACTGGATGTTTACCAGTAAACTCAATAGCACTAAAGAGTTTATTGAAGACCATCTTTAAGATCTTTCTACACTTCTTTCTAAAAAATAAGTCGAGGAGGTATACATGCCCGAAGGTCTTTTTACACTTGCTCGAAGGTCTTTTTTTACACTTTCCCGAAGGTATTTTACAAATTCCCAAAGGTCTTTTTACAAAAACCAAGTTCCATTAGGAGGTGACATTGTCATACACTCTCCCTCAATGGAAACTCCGACAATCCAAATTTTTTTAACAAAAGTGACAAAACTTTGCAGCACTCAAGGACTTTGTGAAGATGTCAACAACCTACTCTTCAGTCAACATGAACTTGAGATTTATCTCATCACTTTACACCTTCTCACGGGTGAAGCGTATATGTATCTCAATGTTATTCATCCTCTGATGTTGAATTGGATTCTTAATCAAGAGTAATACAACTTTGACCACCACGTAGAAGAGAAATATTTCCTTTAGGTTACATGTATATCTCTACCAATAGTCATTTCAACCACGTGGCTTCTTTACTTCTTCCATTGTACTTCTCTACCTCAGTAGAAGAAATGGAGACTGTTGATTGTATTTGTTGTTCCAAGTAATGGTTCCTACACCAAAAATATGAACACATATCCAATATATTTTATAACACAACATTGGTATGGTTAGAATCACAAAATCTATATAAGATAGCATTTTCATTCTTATTATAATGTAACCCATAATTAATTGTTCCTTTCAAATATCTAAAAATTCTTTTTGCAAGATTTCAATGATCTCTAAAAAGGTTCTTGCATAAACCTTGAAGTAATTCCTACTATATAGGAAATATCTGATCTAGTTATAGTTAGATAAATCAAACTATCAACTAACAACGTATATAAAATAGGATCAACCTTTTTCATATGTAGAATCAATATTTATTCTAACTTCCATTGAAGTAAAAATGGTTTACAATCAATCATAAGAAAAAATTTCAATACAATGGTTGCATATTGTGTTTTGAAAAATAACAATAGAATGAAATACAATCATACAAATAACATGATGTGAGAGACCTAACTCATTCATTTCAAAGTACTGCTTCAATTTCTCTTTAATCCTATGAATTAAATCAGAATTGTCACCAAACATAAGCAAATCATCAACATATATACATATAATGATAATATGTGAACTTTATTGCTTGATGAATATATCATTGTTAGAAGAACAATTAACAAAACCATCAGCTTTAAAGAAAGAAACAATTTTCACATACCAAGCTCTAAAAGCTTGTTTTAAACCATACAAGGATTTCTCAACTTACAAACATAGTTTTCTTTACCAGCTTTCTTCAAATCATTTAAGTTGAAACATGTAAAGTTCTTCTTTTAAATCGTAATTCAAGAAAATATTTTTTTATCCATTTAGTGGATTTCCCACTCAAATTGAGTGACAATTGCAAATAATGCCCTAATAGTACTCATTTTAGCTATAAGAAATAGCTCAACATAATCAATATCAGGTTTATGAGTGAAACCTCTAAGAATAAGTCTATATTTATGTTTGTTAATACTACCATCAACATTATATTTTACTTTGTATATCCACCTAGACCCTATAATACTTTGTGGCTCAAGTTCATATAAGGTAATAATGCATGGTACATATGATAGCTTCTGGTCAATATCCTAAGGTTAATAAGATTTGAAATTTCTAACATAGATTGAGCCCAATTTAATTTTTTATCTAGGAAGATAATATTTTCAGAAACATTTATAGCATCAAAACATTATCATGACCATTTACAAAATCAGAATCAAAACCATCATTTAAAATTATTTGATGAAGTAACTTCAAGAGAAGAAGACAACATATGTAAACCTTTCACTAGATTATATCTATACATTTCATATAAGCTTCAATAATTAACATGTCCTAACCTTTCATGCCATAGTTTTGAATTATTCAAATTATGAGATATAAAACAAGATGTAGAAGAGAAATCATCAAAAATATTCAGACCATTTCTTTGAATTCCTTCAGCTATTATATTCTCATTACGATACTTGATATATCAAGTATCCTTCATGCATGGATTCTAGTTGTCCCCATACCTCTTTCGGATGTTTGATATTACCAATGTGAAGAAGGTACTCGTCGTTCACATTGCACAAAATCATAGAAAGAGCCTCCTGCATTCATTACAATAATGCATTCATGTTATTTATAGTTGTTTGATGAACGGTGGGAGTAACCTCAGATCTAGAAACAATCGTCCAGAGTTTCCTTGCCATAAATTTTGTTTTGACCCAAATGTTGTAGTTGGTTTCATTCAGGATCTGGGTTTTGTCAAGACATAAATAGTTAGACACCATTATTTTCCTAAACTTGTAAAACACACCCCATTATAATATATAATGTACCACGAGTTAGATACATATTTATCGATAATAAAAACAACACTTTTAATAGAATCATATCTAAATTTTATAGATCTAAAGAAACTATTTGATCATAACTAATTTTGTCATTACAATGCATACTAATTAACCTCTCATGATCAAAATAATAACCTGCAATATAAAGAGCTCTGCATTATACCCCGATTTATATAAAAATATTTCTGACCATATAGAAGTGAAGAAGAGACCCCTAAGAATGCATAACAACTTCAAATTTCTGGAAAAAAATTAATGTAGACAAAAATCCATCCAACTTGAATTTAATGTCTAAATGACTGTCATAATGGTTTTTTTGTCTTTTGTGACGCTCATTTGACCATCAATGTTAACACACTAAAAGATTCATAGAACCTATGATCTTAAATTTGACGTCTAAATGACCGCATATTGTTTTATGTTTGGTCTATTGTGACAGTCATTTGACCGTCAAATTTAATGAAGCCAAAATTTGTTGTGTATTTCCGTAAATTTTTCTTCTGTATAATATTAGGGAGGTTATATTTTAATACATTATAATAACCTATTATAATTTATAATATACAAATATATACACTTTTTTAAAAAAGGTATATAGTTTATAGAATGTAAATAAAAAACAACATATAGTTCATAAAAATTATAAACTATAGTATATATGTATATGTATATGTATATGTATATGTATATGTGTGTGTGTGTGTGTGTGTGTGTGTGTGTGTGTATTAATATATACAACCCTTATTAAAGGGGTTTAAAGGACATATACAAGGTCAAAAGAATTTTACCAAGTGCAAGTAGATTTATGAGAGTATAGATTAACTTGTATATTTTACAGAGGGGACAAGTAATTTCATCCGACCAATGAAATAAATTAAAATCCCTATTTTCATGAACATTGTCTCATCCATTCATTTACTCTTATTTTTACCTTTTTATGTGTCTATAACTACCAATATTTTAATAAATATTTACCACACTTCACGTGGGCCACCAATAAACTAGATTTTAAAAAAAATCTCCATTTATACCTAAGAATTTCACATTTATACCTAAGATATTATCTCATTTTATTCTCCACTCCCACTCTTATATAAAAGAAAACTTTGAAATAGGTTTATTTATATAGTTTTTATAAACTATAAGATATAAATGAATGGGGTTGCCCCTCTTACATAGATAATATAAATGGTTAGGGACACATTTGATCTTAATTTATTTAATTTACCTCGCTCCATTACCATGTTAGACTTTGAGGATTCTAAGAAATACGGATTTAATCAACTTACATATTACATAATGTTACAATAAATATTTAAATAAAGATTACATCATAACATAAGTAAATAAAGAAATACTTACATGAAATAAATAATACAAGTGACACAGTATTTATAGTGGAAAACCCCAATAGGGTAAAAACCACTTTGAAAATAACATTTTACTTCAAAGAACTTATTTTACATCCAGTAAGATTGCCTCCTCCTTTGAAACCCTATTTACCAAGGGTAAAACCAAATCACTTGATTTGCACACCTTTTATATATTTCTCGAATATATCAAATGAAGACCTAAAGTCCTTTTTATAAGGTGATCGGGTATGTCTCCTGACCCACATTTTAAACCTAAAATGGTTGACACATACACCTAGGTTTATAATATTTAATATTAGAAATATAATCATTTCATGATATTAAATATTTAACCTAAAGTATATACCTAGATTAACATATTTAATAATATAAATATAAATATTTTATATTATTAAATATTAACATATATATTAGTGATGGACCCATATACATTAAGGGTTGGCAGGACCACTTAATCATTATGTTCCAACATCCATTACTTCCTTATGATCTCGTGAAATGACTAACTATCATTGGTTATTTGCTAACATTTGTTTTGGTTGCATGTGCCTTGTGTCACCTGGATCCCCTTTTTGTTTACCTCCAATGTAGTTAGAGGCATATTTTCCATACACATTCCTTGATGTGACGTAGTGTCGTTCATACCCATAGGTCGTTATTATTAAATTTGCATCTTATCTCACACCTCATCTGATCTTATTTAATCTTTTTGACATTCAAGTCCTCCTTCGAGGCCATATCTATTCTCCCTTGGGGCATTTTATTCAATCTTTCATTTCTTCTTTTGTCATTCCGGTCATATGTACCTTTTTACTTCAGAATTTTATTCCAATCTACTCTTTGAAGACCACATATGTGGTCATATTCATTCATCATCTGGGCATTTAATTAAACATCCAAATCCATTCAATTTACTCTTAAAGTCCTACCGGGCCTTAGTTTTTTCCCTTTTTAGGAATTTTCTTTCACAATCTTATTCAACTTATGTGCAAATCCCACTTTGTGGCCATACCTTTCCCCACTTGGGGCATATTTTACTTTACCTCATGTTCTCCCCTTTGGGGCATATTACTTCATCACTTGCTTTTTCATTTTTCCTTCTCGGCCATTTTTGTGTCCCATTGGGCACCATATCATTCATCCTCGTCCCTTGTGGATGCATACCTATTCACTCGATTCCTCATGTACGAAGTATTTCACATACTTTTCACATATAGTTTTACATATTTTCATAACTTACATATTACCCGTTGGTCATCTCGGCTTGCATCCATACTATAGTGATCTTCACCCACTCATTGATCTCGTAGAATGTTGTTTTCCGTATCCATTGAGACCGTAATTGTCCCCTATCGATGTGATATTAAAGTCACCACCATATTTTTCTATCATTATTGTGATCCTTTTTGCCTAGGGCATCTTGCCTTGGTTATGCTTTCACCCATCTTTTCATCACCCACCCGCCCTTCATCATCTACCTTTTCCAAACGCAACATTAATTTCCCTTAGCATCATTGATCCCCATTTGAGGGGGAGCTCATCATCAATCCTTTATCCTCATCAAACCCTTATTATTTTTGTCTCATTAATTGTTAGCCCAAGCCACTCAACAAAAATGAGGAAAATGTAGACACCTAAAATTCGGTACCTATACCCTCATTGCATGCATGTGCATAGTTATTTAATCAAATTCCCTCTTTCGATTTAATTAATTCATCCTCATTAATTAATTAAATCCCCATTACTTTTAAAATCCCATTTAATCAAAATTAATTAATTAATTAATTAATCATGTCCTAACTAACTTTCCATTTTGGAATGCTTTTATTCTAAATCTACACTTATGCTTTTCCCTACGCTTTTTCCAATATATCTCCGTCTTTTCCCACATTTTCAGCAATACATTATACGTGGGCACTTTAGGCTTTTGATGCACGACTTTCCCAACTCATTTTGGGTCATTCGGGCCATATTTTCCCACTTTCCCCACACTTTTCACATTCAACTCGAATGACTCCACACCTAGCTAATGGCTTACTTGAGCCACCTTGAACCCCATCATCTTGTTAATTCATCAACCTAACTTCGAGCTCATCCATTCCAACGTAGAGTACTTGACACCTTTAATAGATGATTGATTTTTGTAACTCAATGTCGATGATGAACTCGCTCATGGAAATGTAACAACTCAGCTTCCAATTCATTCATTGCATTATATTCAATATATGAGCTCTATCTTGCTCCTTGAATGTCTCGATTTCTACATTTATCACCCCCATCTCTATGAGCACCTTAACCACCGCCACTCATGTCGAGCTTCTACATGTTCGACATTCACCGTGAAGTGATTTGTCCTTAAGTTTGGAGTTTTTCTTCATATCTAAAATCTCAACCCACATTTAAGAGATTACCTTTATCTAATGTCAAGCTCAGCCCGTGGACGTGAACTGGTTCATCATATTTTAGAATGATATTTTCCACTTATTCATCTCGACACCCAACTTTGTGCTCAAAGATCTCGACCATCTTTATTGGATCTCGGTTCATTTATTCTTTTAGCTCGGTGGGAACCTATCACAGCTTAGTCATGATCTTGGGAACATCTTCCTAATGCATTGTCTCTTCATTAAACAAATTCGCTCGACCCACGATCATCTTGGGGACAATGTATCTCGGTCTATAGGTAGATAGTTTGCTCAAGGTTCGATGCATGATTGAACCAACAACTGTCTATGTAATATATGATCTCAAACCACCCTAAAGTATATCTCGACCTTCTCTATATTAACTAACTCTTACAAGACACTACTTTGTTAGTATGGGAAAACTCGTCTTATTAGAATATCTCGACTTCATTGTTGCAACTCGCTACCTCCTAGAGTTGGGCATTATTCCTTCAAAATCTACCTCTTCCTTCATGAAATATTTGGATTTTTAAATTCTAGAAGGATGTGTGGAGGTGTTGTGGGTTTCTAGACAAAATATTATTTCCTTTACAAGTGGGCTTCATTCTCTCTACTTCCAAACTGCATAAAACCTTGAAATTTAATGAAGACCAAGAAGAGGAAAATTCCTCTTGTAACCTTCAATTCTCTCAAAGACCCCGGTTCTATCCAGAACACTAAAATCTACCTATATCCTCTCAAGTGCTTACTATGAGAGTTCTCCAGTTGTAATCCCGCACTTCTAGAGCAGGAAAAGCTACATGATCACAATCTAGAACAACCCACTCACGAAGTCCTTGATACCCCATCACATGACTCTCCATTCACACAAGAATGGAAAAATATGAAAGAAACCATTCAGGGGCTACAAAAACAATAAAAATAGTTCAATTTTGAATAATTATGCCCCTACCCATTTGATAAGGAAATGTTACGATTACCATTTCCATCATCCTTTGAAACTCCTAAATTCAACAAATACAAAGGAAAAGGTGACCCCATGAACATGTCAAATAATTTTTCATGTAATTTCAAGAAGTAGCTTACCATGACGTATATCTTTTATGACTATTTCCTAAGAGTTTAGGAGGACAAGCCTTAGATTGGTTCCTTCATCTTCCAAAAGGATCAATCACAACTTTCGCAGACCTATCGGAAAAAAAAATTAAACATTTTTCCTTCAACCTAGACTTTGAGGTAACCATGCTCGATCTTTGTAACACCAAGCAAAGGCCCAATGAGAACTTCACATCCTTTTTACAACATTGGTGAGGGATTGTAAGCAAATTCCCTTACTCAATACCAAAAAGACAATTGGTCAACATCTTCATCCCAAACCTCATCACAGAGTTATCATTTCATATGCAAATGCATTGTTTAAACAATTTCGAATAAGTCATTGAAAAAGGGACACAAATCAAGAAAGCCCTCATTTCTAAGGGCTTACTTAAAACACCCTTTAGGGACCAACCTCCTAGGGACACCCTCAAAGTCAAGAAAAATATAAATTCTTTAATTGGAACAGAAATGTAGTCAATAATGGCATCACTGATTCTCGGTATGTTCAAAACATTCAAAATAATCCATCCAACACAACTAAACCCAAAAAACAACCCATTGTCATATCTAGAAATGAGGCTTCTCCTTGAGACCTCAGGCGAAGACAATTCACTCCACTTGGAGAAATCCTATCTAGTGTCTTTTGTCACTTGGAAAATGCCAATATGATCTCATATCCCATTGTCAAACCCTTCAAGAAGGGAAACCCAAACTGGAATGGTATAAAGACAATGAATATTGTGAATACCATCACATCAAAGGGCACTCTATAGATTGATGCATGAAACTCCGCCATTATGTACAATACTTGATCAAACGTAGAGATATAGAGGTTGAAAATACCTCCAATACAAAAACCCCAATGAAAAACTAAACATGTTCAAAACCCCTTCCCTAAACATGATGATAGTTCAAAGGACAAGGGCCAATCATCAAACAATGTTGAGTATGACTCATTCATCTCAACCATAGACTACAATCAAGATCTAGTGGCTACGATAAAGATCAAAGCCAACTGGTGGTTACCACTAGATAGAAAAAATATGGGTCCCTACTACGAAACAATCCACTACTTCTTCTCCCATACCACCTCCTCATCCAACATCTAATTCCACCACCACTTCCACTTCCCAACCTACACCTTCATTCAACATCATCAAACAATTGGAAAATACCACAACACAGATTTCCATCATGGAATTACTTAAGTCTTCTCCCGCATTACAATGTATTCTTACATAGACATTGAATGAAGCTCATGTCCCACACGACATCAACTCACAACAATTCCAAGCTTTAATCACAAATATTTCAACACCCAATCCCATTCTATCATTTGGTCTTGCTAACCTTCTTAACCCCAACCTTACTAATAATCAGTCCTTATATGTCAAAGATTTTATCACCCATCACAAGATTAAACATGTACTAGTCGACAATGGGGCAACATTGAATATTTTCTCCATGAAACTACTACGATGTCTTGGTTACACTAAAGAAGACTTACAAAATGATATCATAACCATTTGTGGGTATGATGGTAATGAAATACAGTCCACAAGCACAATCATGTTTCCACTTATGGTTAGACCAATCACTTTAGACATGTTATGTCATGTGGTAGACATAGAAGTCTCATACAATATTCTCCTTAGTTGACCATGGATTCATGCCATGAAATCTATCCCATCCACATTCCACCAGTGTATTAAATTCCCCCACTTGGATAAGGAATTTACATTGTGTGTTGATATCCAACCCTTCGAGTATTGCAAATTCCTCAAAGGACAGTATAAAAATGTTAATTATTGTCCATCGGTAGAAAAATATACTTTGTAGTGCATAATCCCTTTCTCTAACAAAAATGTGTTAATCCAAATACGCTTCCCAAACATACTCTGAAACCATCATCTTCTAGTTAACCAACATTTCCCAATACATCCTCTTCAGCCAATCAACCCTCTTCATTTAAACAATCATCTTCTTCACCTATTCAACCTTCTTCATCTAAAAACACTTCTTATGTTAAGGTATTATCCCCTGCATTTAATCAAGCTTCATCCTCTAATCCACCCTTCTCTTCTTATAACCCATTCCTTCTGTCTTTTAAAACCACCAAACTGCATTCCACGTTGTGTGAGGTACCTACTCATCCCTCGATGCATACATTCAAAATCATAGATAAATGTTGTGGTGAATACCAATTCCAAGACATTGTAAATTATTTTTACATTAGTAAATCCCTACAAAACTATGGAAAACCCAATGCTCCTCATCTTAGAATCCATCCCACTTACAACTTGGGTCGGTCAGTTTGGAAGAAGTTTGGTTATCTAGACAACAAACATATTCCAAGTTCTTTAAGATCTTGGTTATACGATGATGAACTCACTTCCTATTATGAGTCCCCTCAATTTACTAAAGCTCATCAAATAATGAAAAACATGTGATGGAAAGGTAAAGGACTCGGTAAGAATGAACAAGGTCATTTAGATCCGATCACTTACACCAAAAATCACAATAAACATGACCTTGGTTTCAAGATACTTAATATAGCTCCCGTATTAATCTCAAGTAGTGACGATGACACCGGTTCTAACAAAGTGAAATAGGGTTTACACACAACCTCTTTGAAAATATTGTCAAAAAAATCTCCACTTTGAACATCTATCCATTAATGTCATTGATTTTGAGCTTCTTCACCTGACTCTCATTGACCATGACCAATTACATCATGTGGCCATGGACATGTTTCAAAACGATGAGACCATTGAAGAGTTCCTTGGAACTCGTACCCAAATTTCCTCTCTAACCATAAAAAAATATTTGATGTTGACCTTGATAAATTTACCTACTTCGGAAAAGAAATAGAATATTCATATCTTTAACCTTGGAAAGCCTCAGATAAGAAGTGAAAAACAAAATTTCCCATAGTAAAAACCTCGTCACCACACTATCCCGAAAGCATATCAATAAAAGGACCCAACATCACAAATAAAAACCATGTGCTAATTCCCCTGAATCACCTAAAACTAATGACTTACATCAACCAATAACATCTTTTTCAGAAAAAGACACATCCAAAATGTTGGTTGAGGAAACCAAAGATATTAACATCGGTACCCCCGAACAACCAAAAATTTTACAACTCGGCATCATTTTTTTGACCAAGAATGCATAGATTTCACAACACTCCTCATCGAATTTCAAGACATTTTCACATGGACCTACAAAGATATGTCAGGCTTAGATCCATCTCTCATAGTACATCACCTTGTGGTGCATTCAGATGCAAAGCCTATAAAACAAAATTACGTAAAATGCATCCCAAGGTAGCATTGCTTGTAAAAGTTGAACTTCAGAAACTATTAGAGGAAGACTTTATAAGACCTCACTGAATACTCTTAATGGATATCCAACATAGTTCCTGTAGCCAAGAAAACTCCCAACATTAGGGTATGCACAAATTTCCACGATATCAACAAATCTTGTCTAAAATATGACTTTCCCCTGCCAAACATAGACATGATTGATGACTCAATGGCAGGCCATGAATTTCTCTCCCTAATGGATGGATTCTCTTGTTATAATCAAATACACATCATTGAAGAAGATTGGCACAAAACAGCATTTACTACACCATGGGGTATCTTCTAATATAAGGTCATGCCTTTCGGACTAAAAATGCAAGTGTCGAGATATCAATGAGACATGACAGCTTATCTTTCACGATATGTTGCATGATATCATGGAAGATTATGTTGATGACATATTATCAAAATATAAAACACGGATAGGATATTCACCGTGTTGAGACGTAGCTTTAAAAGGTTGCATGAGTATAAATGTTTCCTTAATCCAAAGAAATGTGTATTTGGAGTGACTTCCATAAAGTTATTAGGATTTATCATCTCCCGAAGAGGTATAGAAGTTGACCCCAAAAAGGTAAAATCCATCATGGAAATTCCTCCTCCCCAAAATCTCAAACAATTACGCAGTCTCCAAGGAAAAATCCAATCCATTCGATGTTTCATATCACTATAGGTCGATAAGTGTCATCATTTTAATCAATTGCTTAAGAAAGATGCACAATTCCAATGGAATCAAGATTGCCAAGATTCTTTCACCAAACTCAAAGAATAACTCTCCAGTCCACTTGTCCTTATGTCACCAATCACAGATAAACCCATGCTTCTTTATACATCTACCACTGAGCATGTCATAGGAGCTTTACTAGCACAACACAATGATCAAGAAAAAGAACAAGTTGTTTATTACCTTAGTCGAACACTTATTGAGCATGAGGTAAGATATTCCCAAATTAAAAAAGTGTGCTTAGTAGTCACTTTATCATTCTATAAGCTACGTCATTACTTTCTAAATCACATAACTAAATTGATCGCTAAGATCAATCCCCTCAAGTATCTCTTGTCTTGACCCATTCTCACGGGCAGAATGTCTAGTTTGGTCATCCTACTTAGTGAATTTGACATTGATTTCATTCCTCATAAATTAATTAAATGACAAGCCCTCGCTGATTAAATTTTTGAGGAACCTCTTCTTGGAATAGAACCACTTCATTTTACATTTCCTGACGAAGATATTTTGTATGTAGACATTGTGCCATCCTGGACTTTATTCTTTGATGGATCTTGTAACCTCCATGGATCAGGAGCTGGTATTTTTCTTATCACACCTGGTGGACATGTTATCCCCAAATCATTTTGATTACCATTCCTATGTACCAATAATATCATAGAGTATGAAGCTCTCATAGCAGAATTAAAACTCGGCTATATCATGGAACCTTAAAGATTTAGATTTATTTGGATACTCTTTATCATTAAACATTTTACTGATGAATACCAGGTTAAGGATGAAAAACTTATTCCATATAAATGTATTTTCGATAGCCTTCGAATCTATTTTCGATTGATTATTTTTTACCAAATATCTAGAATTCGTAACAAATTTATTGACACTATGGAAACAATTAGATCTCTGTTGGAAATTACAACCAATCAACCCCATGCATACTTTCTCGTAGAACACCTCTTAACACATGCCTATAATCTACCTAAAAATACTATGGTATGTGAAATTTTGGATCCTAATAACCCTTGGTATCATGATATTTAAACTTTCGTCCACGACAAATAATTCCCTACCAATATGAAACTAATCCATAAATGTGCTTTAGCACAAAGTTACTCATGTTACACCATTTTAGTAGACACTCTCTATAGATAAGTTTACGATGGCACCCTACTCTAATGTCTTAATCAAGAGGAGGCCTCTAGTGTTCTATTGAGCCCTTGAAATAACCAAAGTACCTAAGGCGTGGAGGGTTATGGCATGTGAAAGCAAAGTGTGAAGGCACACTCGGAGGTAACTTTTGGGATCGAGCAAAGGCTCACACCTGGGAAAGGAAGGTTCGAACTTAGTAACTTTTGGTCCTTGGTCAAATTTTTATTTGTAGAACATGTGGAAAGGCGACCAGGAAGTGGAAATGGATAAAGGTAAGATATGAAAGACTTGCATCTCAAGGAAAGGATATTCCAGGGCATAATTATGGTTATCATGACAGGATTAGGAGTTGTAAAGTAAAATCAGTTATGGATTAGTTATCACTTTCATGCTGAGGATACTCGATTAGGGAAAGACATGATGACATTTGGCATGTTCTTGGGTAATGATGAAGCAATTAGAGGAGATTCCTTCCAGTTCCTTCTTATGTATTGTTTTTGCACAACAAGAAGGGTGTGTGTCGCAAGAAGAAAAGAGAATTTATGAGCATTTAGAAAGTGATAGATAAGGGAAGCATGGGTGTAATATCTGTAATGAAGCTATTGTAGAGAATATATGGGGACCCTGTTGTTGTATTAGCTCCATTCATGGTTTCTTTAATGTATTTGGCTACTGTAATATTGATGAATTAATACAATGGGAATGTTCTAAATGTCTGAGTCATGGATCTTGATTTGTATGTCTTCTTTTATGTTCATGGTTCCAAACCCATATGTTCTTGATGATGCTCATGGTCCATATAGGCTTCCCCTTGTTATTGTGATGTTCTCATCTATATTATGGTGCATTTGTGCTTAGATCCAGTTTCCTTGTTTTTGTCTTAGAATGCATGCTATCTCAGTGCATTTTCCTCTAATGTTGATAAACATTCCTGTAAATCTCATATAAAGGAGGGGCTCATCACCTATGTGTACCTTAGGTGAGTATCTCGTTAGGCTAGGTGATAGGCCGGAGCACACAGGATATTAAGTGACTAGAAAAGGTGACTATATTTTAGTTCCATCATCGGGACCTCTTTTGAAGTGGTTACAAGAATGGTGAGGGATGGTAGAATTCCTAACTTTGGAAAGCATGGAAACTTGGCTTAAAAACATGGAGAATGAGTTTTCTCAGAGATTAAACACTGGACATGAGTTTGATGCACATAAATGGGTAGAGGAGCATCTATATCATGAGCTCTATGAAACCTTTTTTTGTTGTTTTCTGGTCGAGTTATATGAATGGCTATCAACATATGCATCAAGGAAGAGCTAGTATTATATACCTCATGTTTAGACCCAAGAATAGTATTAGAGGTTACCTGATGTTGATCTGACATGGACTCGTGTTGTTGATCACTGGTGGAGAGGTGTGTTGACTAGCTATACCTTGGAATACGCATTTTCTACATATTCTAGCCTATAGATTATTGAGTTTGAGTTCTTACTGGAGCCAAGAGGATCATTCTTGCATGTTATGTCATTATCCATTAAGATCCTGATCATCACTCTGAGTATGGAGGCATTTCCTATGGCTAGCTAACTTCCCACTAGGCACGGGGCACGAAAGCTGGTGTGGTGAGAGATAGCGGGCCACGGATCCTACACATGGAATCGAGAAAGAGAAGAGAGGAGGCTCAATTTTTTAATGAAGCACAAAAAAGGGAGTTAGTGAGACAATGTGAATTTTTGGAGTGATGGATTTATAGAGGTAGATGTTGCGGGAAGGATTTGAGGTTCATGCAGAGGACGTGGGAACTGAGCAGGCTATGTTACCCCATCTTGGAAAGCACGGAAGAGAAACCCCCTTGGCTTCTAGTGAGAGCTCATCATATGGAGAAATGAAAACCATAGGCATTCATCTTAGCCCACCTAGTGACCAAACCCTGGCGTTTAGTTTTCTAATTCCTGAGATAAGCGTTGTTAACCTAATTGGTGTTGGTATTGGTGGTCGAGAGACACCACTGGTAGATATAATTTTTCATTTATTTTTTCTATGGCAACATAGAAATTTCCTGTGTTTGGAAGCATCCTATCTGGTATATAATTTGGGAAAGGTGTGGGTACACAAATTTTGGGTATCGCGTCTGGAAGTGGTTCTACATCAAATACTATCAATACACAGTTTAGTACAATGGTGGGAATGTAGAGTGCATCTGTGTCTAGCCCCTTACCTGTGACGGGAAGAGGATCTAGTGGATCCAAAGTAATAAGAGCTAGTGGATCTGGTGATGGAGGCAACACCAGAGGGAATCAAGTTCCTGGATCTGGTGAACATGGACCACAACACCATCAGTAAGTGTTTTACGAGAAGTCTCTACATTTACATGATTACAAGGGCGTTAAAGATGTTGCGGAGCATGTACATAAGTGTGAATTTCTATGGCATGCTAAGGGAATCACTACCCCATATCGAAAGCAACACATTTTGTAACTAAGTTGCAAGGTTACGCGCATAGCTGGTACTGAAGCATAACCCACATCGACAGTGGTGGATTATATTGCATTGTGTGATGACTTCTTGGAAAAATTCCACATTCTTGAGTTTGAGAAAAGAGCATCAGTTCGTTGAAGGAGATTCAACAAGGGATGGCAGAGAGTGTGTGGGAGTATGACACACACTTTAAAACTCTTCTGTCAAATTGTCTTATGATATCCATCCATCTCAACATGATCAATAGTTTGTTGGAGGATTGATCACGCCTTTCAAATGAGCGCTTTCCCACAAGACTTTCATGGATCCGCGAGGCCTTGGAGGTTGTTTTATGCATTGAGGTTGTCGGAAGCATTGACACTGGAGTAAGCCCATTTTTAGAAGCATATATCGCTACCATGGCCAAACAAATTTGAGAAATTTTCTATGAAGTCACTCATGAGACTCACACGGTGGACTATGGTGCACGGATTGTGAGGAAGAAGGACACGAAAAGATAGTTTCCCATGAAAGATAGTGGGTGTCATGTCATTGGATTGTGAGATCTGTCATGGAGATCATGATCTAAGAAGATTCCCATTGTTATAGTACACACCCAGTAAGAATGTGTCCACTTATTGTAAGGTTTTCTCATCTACAATGCACAATACAAAGTACTATTGATTCATAGACCAAATTCATGATTTCGTTGATATTGGTGTACACCAAACCAGCATTGAAAATAATTATAAGAATGAAGTTCATCACCAAGGGCACGTAGATGGAGGTGGTCGAGGAAGACGCTTACGTGGAGAATTCAAAGGTCGTGGCGCTTAAGGAGGTAGGAGTGAATTTCCCCATGGAACTGTTACAATTATGGATCTACTAAACACTACAAGTGTGAGTGTCTGGATTTGTTACAATGCTCATGGTGCAGGAAGAAGCATAAGTATGAGGATTTCCCTGAGTTGTATGAGCACATGAGCCAAAACCAGAAGAAGGATAGGGCGCGGGAATGGTTAGTGTGAAGTGGGCTGATCTATTATGGATGCCTAGGGTGGCGCATGACTCTAAGTTGGAACCTGTCTTAGTAACCACATGGGTGGAAGCCATGCATGCCAGGGAAGAACCAAAGCAAAGGCCTCTCATTACAAGAGAAGAGGTGTTACATGGGAAGTATCTTGATCTAACTCATCAGAAGGAGGTTTACTAAGAGACCATGGAGGTAATTAGAAACCTGTAAGGGGAGATTCAGTGTTTAAAGGAGCAATCCAGGAAGTTGGAGCAGAAGAAAAGTGTTGAAGTCCCTCGAAGGACATGGATGAGGTCAAAGAAGTGTGTAGGATGTTGCACCAGGAGAATATTATCCCTCTGTTAGGAGAGTGGTTAAGAGAAAAAGTACCGCGCATTGGAGGTGAGCATGAGAGGTAGGTCTTGCATGCTAATCTACCCCCTCACAGTATTGACTATGACAAGGAAATAACATTGAATGTAGTTGTTGATGGATGTATTTTGAGAAATATCTTCATTGACATGCACACCGAGGTCAATTATCTCACTTTAAATACATGAAATCGATGGGAAGACCCCATTATAACCATCTTCAAATGTGTTGTATATGGAAAATAGGACAAAGGCTATGCCCATCGGAGTATTAAAGGATGCATCCATAACCATCCAAGGGGAAAAGTTTACTAGAGACTTTGAAGTCTTAGTGCTTACCAAGGAATATAACTTCCTGGCCCTACTTGGACACCCCTGAGTGCTATAAGAATAATGGTTACTTGTGCTTTAACAAAGGATACATAAGTTTCGAGAACAAGGAGGAGTGTGTTGCTATTCCACTGATGATGGGAACTTTACGCCCTATATAGAGCCTTTGAGAGAAGAGGACCTAGATAGAATCTATGTTCACACCATTAGATACCATGAGATTGTTCATCCATCAAGAGGATTCGTTCAATGGGAAGATGCTTATTCTATGAGTGATATAACTAGCGTTGCATGTGACAATTGGGCGCATGGGACCTATCAAGTTATTAGAAGATAGTTGAAGGGCTCTTCCACTTGAGTTACTAGAGCGTGCATAGCTAGACACCTGAGGGGATGGAAGTTACCAAGTTATACTAGGGAAGGTAACCCTAATGTCTTTCTACGAGTGATGGAGGTACAAAGGACTGTTAGATAGAATGGAGGAATATGCTAACTTATACCTTGAGCAGAAAGTAACGCGTTAGTGGGTGACCCATCGGTGTTGAGTGTGGAGATTCATTTCTTCACAAAAATATTGTTTTTACATGTTACCGGTTTGTGACAAGGATCGAATCGGTCAGTTATCAACTAGCATGGGTTAGGAAGTGACTGGCATCGGTCAAGAAATAACTAGCATCAGTCAACCTATGCAATGGTGTTTTGTTTTTTGGCTGAGAATTAAAATAAATATTTCTCTTTAAAGATGGTTTCTTGATTGTAAAAGCATAGGTAGTTACCTAGAGTAGATATATATGCATGTATGCATTGTATGAGGGTATGAGAGAAGAAAATAGCAATTGTTTTGCATGTTATTTTTCTTGGTGAGAAAGAAAGAGTAGCTGAGTGAGGGAAAAATATTGAACATCCTATGAGGTGTTGGAAGATAGCAGATCTTCATTGTATTTCCTTTATAAAGCACTGAATAATAATATTGGCCATTTCTTGGTGGACGTAGCCCACACTAGGTGAACCACGTTAAATGGTGTTATCTTTCTCTTGTTTATTTTATCTTCTAGCTTATTTCCGCATTCATTGCTTGTATACTTTATCTAATATTTATATTTGTGCAACACTGTTGTAATATGGTTAAACCCAACAACTGGTATCAGAGCTTTGTTTGGAGGTTTTGTGTGTTGACAGGATTTACTCATAGAGGGTTTTCTAATTGAGTGGGAGCATAGCAATGGTATAAGATATTAAATAATGAGTAGATAAATTTAGTGGTCATAATTATCAACTATAGAAGATGCAGGTGGAGGATTATTTGTATCAGAAGGATCTATACTTACCATTGCATGAGCATGCATAGCCGATCATGATGACTGATGAAGAATGGAATGTTCTTGATAGAAAGGCTCTAGGATCTATAAGATTGAACCTAGCAGTATCTGTGGCTTCAAATTTTATAGTTGAAAAACCACATTAGAGTTGATGAAATCTTTAGCAAATTTGTGTGAATCTCTTAGTGCTTCAAATAAGGTTTATTTAATGAAAAAATTATTTAATTCTAAGATGTAAGAAGGTGGATCTGTATCTAATCATTTGAATGATTTCTAGTCTATTGTAAATCAATTAAAATCAGTATAAATTCCATTTGATGATGAAGTGAAAGCACTTTTATTCTCTTTCTCTTTTGCATATAGTTGGGATAACTTGATAATGGTTGTTAGTAATACAATGTCTTCTTCTAAAGGTTTGAAATTTGATGATGTGGTTAGTGTAATCCTTAATGAGGAAATACACAAGAAAATCTCAAGAGAAGCATCGTCTAGAATTACTTTAAATGTATAAAGAAGGAGAAGATATAAGGAGAGATCATAAAAGAGAAAGAAGAATGGAAGATCAAAGTCAAGAAATGGAAGATCTAGATCTAGGTACAGAGATTTACTTTGCTGGAATTGTGGAAAGAGAGGACATGTAAAGAAGGAGTGTTGGTCCAAGGAAAACAAAGAGAATACATCAGACAAAGGTAAAGAGGAAAATGTTGCAAGTGAGGTAAAACAAGATGCCCTTATTCTCTCCTTGGATAATAAATTAGAATCTTGGGTTTTAGATTTTGGAGCTTCTTTCCATGCTACCCCTAATAAGGGTTATTTTAGAAATTATGTTCAGGGTGATTTTGGACAAGTTTATTTAGGAAATGATTTTGGACTAGTTACACACCTCTCGCACCTTAAAATGATCACTCGAATATTTACACTTGGCTTCTTTCAAATACTCTTAATCGCAATGGTAAAAATAAACTCGCATCCTATCCTTATATAGATTTTCAAATTTTTGATACATTCATTGCTCCTTCACCTACCAAATATCCTCTCATTAATTGACCAATTCCATCCTTCCCACGAATTACATCCTCGCGCCCAGCCTATAACCTTCTATCGTGCCTTCCTACTATAACGCCCACATTTCTCACACACAAAAAACAACAGAAAAAATGCTAGGATAATTTTTTTAGAATTACATTGCTCGCTTCACAACACCACAAGGGCTCCAAGAAAAGAAAACTCAAAGATGCATACGACACTTACAAGTCATTGACTCACATAAACACATGACAACACCATAGACATGATGATGCCACACGTTTCCAAATAAATAAATACTAACAATGACCCAACCACAAGAAAAAGACTCAAGGATTGGCAAACCCAAAACACATCATTTCTTTCATTGTATTTTAGTTACAAACAACATTCCAAGAACATTATTGTGCAAGGAAAACTCTCCTTTTTCCATCTACAGAATCTTAAGTTCACTCCACATTTAATTTATAGTTCGACCATTTGAAGTTCATTTTTTATCCTCACAAAAATTTCCATAACTTACATACTTATTTGGCATAATTCAAATTGCATATAAAGTACTTAATTATCTTGTTCTTATGTTAAGAATATGCTTCTCAAACAGTTATTCAATGTCAACATTTTAACCTTGAAACTCAAGAGAATCTGACTTGATGTCCAGAAGGCAATATTAGTTTATTAAGGATGGGATTTTAGATTCAAGATACATTTTTCCCATAAACATTATTCGATCACGGTACTTTTATTTCCCATTCAACATTCTCACAATGAGAAATTATATTTATATTTTATATATATAACTTTTATTTTTCTCAAAGTTTGATCTTACCAAGGAAAACTCGTGTTCTTTGTAATACTAGAAAATGTTTAGTTAAGTTATAAGGGCTCTAAGAGTGACATTATTCCTAACCTCAAATCTTATTTTACTCTTATATGATTTACTTTTACATCGCATTATGGTCTCACTATTACCATCGCTTTATAACAAAAGCATTACAAAAGTACTTACATGACATCTAGAAGAAGTACATGCTTGGAAGCATCATAAACTACACATGAACCACAAGTGATTTGTGTTCAAGGTAAGATCCCATGTTTCTGCATTTCACGATTCCGCATGTGAAATTTCTTTTATTCTTAATGTCATAAAAGGGCATAACAAGGGATTACGGGACAAGATTTCATTTTCTTGGGTTCTCTAAAGTCAACATCTTTCAAATCAATTTTGTTTGCAAAGAGTTACTTATAATTTTCTACCCACAAGTTAACCTCCTAATCACTAAGGTTTAGTTTAATTCCAATTTTCACTCGGGCTTTACGCCCTATTATAGATTAGATTAAGGTTCAAAACATATTCACCCTATAAACCCTCGTAAAAGATCAAGGCACTATATTGTCACTAGCCAAAGATAAGACATTTAGCTTGAGAGGATCTAAAGAGGTCATTAACAAAATTTTAAGTGATAGTACCACTATTTCAATAGCTCCATGATGTCATCTGGATCCCACAAGCAATTCATTCGATGAAGAAATTTAATTCTAAATCTATCTTCGGAAGACAAGGTAGTCCACTAGGATATGAAGGAAGAGTTAGCTCTACTTACTCCGTAAACAGTTTGATTTTGTTGCTCTATCTCATCAAGTTTATGACGATGTCACTAAACATACCAACTAAGACAATAAACCCATTCTTGGGCTCTTATTTACCTAAACTAGGAGGTTCCATCGAGTGTAAAGTTTAAGTTCATTCTATGGTTTCAATCTCTTCTATGGTAAAAAGGATCACACATGAAGACATGTTATGCACAGATCTTATACTAGGGTGAATCTCTTTATTACATTTACAAGGTAAAAATATAACACAATAATTAATTAATTGTTTATTGAACATTGATAAAGCATTACAATATATTAACTTCAATTTCATTTACCATATATATATATATCAAATCTTTTTTACCATATGTCCTATGAGTCAAATTAAAACTATGATTAAATACACATTTCCTAGATGTCCCTAAAAACTAGCATCTCATACATATTAGCAAATTTCAAATATAAATTTTCTGTAACATGAGACTACATTATACATATATTCATTTTACAATGAACTATATAAATTACAATGATAAATAATAAATTACACATCACCTTTTCGCCATCATTCTTGCATCCTGCAAAAACCATGTGAGGATGAAATCAGTGATAAATTGTTGGCATGGAATCCACCCTAATCTAACATAATTAACATTTTTCAGCTTTCCCATTTACATATAATAATAATTACAATTTGCATTCGAAATAAAAGGTTTAGGGGCATGTATTCATTTCATTTCATTTCACTTCTTTTCATAACCAAGGAGAGATAAAGAGAAAGGAAGAGAGAGAAACACCATTTTGTCAAAAGTTCTATTTCACACAACAAGTTACACTATAGAGTTTTCAAATAGTTATTTACATGTGTCAAAAGTTTTCACGGTGGTTTGGAAACCCGACGAGGGTCCCACAATTTTCTATTTTTACATTTTCTTGCTAGCTACAACAACTTTCAAATCAAGCTCAGAGGCTAAAAACCACTTTCAAATGTTGTCTTCCGATGAACAAACACACCATGGTTAAATTTCTACATATCCACTTATATTCCAAGGGTTCATAACAACTAACGAAATTTGGACTGGCAAACGATTTGCGTTTGGTGGCTAGTTTTCTAGGGCCATCGGTTGTAATTGACCTAGTTGCAATTGAATAAAAGTTAGCTCGAGGGCTCAGAAAACCACGTCCAAAACTGACGTCCACTGGATGAATGTGAAATGAGAAACATCCTACAAGTTCCTCTTTATATGGAGAATTCACCAGAGTCGACAGGACTAAGAATTAGCAAACGGTTATCAAACGGCAACATGTTTTCTAGAGCCACTAGTCATAATTGGCCTAGTTTGACCTAGTCAAACTACGACCAGAGGCCTACAAAATGCCATTCCCAAACTATCTAGAAAAAAATTCCCTAAACTGAAAGTCTCATGTAATTACCTAGTAAAAACACTAAAGGTTTGCGAAGACGGATAATAATTTCTCTATCCAAGTTTTGAATGGCGGTTCAAAACGAAAGCCAACTTTCTAGATTTAACAACTTCCTATCACTACAAAACAGTGTAACAAAGGCTCATATAAGGGCGTCAAAAGATCAAAAATGTTCATTCGGGGTCAATCCAAGGATTAAAGTGACACCTCACATAACAAGGTACATGAAGGAATCTTAACCTCCCTTTTCGGAGTTACGAAGGTTACTTTGTGAGTCCCCAGAAATTGCAATTTATCTAATTAAACAAGGGAGTGGTCAAGTCATTTATAGGGAACTCAATTTCAGTGTGTCAATTAAAAAGGGTAAAGTAGAAATATAGTTTAGTTATGACACTTACTAGATCATCACAACGTGAGTGTTAAATTTTATTGTCTACCAAGCAATATTGGATCTTGTAAGTTACGATACAAGGTTTTACTATTTTTAAAACAAGTTTATTTTATACAGTATAATATACGAAAATCCTTTGGTTATAAATTTTCATTTCGTTGCAAAAAGAAAAACTAAAGAACAAAAATTATGAGAGATGAGGAGAGATGAACCATGCACGGAACGATTTGAGCGAAGCAAAGCATGAGGTAATCCACACGATTTTTGGTGTTCCATGAACCGATTGTAGTTATTAGAGGGGTTTCAAGCCTTTTTCACAAATCCCACCTCGTATATCTTCTATAATCCATCCCCAGAAGGACCAATCTGGAAAAATTAATTTCAAGATGATATCTTTTCTGCAGTATCAAAAACAAGGAGGTGGTGATAGGTTGGATATTTTGATCTTTCAATCCTCGGCCTATCCATACAATCAAACATTAGGTCCACATCAGGCACCAAGCCAAGATAATGTTCCAAGAGCTACAATAATCCCCAAATTGTGAACATCATTCTACTTTGCACACATGCATAGTAGAGATCCACATATAGTAGACCACTCACGATGACCACCCAAAAGGCAAAAAAATTCTTTGGCAGCCTTGATGTTGTATTCTCCTATTCCAGACACCCTCCACTGAGCAAGGTATTTGTGAATCCAATGGAAAAAAATCAGGGCAAGATCTTGTTGTATTTTGAAACAGATCATTCTTATTCATGTATGAGTGGATGAACCTCAGTGGTGAACTGCAGGTTAGGTAGGAGCACTGGAAAATATGTGAAGCTCATTTATACTTGCCATCTAACAAAATTCCTCTATCTTATATGCTTTGATGGGTGTCCATACTCTGTTCCACAACACGCATTTGGCACAGAACAATAGACACTATCAGATGTTATCAAATCTAGCTTTAAATCTTCCAGTTACATCTACTCAGAAGTTTCTACATCCTTTTCAACAAACTCATTTTGTGTATATCCTGTAGTCTATGCTATTCAGCAAAGCACATTTTTTTTGTTTGTATTTGTATCTACCAGGGAACATGCAACTATAAAATCGACAAACTCCCGATTTTACATGAGATTTAGGAGGAACCTAGAAAATTAAAAAAATCTGACTTCCATTATGCTTTGATGGACATCCTTACCCTATGTTGGAGCTTCCCTTTGTTTTTCTTTTGGCGTAAGCCGAGAGGAGATTGCAGTCCCCGAGACACGTTTCTTTCGAAATTTTGGCTAACAGTTCACGTACATTTCCATGCTTCCATATATTTGGATGCCCATCTTCCATAGTGCTTCTAACTACAACATTTAACAAAGCTTCAACTATGGCACACAGGCTGGGAGTGGTTGAAAACTAGAGAGAAAGATATTAAAGTTTTTTTTGAATCGTTGAGCAAGGAACATGGCATGCCTGTGGGTTGGGAGTGAGCCCGCGTGCTTTCACGTGGGGGGAAGGGGTCATTTACTCCATCTTGTCTCTAATCCCACACACCCAACCAACCCCACTTTGCCCGTAGAAAAATTCCATCAAATTGACATTGTTTATTTTATTATTATTATTATTTTAAAACATTCTATCAAGCCCATGTACTCCTCCACTGACATCCTTCATTACATTGCACTCATAGTTGAAGGCCTTGATCGTGTGTTTGAATTATCTTGTGAAATGGAAAACAACAAGTTTTAAAAATACATGGGAATGTGCCTCTCCACTTGTTGCGCACTAACACGACTCCCATGTCAGTTCACACTCCCCTTTAAAAACAATTCATTCCACTTTATTAATATTTAAAGGAGGCATTACATTTCTCTCCCCTTTAAATAGCATCATCCTTGATGCAACACAACACCAAAGCTTGAAGGTTGCGTAGGCAAGAAACTAATAATGAGACATAGCGTGTATCAAAACAACTAGGTCGGTACAACATGACCACAAGGAAGAAAACTAATTTTGGCAATATCTTAAATTATAATGTTCTATGAAGATTGGTATTTCTTGTTTACCTTATTACTTTGTTAATATTTTCTTTTACATTATTTCTTATCTCAAGATTACAATATTCATTGTTTAGAATTTTCCATTGTCTTATGTTCGTGGGTGCCCAAGAGTAACTAACATCAAGATGTCACACAAAACTTAACATAACACAAACAACCCATGATACATCTTGCTACATACTTTCATGACTGTAACACATCACAAGGTCTTTAATTCCTCCATGGAATGACAACAAGTAGTCCACATAACAAATAATTTCCAATAATTATGTCATAGACATAGATCCAATACACACATGTGACTAACAAATAGAATCATCATGATGATACATATACAACGGGTATCACATGACCCAAAAACCATGACTATACCAACATAGTGCCAAGACAATATCCAATAGTCCATACCAATGGGAATGTCAATCCTCAAACATAACAATGTCTAGCCAGACTCACAAGAGTACACATAACTCATTATACCAACTCCACACATCACAAGGCATCACAAAACAAATCTCCAAATATCTCCAAAAGCACAAAATGCAACTCCATATACCTCCCCAAAGCATCACCAAATCAACTCCATGTATCTCCCAAAGCAGCACAAAACAACTCCATATACCTCCCAAAGTATCATAAAACAACGTCATATACCTCCCAAAGCATCAATCACACCCACAAAAATATCTTATGCCTCCCTCAAGTCTCTTATGCCTCCCTCAAGCAAAATAAAATAAAGATAAATTTTTCTTTTTGCTCCACAAAAGAGGTCAGTCACCCTATGGCCCTAGGGTACATAAGGTCCAAACACCTCTAACCCAAGTGACATAATAACTCATGGTTTAACAACCCACTAGTTATCTGTAACTCCTTGGGGCGTACCCCTATACAACGAAGCGGGCCCATAGGTCCCACCACTTCATGGTGAATCCCATGACCCTATTCCAATACATTCGACATTAGAACCAACATAACAAACCATTCAAATGCCAAGTGGCAAGATCTAAAGCCTTGGGCTAGGCTATAAAAATTTTAAACTTAAAAAGAAAATTTAAATCTAAGCAAAAAAATGGCCAAATAACCATAGTTAGTGCAAAAATCTGCATGTTAGTGCATCAACCAAATAAATTCCCAAAATATAAGAACATGTCAATCAAGAAAATTGTTGGTTCTAGCAAGAAAAGGGAAAGTTTTCAATTTACGAATAAAATACGTGTATAGGAATAACACATTACAATAACTACGTGGCCTTATATGGCCACCAGGGGGGTACTCAACGAGTTGCTGGCACTCGGAACATTGAGCCTTAGCTCGTAAAATAACATATCAAATAATACAACTGTCATCATCTCTATCTAAATCATCCCGCCACCACTTTGACAAGGCTCAACATAGTCAAAATCACATAGGTTGAATCCATACGATAACCATATCGGGAGAGAGAAAGGAGTACAAGTCGCCATCTATTGAGCCTAAGGTGTCCGCAAAACACAATATGCATGACACCCGTTGAGCAAGTGTCACACATACCAAACGAACAAAAGTGGGTTTTCAGCCTATGTGAGGCTCCACTTCCTATCTCATACTCGGCTCGAGTGACTGGTCAACGGTACACATTTCCTCACTCCAAACATACACATTTTACCAATTTCCCTTAGGGTCGGTTAGTGTAGGGTCCACAACATAACATATAACTACATCACTAACACAATGGTGATTCACGCACATTAACCATAGCGTATTACGCATGGTATATATACAGGGTATAACACAATCATTACTTTTATGGGTTACGATACATCACATTACCACATTCTGCACCCAAAGTGCAATCATTGTACACTAGGGATCATACACTCACCATATTCCCCTAAATCACGACATGAACCATCACATTTTACATGAATTATATGTATGAGGAACACAATGTATAACCTTACAACATATAGTCAATTCCAATTACAACATGGTGACACACACGATTTATCACAACATGGTGACAACATCACGATAAAATCCAATTCACTTTACAACATTTTTTTCATGCAATACCTCAATACACCTTCATATCACATAAGGCCAAAATACTCCAATACTCCACAATCCACAATAACATTATTTTTCACACACAATAAGGTGGTACATCACACATGAATTCCTCATTGAATCAATAAAAAAGAGTGAATACTCTCATCACAAGCACATCAACATGATAACAAATATGCACTAAGTGACATGCACCACATGTGCTTCCATAAGGTCACAATTACAACATTGTTCACATCACACTTATATCACATTACTCTTCCAATATCCACCACCATCATGCAACACCATCACAACTCCAATTTTCCCCAGAGGTTCGAGAGCATGAACCTTTCTCTGATACCATATGTAACGCCCACATTTTTCACACACAAAAACAACAATAAAAAATACCAGGATAATTTTTATTTATTTACATTGCTCACTTCACAACACCACAAAGGCTCCAAGAAAAGAAAACTCAAAGATGCATACAACACTTACAAGACATTGACACACATAGACACATGACAACACCATAGACATGTTGATGCCACATGTTTCCCAATAAATGAATGCTATCAATGACCCAACCACAAGAAAAAAGAATCAAGGATTGGAAAACCCACAACACATCATTTCTTTAATTGTATTTTAGTTACGATCAACATTCCAAGAACATTATTGTGCAAGAAAAACTCTCCTTTATCCATCTACAGAATCTTAAGTTCATTCCACATTTAATTTACAATTTGACCATTTGAAGTTCATTTTTTATCCTTCACGGAAATTTCCATAACTTACATACTTATTTGGCATAATTCAAATTACATATAAAGTACTTAATTATCTTGTTCTTATGTTAAGAATATGCTTCTCAAATGTTTATTCAATGTCTACATTTTACCCTTGCAACTCAAGAGAATCTGACTTGATGTCCAGAAGGCAATATTAGTTGATTAAGGAGGGGGTTTTAGATTCAAGATACATTTTTCCCATAAACATTCTTCGATCATGGTATCTTTATTTCCCGATTCAACATTCTCACAACAAGAAATTGTATTTAGATTTTATATATATAACTTTTGTTTTTCTCAAAGTTTGATCTCACCAAGGGAAACTCGTGTTCTTTGTAACACTAGAAAATGTTTAATTAAGTTATAAGGGCTCCAAGAGTGACATTATTCCTAACCTCAAATCTTGTTTTATTCTTATGTGTTTTACTATTACATCGCATTATGGTCTCACTATTACCAATGCTTTATAACGAAAGCATTACGAAAGTACTTACATGACATCTAGAAGAAGTACATGCTTGGAAGCATCATAAACTACACATGAACCACAAGTGATTTGTGTTCAAGGTAAGATCCCATGTTTCTGCATTTCACGATTCCGCATGTGAAATTTCTTTTATTCTTAATGTCATAAAAGGGAATAACAAGGGATTATAGGACAAGATTTCATTTTCCTAAATTCTTTGAAGTCAACATCTTTCAAATCAATTTCATTTGCAAAGAGTTACTTATAATTTTCTACCCACAAGTTAACCTCTTAATCAACTAAGGTTTAGTTTAATTCCAATTTTCACTCAGGGCTTTACACCCTATTATAGATTAGATTAAGGTTCAAAACATATTCACCCTATAAACCCTCTCGTAAAAGATCAAGGCACTATATTGTCACTAGCCAAAGATAAGACATTTAGCTAAGAGGATCTAAAGAGGTCATTAACAAGTATTTAACCTATAGTACAACTATTTCAATAGCTCCATGATGTCATCTGGATCCCACAAGTAATTCATTCGATGAAGAGATTTAATTCTAAATTTATCTTCGGAAGACAAGGTAGACCACTAGGATACGAAGGAAGAGTTAGCTCTACTTACCCCGAAAAAGTTTGACTATGTGTTGCTCCTATCTGTCAGGTTTATGATGATGTCACTAAACATACCAACTAAGATGATAAACCCATTCTTGGGCTCTTATTTACCTAAACTAGGAGGTTCCATCGAGTATAAATTTTAAGTTCATTCTACGATTTCAACCTCTTCTATGGTAAAAAGGATCACACATGAAGACATGTTATGCACGAGATCTTATACTAGGGTAAATCTCTTTATTACATTTATACAAAAAAATACAACACAAGATAATTAATTAATTGTTTATTGAACACGATAAAGCATTACAATATATTAAATTCAAATTCATTTACCATAAATATATCAAACCTTTTTTACGATGTGTCCTATGAGTCAAATTAAAACTATGATTAAATACACATTTCCTAGATGTCCCTAAAAACTAGCATCTCATACATATTAGCAAATTTCAAATATAATTTTTTTTTAACATGAGACTACATTATACATATATTCATTTTAGAATGAACTATATAAATTACAATGATAGATAATAAATTACACATCACCTTTTCGCCATCATTCTTGCATCCTGCAAAACCATGTGAGCATGAAATCAGCGATAAATCGTTGGCATGGCATCCACCCTAATCTAATGTGATTAACATTTTTAGTTTCCCATTTACATATAATATTAATTACAATTTTCATTCAAAATAAAAGGTTTAGGGCGTGCATTCATTTCACTTCTTTTCGTAACCAATGAGAGATAAAGAGAAAGGAAGAGAGAGAAACACCATTTTGTCAAAAGTTCTATTTCACACAAGTTACACTATAGAGTTTTCAAATAGTTATTTACATGTGTCAAAAGTTTCCACAGTGGTTTGGCAACCCGACGAGGGTCCCACAACTTTCTATTTTTACATTTTCTTGCTAGCTACAAAAACGTTCAAATCGGGCTCAGAGGCTAAGAAACCACTTTCAAACGTTGTCTTCTAATGAGAAAACACACCATGGTTAAATTTCTACATATCCACTTATATTCCAAGGGTTCATAACAACAAACAAAATTTGGAACTAGCAAAGGTTTGTGTTTGGCGGTTAGTTTTCCGGGGCCATCGGTCGTAATTCACCTAATTACAATTGAACAAAAGTTAGCTCGAGTGCTCAGAAAACCACGTCCAAAACTGACATCCACTGGATGAAATTGAAATGAGAAACATCCTACAAGTTCCTCTTTATATGGAGAATTCACCAGATTTGACAGGACTAAGAATTAGGAAACGGTTATCAAACGGCATGTTTTCTAGAGCCACCGATCATAATTTGCCTAGTTTGACCTTGTCAAACTGCGACCGAGGCCTACAAAATGCCATTCCCAAACTATCTAGAAAAAAAAATTCCCTAAATGGAAATTCCTGTGTAATTGTCTAGTAAAAACACTAGAGGTTTGCGAAGACGGATAATAATTTCTCTATCCAAGTTTTGAATGGCGGTTCAAAACGAAAGCCAACTTTCTAGATTTAACAACTTCCTATCACTACAAAACAGTGTAACAGGGCTCCTATAAGGGTGTCAAAAAGATCAAAAATGTTCATTCGGGGTCAATCCAAGGATTGAAGTGACACCTCACATAACAAGGTACGCAAAGGAATCTTAACCTCCCTTTTCCGGAGTTACGAAGGTTACTTTGTGAGTCCCTAGAAATTGCAATTTATCTAATTAAACAAGGGAGCGGTCAAGTCATTTATAGGGAACTCAATTTCAGTGTGTCAATTAAAAAGGGTAATGTAGAAATATAGTTTGGTTATGACGCTTACTAGATCATCACAACGTGAGTGTTCAAGTTTATTGTCTACCAAGCAATATTGGATCTTGTAAGTTACGATACAAGGTTTTACTATTTTTAAAACAAGTTTATTTTATACAATATAATATACAAAAATCCTTTGGTTATAAATTTTCATTTCGTTGCAAAAGAAAAACTAAAGAACAAAAATTATGAGAGATGAGGAGAGATGAACCATGCCTGGAACGACGAGCGAAGCGGCATGAGGTAATCCACACGATTTTTGTGTTCCATGAACCGATTGTAGTTGTTAGAGGGGTTTCAAGCCTTTTCACAAATCCCACCTCGTATATCTTCTATAATCCATCCCCGAAGGAATAATCTGGAAAAATTAATTTCAAGATGATATCTTTTACTTTGCAGAGATCAAAAACAAGGAGGTGGTGATAGGTTGGATATTTTGATCTTTCAATCCTCGGCCTATCCATACAATCAAACATTAGGTCCACATCAGGCACCAAGCCAAGATAATGTTCCCAGAGCTATAATAATCCCCAAATTGTGAACATCATTCTACTTTGCACGCATGCATAGTAGAGATCCACATATAGTAGACCACTCACAATGACCACCCAAAAAGGTAGAAAATTCTTTAGCAACCTTGATGTTGTATTCTCCTATTCCATACACCCTCCACCGAGTAAGGTATTTGTGAATCCAATAGAAAAAAATTAGGAAAGATCTTTTTTTATTTTGAAACATATCATTTGTATTCATGTATGAGTGGATGAACCTCGGTGGTGAATGCGCAGTCAAGCAGAGCACTTTGGAAAATATGTGAAGCTTGTATATACTTTCCATCTAACAAAATTGCTCTATATTATATGCTTTGATCGGTGTCCATATTCTGTTCCACAGCACGCATTTGGCACAAAATAGTAGACGCTAGTAGAGGCTATCAAATCTGGATTTAAATCTTCCAATTACATCTGCTCAAAAGTTTCTACAGCCTTTTCAACAAACTTATTTTGTGTATATCATGCATCTATGATATTCAAAGAAAGCACTTTTTTTTTGTATTTGTATCTACCAGGATCCTGCAACTATAAAATCTAACAAACTCCCATTTTTGCACAGAAGAGGAGGAACCTAGCAAACTAAAAAAATTATTTCTATTATGCTTTGATGGACGTCCCTACACTTTGTGTTGGAGCTTCCCCTTTCTTTCTTTTTTGGTGCAAGATGAGAGGAGATTGCAGGTCCCCGAGACATGTTTCTTTCTGCATTTTGTCTAACAATTCATGTACATTTCCATGCTTCCACATATTTAGATGTCCATATTCCATATCACTTCTAACTACAGCATCTAACAAAGCTTCAACTTTGGCACACAAGTTGGGAGCGGTTGAAAATCGGAGAGAAAGATACTAAAGTTTTTTTTTTTTTCAATCGTTGAGCAAGGAACATGGCATGCCTGTGGGTTGGGAGTGAGCCCACGTGATTTCACATGGGGGAAGGGGGTCACTTACTCCATCTTGTCTCCAATCCCACGCACCCTACCAACCCCATTGCAAGAAAAATTCCCTCAAACAGTACATTGTTTCTTTTTTATTATTTTATTATTATTATTTTAAAACATTATGTCAAGCCCATGTACTCCTCCACTGACATCCTTCATTACATTGCACTCATAGTTGAAGGCCTTAATAAGGTGTTTGAATTACTTTGAAAGGGAAACTGACATGTTTAAAAATACGTGGGAATGTGCCTCTCCACTTGTTGCATGCGCACCGACACGACTCCATGTCAATTCACACTCCCCTTTAAAAACAATTCATTCCACTTTATTAATATTTAAAGGAGACATTACACCTACCCTCTAGTCACGACTTCTCTTCATGTGCATCCCTTGCACCCAAGTACCTCGTCATTGTACCTTATCCTGGTAGTTATCATGGCCTCTACTTACCTTGCGTTATATTGTTCCTTCATTCATCTTCATCCTTGGTCACTCTTCCTCCTTGGTCACTTTTGAGAAGCAATGTTTTTACTTTGACAAACACCCGTAGCAGCTTATTCCTTTCATCTTTCAATTCCCACAATCTTGTACCTGGATATCAACAACCACCCCACACTAAAAGGATGTGCAGTCCTCTGCGCATAAACATGCTTCATGTAGTAATTAGCTTCATGCACGCAAGCACACTTATTTCACAAAAACAAAAACTAAAGTGACAAAGCATAGTGACAATGAAGGAAATACAGAATGGAAACCTAATCTAAATGGAAATACTACCTTATTACAAACACCAAGAAGAATTATTTATAGTAGGGCTTCAGCCTACTCCAGTTGAAGTAACTGGGTAGCCATGTTCCATCTAATGCTTCTAACTGGAAAGCACATGTTTCAAGGATGTAAGTAATAACATACGGCCCTAACCAATGTACCTTAAGTTTTCCTGGATGGCGCAAGAACTTAGAGTCATAGAGAAGTACCATTTGTCCAATCTCAAAATTCTTATCCCTTATGTTTATGTCATGCCATGTTTTTTACCTAGCCTTTTCTTGCTTCTGACTCCATTGTGTTATGGCTCGTTGCTCATCCATTTGAATCATCTTCTTAATAAGCTCTTATAAATCATGCTCATCAGCTAGACTCCAAAGTGTGTGCAATGCATAAAGAAGGTAACATAAATTCTATAGGGATAACGACTTATGCGCGAAACACCAACTGAAACGGTGTGGATTTGTTCAATCTCTTATAAGTTATTCTATATGCCCAAAGAATAGCTGACACTTTATCATCCCAATCCTTTCTTCCAACATCACAAATTTTTGTTAAAGTTTGGCTCAAAATCTTTTGAAAGCCTCAAAGTAGCCCCATTTGCCTCGAGGATTATAGGGTGTAGTTTTATGGTGTGCAACCATAAACTCATCTAATAGGATCCTGACTGCCTTATTCAAAAGTGTGTACCCCTATCACTTGTCAAGCTTAAATGACATCCATATCTTCTAAGAGAATTCTCCCATAGAAACCTAGCTATTGTATAAGTGCTTTATAGGTGTTGATTTTGCCCACCTTGTGAGATAATCTATACAAGTAATGATATAGCACAACCCAAGGCCTTACGCGTGGATGGTGAAATAGGTCCTATAAAGTTGATGGCCCATTTCTCAAATGGTTCAACACTAGTAATTAGTCTCAAAGGCATCTCATATCTTTTCCCGGTTTACCTAGACACTGACAATGGTCACACACTTTGCAATACTCTTTACAATCTTTATACAGTGTCTCCCACCATAATCCAACAAGTAGGATCTTTCGGGAAGTTACATCACCTGCATAGTGGCCTCCTGCAATACCACCATGGGCTTCTTCCATAATATCCTTGCGCTCATTCTCTAATACACAACGGTGTAATACTTCATCTCTTCCTAACTTGTAGAGGTCACCACTGATTAACATAAATGGTGTCACGTATATAAGAACATGTTTCTTTTCTAATGCCTTCATTCCTTCTGGTGCCACACCAGTTCATAGAAAGACAGCAATCTCTTCTAATTCTGATGGTGTGCATTGTAACATATATAACTGTGCATCTGGCATGGTTTCTTTAATTGTTTGTGCTTCTTCTCCTGAGTGAATTCTAGATAAGTGGTCTGGTCTAGAGTTACTTTTCCCTGGCTTCACCACAACTGTGAAGTCAAACTCTTGAAATAGGAGTACCCATCTGCATATGCACCCTTGTAAGATGGGTTTGTTCACCAAATACTTCAATGCCATGTGATCTGTATAAAACAAAAATGGGGTTACTAACAAGTACTGTCAAAACTTGTGCAATGCATAGATCATTGACAAAGCTTCACGCTCTGTAGTTGTATAATTTTGTTCAGTAGGAGTTAGCTTCCTACTAGAAAAACAAATTGGATGATCTACAATACCTTCGCCAAGTTGAGCTAACATAGTGCCAATGGCCATGCTAGAGGCATCCACATGCACATGAAATGGTTTATCCCATGAGGGAAAATGCACGAATGGGTGCGGTAGTAAGTTTCTCCTTTAATATCTCAAACGCACGTTGCTTTGCAGTTCTCCCTAATAAAATGTACCTTTCCCTTTTAGTAATTCTTCCAAGGGTGTAGCAACTTTGGCATACCCTTTGATGAACTTCCGATAATATCTTGTGTGACCCAAAAATCCGCGCACCTCACTTTGACTGGTAGGTGCTTCCAAGCCTAGAATGACTGCAACCTTAGCTAGATCAACCAAAAAACCTTCCTTGCAGATTATATGTCCTAACAATATTCCAAAAGGTGTAGCAAATATGCACTTTTTGATGTTTAAAGAGATACTCAATTGTCTGCACCGTTCAAACATTAAGCACAGATTGTCACAATGATCTTTCACAAGCCCATATATTGTCCAATCATCTAGATAAACCTGTAAAAAGTTGTGAATAAAATATTTGAATGCCTGAAAAACTATCTCAGAATACAAAAAGTACATTTTTCAGTCCAAAAGGCATGATAGTATAGGCAAAGCTACCCCATTCAGTAGTAAATGTAGTCTTTTCCTGATCCTCCTATGTAATTCTAACCTGGTGATACCTAGAGAACCCATCTGTAAAAGAATATATTTCACACCCTGCAACTCCTAGTATTTCCTTAGTAAATGGTGTAGGGAATGGATCTGTTACACATGCAGCATTTAGCTCCTTGTAGTCCACACATATTCTAATTCATCCATCCTTCTTGATACTGATCACCATTGGACTAACCCATTCTGACTCATCAAGGGGCTTGATAATTCCATATTTCAACATGTTATCAATCTCTTCTTTGACCTTTTCATGTAAATTGGGGTTCATTCTGTAAGGCCTCTTTCTAACTGGGTATACACCATCCTTAAGCTTTATCTTCATTTTCGCAAGTGATTCATGCACACCTTTAAGTTCATGATACCCTCGAGGGAATAAGTCCTGATAATCCCTGAGTAACTCAATGATCTTTGCCACTTCTGATTCTGACCAATAGTCTCCAATTATGACCTCCTTTGGCTCAGCCTCCGAACCTATATTCACCTTCTTTGTCTTCATGGGTTTATGATAGGCGCATGTATCCTTGTCTGTACTATCCAAGACCTCGTGCACCCCTTATAAATGTTCAATTTCCAAGTTCCTAGCTTCCTCATCATCCATGATGTAAACCATCTTTCCTTTCTCTTTCTCAAGGCAAGTGCATTCAAGTAGTATGGATTCCATTTCTTCTTCCTTTTCAAAATGTGCTCCGAACTCTATCTCACCAAATAATTCCTAAATATGCTCTTTTACCTTTGCACTATCTCCCATAGTTAAGCATTTGACAAATTTTAATGCTTCTTCTACTGGAGGTTTAGTCAAGAAGTAGTCAAAGGTCTGGAGCATTCCTATAGTCAAATTTTGTCAATTCCCAGTCTCTCGATGTAGTTCTACATATACATACCAGGCACGTGTGCATCCTTGTAGAGTAGATTATAATATATGCACCTAGAGTGAAGGTGGTAATGCTTCACGTCCCACTATCCAGAGTCTCTCACACTATTTAATGTGATGCTAAATAGGTTGATCACCATTATAAGTGCATATCTACGTAGGTGCATTACTCCTTAAAAACATAGTAGATAGGGTGACTCCAATCTCCTCCCATCCTAGAAGATTATCTCTGTGGACTACCCACCAACACATTGCCATCTCGTGTAAGGTATACACTAACATATCTCTTCTCTTATTTTGATCTGTCCACTATGCTTCCATGGCTTTCAAAAATATAGGAAGATCTTCTGCCCCTATATACCAAGGTATTGCGCTACCTATCCATCGAATAGAACAAAGTCCATTCTTACGCGCAACCGTGATTTTTACCTTGTGCCCTACTAGTTCATATGTACCATGATCCCAATTGTTACAAGCAATACTCGTAGTATCACTAATAGAATGAGAATCTTCCCACTATAAGATGCCTTCCTTTTATGGCTCATTGACCTCTAGGTCCTGAATAGCGGATACATAGATTCTATTTAAGTCCCCACTTAGAGGCTCAACATATGGTGTAGACTTCCCATCTGTCAAAGGTATCACAACCCTTTCCTCCTTGTTCTCAAAGTTGATATACCCCTTATTGAATCTAAATTCAGCATTATTTGCATAACACCAAGGGCGTCTAAGAAAGGATGGAAAACTCTCTACTTCTGCAAGTGCTAATACCTCAAAATCCCCAGTGAACTTGGCCCCTTGTATGGTTATTGATGTATCCTTCAAAACTCCTATGGGAGTGGTCTTAGTTTGTTTTTTCATAAACAACACATTAGATGATGGCTACAATGGAGGCCTCCCCATTTGTACCCATACATCTAATGTAAGCACATTCACTTCCACACATGTATCAATCAATATGTTGCTTAGCATCCATCCATCCACAACAACATTTAGAGTAATTTCCTTGTCATAGTCAATGTTATCGGGGGAATATTTGCATGCAGGATCTATCGTCTGGTCTCAATACTTGTGCGTGGAGTGTTCCCTTTTAGCCAACTTCCTAATAGTGGAATGTTGTTCTCCTGGCGCAACATTTTGCATACTTCTCTCAGATCATCGGTATCAGTTTGGACTGTCTCTGATGCTTTCTTCTGCTCCTTTAAGTATTATATCTCACCTTGAATATTCCTTAGCACTTCCATGGTATCTTGATAAACCTCCTTCTGATAGGCAGGATCTAGGTACCGGGCATGAAGGACGTCATCTTTAGTGATGGTAGGTAACTATTGTAATGCCTCTCTTGTGCGCATCACTCCAGCTCATGTAGTAATCTTTACTGTTAATGCCTCAAGTCCTGATGCTATCTTGGGAATCCACTAATCTTCTACCATGCGTTGGATTCTAACCATCCTAGCGCATTTGTTTTCTTGCTTATGTTGCTTACTCATATGCCCATATAAGTCTGAGCACTCTTTATAGCTATGGTTCTTTCCGTAGAAATAACATGCAATATTTTGAGGATATTCACACCTATAGTGCTCAGGAGATCTACACGTATAACATGTTCCACGAGGTAACTCACCCCTTCCTCCACCGCAGCCTCGTCCTTCATATCCCCCACGATATCCACGTCCTCTTCCATTACCTCCTTCAAAATGCCCCTCATTCCTGTCATAGCATGTTTGATTATGATCTTGATCTTGGTGCTCATTCTTACCCTTAGAATTATCCTTTATTCTTGTCTGTCACTCCCAATGTCCAATGTCTATAGCATCCTGGATCTGACCAATCAACCGACAATCTTCAATATCATGGGTCGTGGACCAGAAAATTTTACAATAATAAGATACATTCTTCCTTATCACACGTTATAACAAAGGATAGTGACTAGCATCATGATTCAAATGACAAATCTCACAATCCAATAGTAATGAGCGTATAGATCTGTGAGGGCAAACTATCCTTGGTGTGACCTTCCACTTCACAACTGTACACCAAATCCCTGAGCGTGTTTCATGGGCTGAATTTGCTAATAGCTTCTCTAACTATTTTGCCATAGCTACAATTTGTGCCTCTAAGAATGGACTAATGCCAGTGTCAATGCTCCCAACTACCTCAGCATGTAAAGCTACTTCTAGTGCTTTGCGGATCAATGTATGTCTTATGTGACAGTTCTCTTCTGAATGGTGTAATCAATCCGCCAACGAACCATTATGCATGCTAGCTTGCGTGAATATCATAAGAAAGATTAGATAGGAGTGTTTTAAAATGGGCATCATACTCACGTACACTCTCAGTAGTTCCTTGCTTGATATCCTTGAGCGCACTTATACTCTTCTGCTCAAATTCTAGGATATAGAACTCTTTCAAGAAAGAATCCTTCAAATACGTTGCATAATCCACTCAAGTTTGATTAGGGTCAAAATTCCTATACCAGCCAGTGCACGTCCTTGTAATGTAGTAGCAAATTAGCTTGCCTTGCACTCGTGAAGCCGTGATCCCTTTCATGCACCATAATATTTCACACATGTTCACATGCTCGGTAGCATCCTCTATGCCTATATACTCCTACGGAAGATGAAGATACGTCTCCATATAAATATTATGGGGTTGGTGCAGACCTTGCCCACCTGATCCAAAACCTCCTATGTTTCCCTTCCCCCAGAACCACTAGATCCACTAGAACTACAACCACCTATACCTTCTGACGCTCCACCTATAGTTGGAATAGGACCTGTATATGTACTCCCCTATGCTCCGACGGTAGTACTATATTGAACCCCTACAATTTGTGTGGTAGTTCCACTTCCAGAGGTGAATCCAACATTTTGTGTACTTACATTCTGTGCAGATGATGTGCCTAAAAATATTCCTCCAAATAACATTGAAGTCATTTGTCTTGCCATTGATGTACTTACTCTCTAACTTACTCGGTTCTCTTGTTTCCCAAATTCACTTGTTGATTACTTGTCATACTAGATACTGGAAAACCAAGCACAAGGGATAGGTCACCAGGTGGATTAAGATGCACACATGTGGCCTAGGTAGTCTCTACTAACGCACTTCTGTGTGAAGCTAAGGGGGAATCTCTGTCATGATTTCCAAGATGGGGGAGTTCCTGATGCTCTAGATCCACATCTTCTACATGAGCTTCAAATCCTTCATGAGCCATCTCTCTCCTCAACGCCATACTTTCTGCAACAGTATGTTGCTTCTCTATCTCCCTCTCACACACCTCATTATATTTAAGCCACCTTTCCTCTCTCTTCCTTTTTTTTGCTTTGGGTCTTTCATCTTTCACCAAACTCATTTACTTCCCTCACATGTGGTGAGGTTTAGTTAGCCATCGCTTACCCTCCAATTTCAAAGTTATCATCAAGATCTTGGTCACCAAAGTGGAATACCTTACAGATATGCTCCTCTAGGATACCGTAAAAATTGGAATTCAGCTACCTCTCGAGCAAGAATATGTCGAATTGAATATTCCAAAATATAACTGTTTAGAAAACCACAAAACCATATATCCATAATGTGAGTCTAGATCGATCAAGCATCATAAAGGGCCTAAAATTCTTCTTGTATCCAGAAAAGTGCGTGATACCTCTAATTCCGCTTAGATGCATAAGCAATCAGCCACTCGTATAATTCTACTGGAAAGATGGCAAAAATTCTCATATAAGTTGTCATACATATTTTGTTCTACCCAAGTGTGTGCGTTAAACTCAGATCCAATGTTGAACCACCGTGCATATTCTTCCTCCGATCATGTATCCACTCTTCAATACTTGCTAGAGTTAACCGGTATGTCTTCATCGCGAACCATCCTAAAAAAACTGAAAAAGAGGTCCCTACAATGGAACCAATAATGCAGCCTAGAATTCACCAGATGACACCCTAGAGGCGTTGACACATCACTCACTCGGCCTAGGCGAGCACTCACCCAAAGCATGCAAAGGTACTAGGTCCCTCTTTAGGGTTGTTGTAGCAGAATATTAACATGATGAAGACTTACAGCATATGGATCCATAACTAATACATCATTATACAATGCATGACAGATCTAGATCTAGGAAAGAATAGGTTTAAACAATAATCATGATAGAAATAAGAACATGCACTACTCAATTATACACAGGAATAACACTTAGGTTCAGTCAATATCTTCCATCTCTTAATTATCACAATAACACATAAGCTTCTTACAATACTAGAAATCTATGCCGATGCGTGCATGGATCTGATACGGTAATCTAGAAACATGTACACTATGTTATCTATCTCTCTATATCCATCATCTCCTACTAGGTAATTCACTACATATATATAGGGTGGGGACTTTCCCTTCACCGCTTATCTATTCCAAAAATAGGTCACATGTTATTAATATGACCACGCATCTGTTTTCATGCATAGCCACACATGCAAGTGTGTTATCTATAGACTATTGATAGTTAACTAAGGTGACAATCCTATTCTTATATTGTCTCCATGCAAAAGCACTCTGAATCCGATCCTCCAGAAATAGACAATGTGTGGCGTGCACGTCTCTACATCATTGGTGTGTTTTGCACACCATCTTCCAAAAATAGATCTTCATGCCCAAAAACGGCTAAGTCCTTAAATCAACTTCTACTTCGTGCTTTCTTCCTATCCATTCATGCCTTTACGTATGACTTTCTTTCCTACTCAAACTTCTTGTGTGCTTTCTTTTTCAAGTGTTCTTTGATCAATAGGTAGCTTATATTGGAGGATCCTAATATTATATGACTTTCATTGATGATGCCACAAGGAAGGTATGGATTTATTGTATTAAGCGTAAATATGATGTTTTTGAGACTTTTTAAAGGTGGAAATCCCTTATGGAAAATGAAACAAACTTAAACTTAAAGTTCCTTCGATCCGACAATGGTGGTGAGTACTACAAAAAGGGTTTCAATGATTATTATTCGATGAATGGAATACGAAGAGAAAGAATGTTCCTAGAACTCCATAGGAGAATGGAGTTGCAGAAAGAATTAACAAAACAATCATGGAACGTTCTAGAAGCATGACGATATATATCAGTTTTCCTTTGAATTTTTGGGCGAAGCGGTGGATATAGTAGTGTACTTGATCAACCATGGGCCTTCAACAGCATTGAATGATGGAATACTATAAGAAGCTTGGTCCGGAAAAGAGGTAATTTTTTTCTTTTCTTAGATTTTGGCTCTTAATCTTTTGTATATTGATAGTGAAAATAGGAAGAAGTTGGATGATAAATATAAGAGATGTACTTTCATTGGTTATGGATCTGGTGATTTTGAATATCATTTTTGGGATTTAGAACATTCTAAGATTGTTAGGATTCGTGACGTTGATTAGAATGTAAAAATAATGTACAAGGATCATGTTTTGGTGCCTAAACATGAACAGTTGATGCGATTTTGAAGGAAAATCAACTGTCAGATCTAAAATAGACATCCACGAGACATTGACATCGATTCTACGTAAACTGGTGCCATTCAGGCTGATCGGTATCGAGAAAACAAGATCGAGTTCGAGAATAGACAACTCTGCAAATGGTTTTGATACTCCTCAAACCAAAGGGTAGTGAGACGATTCTGATCGGTCGGTAGATAGAGGAACCATGATCAGTTACAAAACCATTGTCGATGATCGGGAGACCGGTGTCGTTCACTAATAGAGATTGACACGAACTTGAAACAGAACAAAATGAGCCCCAGACACCCCAAATCTCAGTGAGAAGGTCATAAAGAGTAAGTAGACCTCTAGAGATATTTTCACCTTCCTTTTCTTATTTATTATTGACTGATAGTGGTGAACCAGAAAGCTTTGAAGAAGCAATGTAGGTAGATACCCACGTGCAGTGGGAGCATGGCATGGATGAGGAGATGGACTCCTTGGAACAAAATCAAACATGGGATTTGGTCAAGTTGTTAGTAGGTAAGAAAGCACTGTAGAACAAATGGGTTTACAGGATCAAGGAAGAAGAGGGTGGACTGAAAAGGTACAAGGTGAGGCTTGTGGTAAAGGGATTTACATAGAAAGAAGGTATTGAATTTGATGATATTTTTTCTCTTGTAGTTAAGATGACTTCTATTCATATTGTTCTAAGTTTGGTTGCAACAGAAGATTTGCATTTAGAACAACTTGATGTTAAGACGGCTTTTCTTCATGGTGATTTAGAGGAAGAGATTTATATGTAGCAGTCACTTGGTTATGAAGTCAAGGGTAAGGAGAAACTTGTGTGTAGATTGAAAAATAGCTTATATGGGCTCAAGCAAGCTCCAAGGCAATGGTATTTGAGATTTGACAATTTTATGCATGAGCATGGTTATATGAGATGTGAATCTAACCATTGTGTTTATTTTAAGAAGCTTGAAAATGGGAGCTATGTTATTTTGTTATTGTATGTGGATGATATGCTGATTATAGGATCTATTATGTAGGACATTGGTAAACTTAAAGAAAGGCTATCTCACACATTTGCAATGAAGGATTTGGGAGCTGCAAAGAAAATCCTTGGCATGTAAATTCATCGAGACAAGAAAAATAAGAAGTTGTATTTATCTCAAGAGGCTTATATCAATAAGGTGTTGGAAAGGTTTAACATCTAAAATTCAAAACCTGTTAGTACACCTATGGTTGGACACTTCAAATTGAGCAAAGATCAATGTCCTTCATCACACAAGGAGGTAGATTACATGGTACGTGTTCCTTATGCTTCAAAGATTATGAAGTCTTATCTATGTCATGGTTTGTACCACTGGACATTGCACGAGCGATGGAAGGTGCGAGTAGGTTTATGGATAATCTAGGTAAAAAAATTAGAAAGCACCCAATGGATTCTCGGTATTTGAGAGGGACATTCAGCATGGAGTTATGTTATGGAGGGGTAGATACTTCTTTACGTGGGTATATTGATTCAAATATGGCTGGATATTTGGATGGCAGGAGGAGCACCATTGGATATGTTTTCACAATAGGTGGAACAATAGTTAGCTGGATTTCAAGATTGCAAAAGGTTGTGGCTTTGTCTACTACAGAGGCAGAGTATGTTGCAACTACATAAGCTAGTAAAGAGATGATATGGATGAGTAGGTTCATGGAAGAGTTGGGTAAGGAGCAAGAGGATTGTAGATTATACAGTGATAGTCATAGTGTGATCCATCTGGAAAATAACTCAGCATTTCATTCAAGAATGAAACACATTCAATTGAGGTATCACTTCATACAAAGATGTGATGGAGGATGGGCAAATGAAGTTAGAGAAAATCTATATAGATGAGAACCCTGTGGATATGCTAACGAAGCCATTGGTAAAGGAGAAGTTGGAGTCACACTCCAATTATGTTTGACTTCAACTTTGAGACTTGAAGAGGAAGAAACGGACCAAGGAAAAGGATCCAAGGATGGTGATGTATAGTACAAGATAAAGAATTGATCTCCAAGTAGGAGATTATTGAAGGTGGAGCTTAATTGATTCACGAAAAACTCATTTTTACATGTTGTTGGTTTTGATAGTGATTGGCATCAATCAAGAAGTGGCCGGAATTGTTTAGAAAGTGACTAGAATCTATTAAGAAGTGACCATCATCGGTCAGTTATCAACCAACATGGGTCAAGAAGTGACCAAAGATAGGTCGTAATGACCGACATATGTTAGGCAAGAACTGAATCACCAACCTATGCGATGGTGCTTTGTTTTTGGCCAAGAATTAGAATAAATATTTTTCTTTAAAGATGATTTCTTGATTGTAAAAGCATAGTTAGTTTCCCAGAATAGATATATATGCATGTATGCATTGTATGAGGGTATGAGAGAAGAAAATAGAATTTGTTTTGTATGTTAGTTTTCTTAGTGAGCAAGAAAGACTAGCCGAGTGAGGGAAAAATATCTAACATCCTGTGAGGTGTTGGAAGATAGCATATCTTCATTGTATTTCCATTGTAAAGTACTAAATAATAATATTGGTCATTTCTTGGTGGATGTATCCCACACTGGGTGAACCACATTAAATCTGTGTTATCTTTCTCTTGTTTATTTTATCTTCTAGTTTATTTTTGCATTCATTACTTGTATCATTTATCTGATTTGTAGATTTGTATAACATTGTAATATGGTTAAACCCAACAATCAGGACAACCTTCTATAGTGGAACGAGGTGAGAATCATGTTCTCTATTAGGTTTATGAGGATCAATGCACCCTCTGTGATACACAACTATCATGGGAAGGAGTATGCCTCATTCCATGTCCAAGAGTGTGAGAGAACATGGATGATATGCGTGGAAGCCTTACCTCCTTCACTATGGGTACATAAGTTCTATTCCACCCTACAATGTTGCATGCGCGCATGGTATATTCATTTAGAGATGCATCGTCGGATGAGAAACTAGTAGGAAGTGACAAGACATTATTCAAAATTATGAGTATCAAATTTCAAAGCCATCGATGAATGAGGTGTTGCAGGTAGTTAAGCATCTTACTATGGGAGATAGTGCCATGGATGAGGACTAAATCCTAGAATTTTTTGGAGAACCTGAGTTATGGGTGTGCTTCGTAGAAGAAGAACTAGAAGAAGAGATGGAGGAGGTGCAACTTGAGCACACCTACCTAGAGAAATAAAAAGGAAATTTAGTCTATTTGATAGATGATGAGGAGGTGGAAAACTTAGATGTTAACCATACAAAAGGTATGCGTGAAGTATTAGATAAAGCAGATGAGTAAGCACACACATACCATGAGCCCTTAAAAATAAATAAAGTTAACATTGGTACAGAGATAGAGCCAAAGGAAGTTGTCATTGGAGATTACTGGATGGAACAAGAAGTGTCAAAGATCATTGATCTGTTGCATGAATTCCAAGATTTGTTCCCACGCAGTACCACTGATTAAAAGGAGTACATCCATCACTAGGATAAATGAGTATTAAGTTAAAATAGGGTGGGTGCCCAATTCGTAAGAGACCTTATAAGATGAATTTGAATCTTCCAAGAAAGGTTAAGGAGGAGATTGATAAGATGATAGGATACAGTATCATTAAGGTCATTTAAGAATCTAAGTGGGTGAGCCTGATGGTAATTAGTATTAAAAGGGATGGAAGGATAAGGATTTGTGTTGACTATAGGGACTTTAATGCTTTTTGTGTCATAGATCCTTTTCTAACCCCATTTACTGAGGAAATCTTGGAAGGTGTAGCAGGCGGGAGATCTATTCTTTTACAGATGGATTTTCAGGTTATCACCAAGTAAGAATTGCAAAGGAAGACTAGGAGAAGACTACTTTCACCATTGAATGGGAAATTTTTGCTTATATGATCATACCTTTTGGATTGAATAACGCATTTTTGTGTTTTCACGCATTGTAGTACATGCCTTTCAAGACTTCATCCATAAGTTTCTGACATTTTACCTAGATGATTGGACAATTTATGGGTTACTAAGAGACCATTGTGACAATTTTAGGTTGATGTTTGAGAGATGCAGGCAGTTGAGTATCTCGATTAACATTAAAAAGTGTGTCTTTGCTACCCCATTTTGCACTTTACTTGGTCACATCATATATAAGGAAGGCTTATTGGTAGACCCTACAAAAGTTGTTATCTTGGGTTTGGAGGAGCCTACCAGTCAAAGTGTTGTGTGTGGATTCTTAGGGCACATGGGATATTACAGGAAATTTATTAAAGGCTATACCAAGATTTCCACGCCATTGGAGGAGTTGTTGAAACATAAAGGTAAATTTCCTTGGGGTGAGGTGTAGCAAGTGGTATTTGACACAAAGAAGGAAAAGCTAACCATTGTGCCCATTTTGTGCTTTCCCTCTTGGGATAATACTTTCCATGTACATGTAGATGTGTCTGGTATGGCGATTGGAGTGGTCTTAACACAGCTTGGAGAGGGGATTGTTGACCATTCCTTGTGTTTTGATAGTAGGAAGTTAACTCCAGCAGAATAGAATTATGCAACCACAGAGCGTGAGGCATTATCAATTATCTACATGTTGCACAAATTTAGGAAGTATTTGCTAGCAACACCTTTCATTTTCTACACGGACCACATGACATTAAAGTACTTTGTGAACAAGCTCATTTTTCAAGGATGCATATTTTGATGGGTCTTATTGTTTTAGGAGTTTGATTTTACAGTTGCAGTGAAACTAGGGAAGAGTGATTTGGGACCTCACCATTTATCACAGATTGACTCAGGAGAGGATGCACAGAGAATTAAGGACACAATTTCAGATGAATACTTGTTTAGATTACAGTGTGCGCCCTCTAACTTAGAGGATATTGATTTTTTATTGCGAACGGGTGTGGCGCCAGAAGGAATGAAGGCCTTGGAGCAAAAGCAGTTAGCTATACGCGTCATGCCCTATATGTTGATTGGTGGAGACCTATACAAACTAAGCTGAGATGAGGTTTTGTGTCGTTGTTTTTTAGAACATAAGTGTACTACAATCATGGAATAATCTCATGGTTTCATTGTAGGAGGTCACTTGAATAGGAAATTCTACCGCGCGTAAGATCCTATTAGTAGGCATTTGGTGGGAAATAGTTTACAAGGATTATATTGAATATTGCAAGGCTCTATGATCATTGCCAACACCTTGGTAAACCAAGACAAAGAGATTAAATGCCACTAAGACCTATTTCTAGTACAAAGCCATTTGAAAAGTGGGCGATTGACTTTGTGGGCCTTATTTCCCTAGCTGGGCTTAAGATAAGTTCATGTTATATTATCACTTACACATATTATCTTACAAGGTGGGAAGAAGTGGTGCCTACAAAGGATTGCATGGCGGCAACAACAGCTAGGTTCTTATGGGAGAATATAATCAATAGGTATGGATGTCCATTGAGCTTAACGAGTGATAGGGTACGCATTTCTTAAATGAGATTGTTTGAATCTTGTTGGCAGAGTTTATGGTGGCGCATCACAAAACTATGCCCTACCACCCTTAGGCTAATGGAACTGTTGAGGCATTTAACAATATATTAAGCCACATGTTAACAAATATTTGTGATGTTGGAAGAAGATACTAGGATGAAAAATTATCTGCAATGTTATGGGCATATATAAAAACTTACAAATGGTTGAACAAGGACAAACCCTTTCAATTGGTGTTTAGTGCATGGGCAGTTCTACCTATGGAATTCATGTTTCCATCTTTGTGTATTACGCGTGCAGGAGGATTAGCTGATAAACAAGCATTAAAGGAGTGCATTGATAAACTTATGGAGTTGGATGAGAGGTGTGTCATTGCCATATGGAGTCAGAAGACAAAGAAAGCACGACAAAAGGCATGACATGATCATCACATTAAAAACAAGAAGTTTGAGGTTGGGAATATGGTTCTACTTTATGATTCTAAGTTTCTACGCCACCCAGGGAAGCTTAAGGTACACTAGTTGGGACCATATACTATCACTTATATACTTGATTCAGGTGTTTTCCAATTACAAGCGCTAGATGGCACAAGGTTTCCCGGTTTCTTTAATGAGTAGGTTGAAGCCCTATTATAAATAAGTCTTTAGTGTGTTTGTAAATAAGGTAATATTACTAGTTAGCATAGAATTTCCCTTAATGAATTTTCCTTTTTATGTGTTTCTTTTCTTCATTGTTTTGCTTGTCCTTTCTATTCTGTTTTTTTTACACGTTGGCATGTCGATAGCTAAATACAATCGAAGTGATTTCATGTGTAGAGGACCATGCATACTTTTACTATGGGGTGGATTGGTGTCTAAATTTGAAAAAAATTGGCATGTTTCTAAAGAGTATGGACTATTGGAAGACTCATTCTAGATGACTAGAGAAAGGAAGAAGACCAATTTGTGTGGAGGTGTTCAAATGTGTGCTTGTGTAGTGAAAAAGGTGTTCGAATTTGTTCCATAATAAAGGTGTCTTGGAGAAAAATTTGAGTTGAGTATAGACCACATAGAAGAGAAGCAATGATCGGGTAGTATAACATGAGGTAGGTAGTGGTATAGGGAACTACTTGGTGGACAACGTAGAGGTTATGTACTTGATGCGGTGAGGTGCATAAAGGAAGTCTATGGTAGTAAAGTAGTGTCGGTGCTGCCGAAGGTTATAACTACAAAGTGCGCGAAGGAGAGTCATGGAAGTTCAGTTAAGTGATAAAAATACTTTATTAAAAATTGAATTTAAAAACATATGGGTCAAGGACATCAAGGTTATGAAAAAGTATAAATAGAGGATAAAGGTAGTCATTTTGACTACTTTTCCTTAGAAAATTTTTGTGCTCCCAAGCTTGAAGTACGATGAGGGTTTTGAGAAGAAAGCAAGGTACTTGTCATGAACTAGTGGAGTTGTGTGAGTTGTGGCGTGATCTTATGGTATAACAAAAGGAGGATGAGACAAGAAGAGTAGTAAGGGGTTATGTGAAGGAGAAGTGATTGAAGTTGTCAAGTTCGGAAGATAGGGAAAAGTCAAAAGCACCTAGGGCACAAGAAGAAAAACATAGATGGCACCAAAGAAGAGTAATAATAAGAGACCAATACTAGAAAATTAAGAACCCATGGAAGCTTATTAAGAAATGAAGTACCCTCCAGGGGTTATTAAGGTAGAGAAGTGGAGCTCAAAGTTATACAGGTGCAAAATCAATGAGTTCAACCACATAACCACTGACCATGACAAATTGATGCGAAGCATCTATACAAGGATACCTCAGGGTTAGATAAACAAGGAAACCCTAGGGTAGATGATTCATTGATGAAGGAGTTGCAGAAGACTTGGGATTTGCAGCTTTAAGAGATGTTGTTTTTTGCTAAACCCTCACCGCTTTTCACATGGTTTATTTCGTGAGTGCATGAATACTTCTTCTACTTTTCGGGAGGAGGATGAGACTCATGGGAAATTTAATCCATAAGGTAATGGGCCTTCGAAATTTTGGTGAGGACATGGCCCTCGATTTGGGTGCCATTGTAAAAGTGGAAGAGTTAGCAAAACAATTAAACTATGAGAAGGGGGAAGGGCTCAAGTTATTATGGATCTTACAAACCTAGTTTTGAGAGTAACCTCTTGACTCGTTAGTTGCAAATTGGGAGCATCAGAGAGATGGATGGACATCAACAAGCAATGTTTGTACATTGCCTACATATTTTCCAAGTGGGCACACTAAAACTTTACACAATTTATTGCAGATTGTATCATTGAGGAGGCACGAGTGTAAAATAACTTAGGAGTGAAAATAAATTGGGGGTCCATATTGTCATTAATTGTATTCTGGGAATCGGTTTCCCATATATATGAACCAAGGGAACATGTGGGTTTACCCACCAATGCACCCATCTTCTCATTATGCAGCTTTAAGAAATTCACTTATGACGGCTCCATCTCAAGAACCTACAAGACACGGATGAACAAGTGGTATGAGAGGTTATGTAGAGCTTTTGAAAATGAATGGTGCATCCCACACAAGCTACCACAAATTTTTGGGGAATAGATGCGGTTTTTTGTTACTCAAAACTTCTATTTTGCGCAGCTTCATGATGGCCAAAGGAGAATTGGGGCCATGGTGTAAACATTCATTTACATTCACCACTAAATACATGAAGTGCATCATCAACTGGTTGAAGGACATGCAACAGCTTAACCTTCAATGCAGATAAGGTGGACACGATGTGCACACCCCACACGACCTAAAGATATAACTCGAGGCCAACATTTGTGGAGACCTTAGAGACTGACTTTCTAGATCTCGCACCCGCAGTCGATTGTTACCATCAAGGGCTCCATCCATCAAGTATTTGTATAGTTGCACCCCATGACGTAGGGAAGAGTTGAGGTGGAGGTTAGAGATGCCACCTTCCCAAGGCCAATTGAAGCATCGATCCCACGAATAAAAATGGTCCAGATAGAAGTAGTAGTAGAAGAAGAAAGAGTGAAGTGAAGTTGGACACTTCCCTAAAGATAAGATATTATACACACCGAGGTAGCAATGGGGGTGCAAGTACATCACAGATTAAAAACACTAAGCACTTGCAAGCAGAGCATGAGGAAGGGGAGATACTTGGAGGAGAGGATCCAGAATGGATCAAATGAGCTTTCCATTTTAGCAACAGAAACAAGCTTAGAATAAGATACCACAACCTTCTAGGGAGGAACTCAAGGTTGAGGTCGAGGTAGAAGAGAAGAGAAGGGTTGAGGAAGACACCAAGGTAGTGGTTGATGTGTGTGCCAAGGATAAGGCTCATTCTATGGAGGAAAATGAGAGTCCAATGCGAGGGTCTCCTCTTACACAACCCACCAAATAGAAGGAATAAAATAAGGGAGACTCCTTTTTCATAAAGGAGGATAAAGGATTCACTCCAGGATCAAAGAAGTAATAAACAAAGTGCAAGGCTATAAGGAAGAAGTGGACACCTATTTCCCCACATATGGACTTCATGGATGATCTTGCGAAGGTGTTGCACGTGAGATTTCAAGGTACCCTCCCCGGAGAAGCTACATGCGTGGGATCTTTTGGATCAAAGTGGGGGTGTGACAAGAACTAGGAATATGATAAGTTAGAACCTACATTGCCATGCAGAGGAGCCTGAGTTTGAGGTCAATGATCATGCAATCGAGACCATTCATCTAAAGAAGAAGGAAGGAGAGACATACAAGGTGGTGGATCCAAGCCACCTCACCGATGAGTAGGCATGCAATGTGTTACAAAAGATGTCTTTGGAGGTGGTAAGATGCAACTTGGACACAAGGGAAACCGTTCAAACCTTGGTTGTAGACAAGAAAGGGAAGGAGAAGGAAATAGAGAGATTGCGCCAAGGGTTAAAGGGGGAGCAGGCGTGAACCAAGGAGGCGTATGATCGATCGAGCACCCTAGTTAAGATTATTTTTTGGCAATGTTCGCGCTGGTAAGCTAGGCCAGACAAACTATGGTGATGAAATGGAGTATCTGGAGGACCTTGTGGGGATTTTTCTATCCAAAATCAAGGATGGCACGGGGCTTACCGCTGAAGAACTCACCAAGGAAAAAGAAAACAACAAGATCGTTGTAGAATCCCGGATCACTGAGTTAGAGGACTTTCTCACCCAACTCAAGGAAGAAAATATACTAGTAGATAGGGGTTTCAATAGCTACTATAAGTGTGAGCCCATCATTGACGTACGAGTAAGAGATGGGGAGGTCACTCTCAAGGCCTTACAAGAGAAGGTCCCAACTAACAAGTCTGAGTGAGCACAGTTTATTGTTAACACCACAAAGAAGGATAAAATAAAGACCAAGCATAAGAAGTTAGAGTTTTGAATTGGTGAACTCGGGACTCCATCACAAAATGTATGGATGAATTCAAGGGTTTTTACATGGAGCTAGTGGTGGTGATTAAGGAGTTAAAAGAGAAGGTGGAAGATATCACACCATACTGTACCCGGTTTAGCAGGGAGAGATTCCAGGAAGGAATAGATAGAGCCGGAGGCATGGAAAAAGTTGAGGGGGAAAATAATTGTAGAATTCCCGGAGTTAATCCAATTGGTCCTCTAGGAAGTGGTGGCAGATAAGTTTCTTTTTACCTTAGCTGATTTTTTGTCGATAAAATTTTGTTCGGGGAGTGCGAAGGATTGTTGTGGGTGGAAATCGAGCTAGTGTGGGGTGATTGTTGAGCCCTTGAGATAACCAAAGTACCCGAGGGTTGTGGCGCGTGGAAGTAGGGCATGAAGGCACACGTGGAGGTAAATTTTTGGAAGGTGTGAAACCTCATGCCCGGGTAGGGAAGGTTCAGAACTTAGCCACTTTTGGGCCTCGACTCAAAATCACATTTGGAGAACACATGGAAAGGCAACTTAACTAGAAATGGATTAAGTTAAAATATGAAAGACTTACAACTCAAGGAAAGGGTATTCCAAGACATAATTATGGTTATCATGAGAGGATTATGAGCTTTAAATTAAAATCAGTTATGGATTATTTGGCACTTACATGCTCAGGATACTTGATTAGGGAAAGACATGATGACATTTGGCATGTTCTTTGGTAATGATGAATTGGTTAGAAGAGATTCCTTCCAGTTCCTTCTTATGTATTGTTTTGCATGGCAAGAAGGGTGTGTGTCACATGAAGAAAAGAGAATGTATGAGCATGTGGAGAGTGAGAGCTAAGGGAAGCATGGGTGTAATCTCTATAATGAAGCTATTGTAGAGAATATATGGGGACCATGTTGTTGTATTAGCTCCATTCATGGTTTCTTTAATGTATTTGGCTACTGTAATATTGAGGAATAAATACAATGGGAATGTTCTAAATGTCTGAGTTATAGATCTTGATCTATATGTCTTCTTTTATGTTCATGGATCCAAACCCTTGTATTCTTGATGATGTTCATGGTCCAGATCTGATTCCTCCCTATTATTGTGATGTTCTCCTCTATATTATGGTGCATTTTTGCTTAGATCCATTTTCCTTGTTTCTGTCTTAGAATGCATGCAGTTATATTTGTGCATTGTCCCTCTAATGTTGATAAACATTCTTGCAAATCTCATATAAAGGAGGGGCTCAAGCACTTGTATGCGCCTCATGTGAGTACCCAGCTAGGCTAGGTAACAGTCGGCATGCCCGGATATTAAGTGATTAGAAAAGGTGACTACATGTTTTAACCAAGTCCACTGCGGTATCTATGGAGACCATACAAACGGTATGGATCTAGATAATAAAATCCTACGTGTTAGGTATTATTGTCCCACCATGGAGAACAATGCATGACTTTTTGTCAAATGATGTCATGCTTTTCAAAAACACGGCATCCTTATACACACACCTTCTTAATCATTATAATGTATCACCACACCTTGGCCCTTCTCTCAATGGGGGCTTGTTCTCATTGGTAAAATCTGACCAACGTCATCTAATAGACATAAATTCATCATTACGCTACTGATTAGTTCACCAAGTGGGTCGAGACTATGCCTCTCACCAACATTATCGGAATCCAAATATAAAAATCATTTAAAAACCATACATTCAAATAGCTCACAAAAATTTTCCATATCAAACTTAAATGGTCTAAACCATACTACCCCTGTGGTAATGGCCAAGCGAAACAACCAATAAAACTTTAAAATCCATCATCGAAAAAAAAAAATGATACACATAGATGAAATTGGCACACTCAAATTTAACCTACTCTTTGGGATTACCGCACATCTTATCACACACCAACGAGATCCACCCCATTCTCTCTTGTTTATGGTTTTGAAGCCATTTTACCTATTAAGGTCTAACTCCTCCTTAACAATATCCCTTAAAGATGTAATTAATGAAGATGAATATCAACAATCACATCTTAACTAACTTAAAAATTTTAATGAAAGATGACTTAACTCTCTCAATCACCTTCAAGTCTATCAAAACCGGCCGCAACATAATTATCATAAGAAAAACCTAGAGAGTTCGAGGTTGGTGATCTCATTCTCAAAGAAAATCAAAAGAATACCACTAAAGAATGAGAAAAACAAGGAAAAATTGAACCTAATTGGTTAGGACCCTATGTAAGTATAGCTAAATTTGGCTCTAGAGCCTATAAATTGGCCATTGAAGATGGTCAAGAACTTGACAAACCAATGAGTGCAATACATTTAAATAAATTCTATTCTTGAGGCGCTCTCTATTCCAGGAGACAAGCGCTTGTACATTCCTCCTGTCGACTCATCTCCAAATAATTTAAAATTATTCATTCCATTGGCAGATATCCTCATTATAAAAATCATATCTTCATATTCATCATCATGAGACAAGTGTTAATATTGATCCTATTAAGTTTTTGGGTCTCATACTTCTTATAATGTCTCCCATTTTCAGTTGCTTTCACCTATGGTCGTACCTAGAAGCTTACTGATAGTAATATATTCCCTTCAAAGAAGTTCTCTCTTTTACAAAAAAAACAGTAAACTTCTTTACCCGTTCGTTTGACCACCCATCTCGGTCTTCGGTGTCGAACCCTCATGTCCTACTAGTCATGTGGGGCTGAGATTGGGGTAGATGTTCCTTCCCAATAAAAATCACTATTATACAAGTCAATAAATCAAATAACTTATGAATAATTCATTGTTACACCTTTCGTCCTTCACATTCTTTGGTGTTGATCCCACACTTCTTAATAGTAATGTGACACTGGGAATGGAGGGAGGTGCCCTTACTTGTCTATGTCATGTCTTTAGTGATAAAGCCTTGCCTCTTACCAATGGCATGGGGAAAAGGGTAGAGGGTTCTTCATAAATTACAAAGCATAAAAATTTCATAAAAAAATTTTAAAAAAATCTAAACATAAAAAATTCAAAATCAAAATTTACTTGCCTATGTTTTTCATTCGGTGATGAACCCTTGCTTTTTACTAGTAGCATGGGGCAAAACATAGGGATTTTTACAAATATACAACATCTTATAAAATCTGAAAGTGTTTACAATTTTAAATTCCCAAAGAATTAATTTAGATGCCTAAGTGAAGAGAGAACTATCCCTTCACCTCATATCTTACCAATCAAGAAGCCACTTAATAGTATAAGTCTAGTAAGTGGCCTATAAAGAGAAAGACATTTTAAAAGCTGTTCAAGAAACCTTAAGAGGAATTGAGTCACAATTTCCCAAATGGATTGTTGTTAGCACTTTTCTCTGTATTCATTATCTACATCCTGCATCCTTCTTGATTCTCGGTGATGAGCCCTCACATCTTACTAGTTGTGTGGAGTCAAGAATGGAGTTGGACTTATTTTCATCCTATCATCACCAACATATCTTGCCAATGGAGTGATAATTTTTGTATTATTTGAATCATGAGTTACCATGAGGAATAATGTACATGCAGATGATACCTTGGTTTATCACCTCTCATAAGAAATTTGCATTTTGGTCCAAAAATCTCCAAAATCCAAAAACATTCCAAAAAAATCCAAAAACATGTGAAAATATCAAAAACAAAATCCAAAAACATTGAATAATTCCAAAAATGCAAAAACATTTGAAAACTCTTCAAAATCCCAAAAACATGCAAAAAATTTAAAATTCCCAAAAACATTCAAAAATCACAAAATCCTAAAAATTTACAAAAACCCAAAAACCCAAAAACCTAGCAATCAACACAATTCAAACTTTGAACTCTCATTCCCAAAAATGTTCCTACCTTACTACTATTTAATTCAAATCATTTCCTCTCACGTGTATCCTCACTTGGGATAATTATGGCTCTCATTATTTCCTTATTTGAGGACAATGACCCAATCCATTCCAAATCATTGTGTCCCTACTTGGGGGCACATCCAATCAATCATCATTGTGGAACACATTAGGGACATGTTTAAAGGTTCTTGTGTTGCATTACTAGTTACAAGTTTATTCTTTGTTATCTTGTATCTTGATATATTATAGGGGGCATCTTGATTTTATGTATCATGGTGTTCCCTCTAATATACTTATGTTCTATGATTACATATCATACAGGGGAATCATATATTTTTGATGGTCCCTGTCTATGCTCTATTGCACATGTATATCATACCGGTGCATCATACATTCAATGGCCCATGTCTATGTCCTTATGCATATTACAATATAGTCATCATGATCTTCTATATCACGATGCATCCTATTATGTGTTATATTAAAATTAAGATGTTTTCGTCACGTGAGTATCTTCCTGCATGATCGAAAACTTACTTTACACCCCATCCATTCACTTGTACTAATACATTCTCCATTTTGGGAATCCTACTTGATCATTGTTGCAGTTTGTGCGAATCCTACTTGAGGATCTTTCTCAGGTAGCATTCGTTATCCTATAACTCCTCATCCCCCACCATGATCAACCTATCTTTGATCCATTGGTCCTCTCTCCTCATTTCCACTCATCCGCCACTTATCCCCAAATCACCCTTCTCACCATTCATATCCCCTCTCACCACTCTATGTTAATCCCTTTCACTCTTCTAATTTCAGCTTGACAATCTTATATAATCATCCCTTCAGTTTGGGACTCTTAGTTGAGGTATACCATCTTCCTGAGATCTTCCCGTTGTAGAAACTTCTCCACCATCTCCTCTTTCATCGACGATAATCACCACCACAAACATCTTTTCACTCTGCCTCTTCCACTTATCATTCTTTCCTCATCACTCTCACCACATGGGCATCCCAATTAAGGATTCCCCTCACAATCTACATTATACACCACATATCTTCCTCCATCCATTCATCTTACACTCCTTTGTTTCCTTCTTTCCTTGTTATCACCACCTCTCACCCCTTGTTCCAGTCTCGCACACACCATTTCCTCTTTTCTCATTCTTCCTAGTATCCATCTTTTACTTGGTAATCTTACTTACACATCCTCATAGTATGAAAAATTTACTTGAGGGTTCCCCTTTAGTCCATCTTGTCATACACTCTTCCCACCAACTTTGTCAATCACTTACTTCTTCCCATCATTCTTCTTCTCTGGCTTGGCAATCCTACTTACTCATTCACGCAACATGGCAATATTACTTAAGATTCTCTCTTAAGATTGATTTTCCATTTGTCCCTCCCCCATCCCATCAAATTTCCTCCATCCTATTTCTTTCGCCTCGTCATAATCATCTACTCCAACAAACCATTCTTGTTTCCCCCCATTTACCATCACTATCGCTTTAGCGATATTACTTAACCACTGTGCGGCATGGAAATCTTAATTAAGAATTCCTCTTAAGGATGATTTGTTGTCTCGCGCTTCTCCATCACTACATACTATAAACTTTTAATTCTTCTCAAGTATTCCCCATCATCACATCCTCACACCCCTATTTCATTCTTCAAAACACCACCTCTTGATTCTCTATTCTTTATCCCACCCATCCTCCACTTGGCAATCTTACTTAATCACTTCCACCGCATGATAGTCTTACTTAAGGTTTCCCCTTAAGTTGAAATTGTCATTTTGGACTTCTCCCTTGCCTCATTCTTCATTCCCTCTATTGAATGTTTCTTCCTCCTGGTTTCCCATACCAACAAAATATTCCTCCTACCATTATACTTTCTCGCCTATCATATCACAGAGTGCGCCCACCATCTTCCACCTTTAATCATGTTCCTTTCCCCCATTTTCCCCTCCTTAATCCATCATCCTTCATATTGCTTTCTACCATTATCGTCTTTTCTTCTTTCTTCATCTTCACCTTGTTCATCCTCATCCTTCGCATCCTCTCCTCACCTTCATCTTGTCACAAATCATCACTCCTTCTTTCTTTACTCTTTCCACTCCATCTTCTTGAATTCTCCCACATATCCACCCCCATGTCTACCCTCCATTGTTTTTGGTCTCCCCTAACATTATTTCATCATCATATTCCATTTCCATGCTAATAATTATTATTGGACGACCCCTAAAAATCACTCCTCATCATTCTCAAATGCCTTTTTCACTCTCTTTGTCCTCTTCCATGTTTTCCACACTATTTCCTTGTTGTTTACCAACAATAATTATTTTTGGTCTTCCCCTAACATTTCTTCATTGGCATTGCCTCATCTATTCTCCATTTCCATTTTAACTTTCTTAACTTTTCCTCTCATCCTTCACCAATAATTATTATTGTTGGTCTTCCCCTAACATCCCTTCACTGGCATTGCCTCTTTTATCCCTCCCTCTCTTTTTCTTCGCCACCTCTCCATCTTCCCTTCACCCATTTCAATGTCTTTATTGTCTTCATCATACATACCTTTTCTATTTTATCATAATCCTCTTATCCTCATCTCACGCATCTCTACATATTTTCCATGTTCTCGTGTCATTCCTCCCCTCTTTCTTCTCTTTACATTCTTGATGCTACCGACTCTACCCAACATATCCCCATTTTTATTCCCTTCCTTCTACATCATTTTCCTCGTTGTCCTCTCCTCCTTCCCAATATTTGTTCTTGTCTCTCTCTTTCTTTACATCTTCTTCCCCTTTTTCCCTCATGCCTCCTTCTTACTTCCCCATCATTAACTTGTCTCTTTCTCATTGTCTAGTATTTTTACCCCTTCATCATCCACATACATCTCCATGCAAATCTGTCCCATATTCTTTACCTTAGTCTTCCCTAAGATAACTGGGCTCCTTTAATATTCTCCATGTATATGCTCCATTATCTCTTCTTCCCCCATCATTTTCACCTTCCTCCTCCCCTCCCATTCTTTTCTCTACCACCCCTACCTTTTCAATCATTCTCGCACCGGTTTCTCTTCCTTTCTCGGATATTCTCTCGCATCTTCTTGATCCCTCATAGTTTATTTATTTTGTCTATTATATCATATCTTTCATCTTCTTTAAATTATGCATCTTCCTCGTCTCCATAATATTTCCATCATTTCTCTCCCTTCATGTCATACACATTTCACATTTTGAATGTCTCTCTCCCTTTTTCATAATTTCACCCTCTACTTTGTCATCTTCTCTCATCTCATCTCGTCTTCTTCTTGTTTTTCCTTCATCATTCCCTTCTTCCCCTATCATCCTTCTCTCTTATTATCTTCCACCTCTTTCATTCATTTTTTCTCCTCCTCCATCTCCATCCACTCTATTCCATACCCTTGTCTCCTTCACCTCTGACTTTTCTTTCCTCATTCTTCACCTACCCATAATCAACCACTACTCATGTCCATTCCTTTTTCTTCTCTTTCCACTCTTACTCATTACATCCTTCAACACATATTCACACCTAGCATTCAAGGTTGATTGAATCCTTTCCCCATTTTCACACCACAGCTTATTTCATTATCTTACACCCCATTCTCTTCATCCTCTCTTGTTTTGAGATCTTTGTCGTCTTTTCCATTCTCGTCAACCCTCTCGAGGGACATCATCACATCTATCCCTAATCACATCTTCCCATGGAATTTTTTTCTTTGAGGACACCGTAACATCCATCACTTACCACCTTCTATTCTCCCCAACAAACATTTTCTCTACTTTTTCTTATCAAAAGTAGATTGAATTCTTCCCTCGTTCTTACAAGAAAAAGTTTGTTCTAGTTTTTTCTTAGAGAATGCATTCTCTTTTCTTCCTCTAATAACTTTTTATCAAAGGAACACATTCCTTGAGAAGAATCTCCTCAAAACTTTTAATACTATGACCTGGGGCATATTCATCCATCTTGACTACTTTTTTTTTAAAAGTCATTCATAGTACCCTCTTCCGAAGAGGGGAAATGTAGACACCCCAATTTCACACCTATCCTAAATCAATTAATTTCCCACAAAAATCCACATTGAATTAATCAATGTTAATTGATTAATTAATCCATTTCAATCCCTAAATTAAACCCAATCTTCCTCACATGCCAAATATTCCCCATGTCCCCCACTTGTGAATTAAATATTCAAGTTTAATTCTTGTCCATTCCTCATGTCTCCCACTCACTTAATCATGTTTACTTTTCCAAATCGTGATTACCCAAAACCCCGAATTAATCCCACTTTTAGGCTATAAATAGAGCCTTACCCCCTCTTTTAGAACAAGCTTGAAATCCTGTCAACATAGAGCATCCTTTTAGCACAAATCATCCCCTCCACCTCGTCTTAATGTCTCGAATAGCCCCACTTTGGTCATCCCAAATCCATTATCCCCACATCCTTGGTGCAAAGTTTGAGTCGATCTTGTTGCAACAAAGGTCTTGCTCTAGTTCGAAGGAAGCACCTACATTTCAATCAATTTGGGCCCATCCACATTTTATCACCCATTCTGAGGTTTGCTAAGGAATCATGAAGGAGAAGGTATCTAGTTAGTTACTTTACTTTCTTGTTATCAGTGTATTTTCCATAGCTCACAATTGTATATTAGGCCAAGATTCGTACAAACCTACACCAATGGATCCCTAATACACATTAATCTATCGCAGATTGTGTATTAAGGATCGATTGGCCCATTTATGTCAATAGAGCCCTAATAGATGTCAAATAATTGTGTTATTATGTATTAGGGATCAAGTTTCCTTGTTTCACCAATGAATACCTAATGCACATTATTTTTTCATATTATTTTGTATTAGGGAAATAGTTGAACAAATGTGCACTAATGGATCCCTAATACACATTAATTGTCACATTATTATGTATAAGAGCTCACTTGGTGAAAATGTGTGTGTCGTTGGAGTCCTAATGCATAGTGATTTATCACATTATTGTGTATTAGGCTCTATTTTCCCCATTACATCATTGAAGCTCTAACACATGTTACTTTCTTGTAATATGTGTATCAAGGAATGATTGGTGTCAATGTGTGGTAATAGAACCTGTTACAAATCAATTTGTCACATTGATGTGTATAAGGAAATATTTGCATGTTGTTCCCACAATTCTACGACCCAAAACCTAACAATTAAACTATCCAAATTTGGAAAATTAATTTTTTTGTGTTGTTTGTTTATAATGTTTGTTATTACAACATTTGATTAAAACATAACGTAATTCCGCTAAGCTCAAAACCTATTCAAACATCTTACCTAATAATACACCAATCATATGAAAAATATACTAATACCATGTCCTTATTATTGCACGTTGAATACTCACAAGAAGGTGAGTTATGGGATCCATCTAATTATTTGAGCGTAAACAAAATGAATACAAACAAACAAGGTCATATCTCTTGTGATCTAATGATCTTTAAAGGGTTAACATTATTATTAATACATATATGTAATTAGGTTTTTGGAAGCACGGTGATTGCGTGGGGGTGAATCACATACAAAAAAATTAGTTCATTTACCACAACTTATATACATCATTCAAATCAACCATTTAACATACATCATCATTGTGAGCTTATTAAGTGTGTAACAACCATCCACAAGTACATGAAACAAGAGAGAACACATGAACACCAGATATAAAGTGAGAAACCCTCAAAGGGAAGAAAACCCATTGAACCTTTACATATATTACTCAACACAAAGGATTTTAGTGAAGCACCAACTTCACAAGGATCACCAACCCCTAGTTTAGTAGGGCACCAACCCTACAAGGAGCACCAACCCCTAATTTAGTGAGGCACCAACCCCACAAGGAGGATACAACCCCATAAGATGACCAAGCACCAAGTCGAAACCTAAATATTAAGATCATTTAAGTACTTGTTTCTCCAACAACTAATTGGGATCACTTTCTAAGTTCTTCTCACCCAAAACCTTCTCAAACTAACTCACTCTTCTTCTTCACTCAAACTTGCATCATATCATGTTAATTATTTTTAATGACCTTAAATCCCTTATTTCTACCTTGATCATATTCTCATCCTCTTCTCAACTCTTCTCTTGATCCCCTACAACACTCCGCATACTCCTCTCTAGCTCGCTCACATCTCCATACTCTAGCCTAGCTCAAATGAGCCAATAACTCTTACCTTTATACATGACTCTAGATACAAACACCTTATGTCAGTAAAGAAAATTAAGGTTGGTTATAATAACATGAAAATATATTCCTAAACATCATATAAATCACTTATAAGGACCAATTAGGTTGGAAAAGGTCACACAAACATAAACTTGTACAAGCCTTCTCAAATATGCCCAAAACAAGGTCTTCTTGTCCAATGGTCACATTTTTGAATTTACAAGCACAAGGCATCATCATCATGAATCCATAATCTTCACACATGTCACCAACAACCTCACAACACCATAAAAATATCAAGCAAATTTTTACCATCTATCTTCCTTGTGAGACATACCAAGAAGCGGCAAACACCAAGTAGGTCTTCAAGCACCTAAAATTCATCCTTCAAGAGTGAGAAACTTCTCATACTAAAACACCTCACCATGGCACATATTACACATCAAAATAAGGTTTTGATTTCATCTAATTGAAATAACTCATGGAAATCACCAAAACAAGGCACAAGTCTCTAAAACACACCCATCTCGTGAAATAGCTCAAACATGTTACAAGGACTCAAGAACCGGTCTTGAGAAATTTGATCTCAAACACCTCCAACATCACTTCCAAACACTTCCATATCATGTAACACTTCATAAAGGACCTTAAAAAAACCTCCAAGTATTCACAACCCCATGTCATATGGAGAAAACAATACTTTCATACTTGTTCCATGACACCTTCTTGATAAGCCTAATAGGGATAATTAGGTCATTAAGGTTTCATCATGAAACCACCTCATATGATAATAACATGGGCTCACACACTTCATATCATACCTCCAAAATCTTTTCATGTCCATAGTATACTGCTACAACATGCAATTCATCACATACACCATTGGATCACCATGACTAGTTTTGCACTCACAAGCCCATTAGCGAGTTTGGCACATTAGAATCCATGTTACACCAATTTTCTCCACACAACCTACTTAGAAATTTTCAAGATAATATAGAATACATCCCAATATTTCTATAACACTTTTTTTCATTTCATGAAACCTTCAACTCAACTCTAAAACAGCAAATCTCCACAAAACTATGGTTTTTCTCCATCTTTCCAAAAGGCCTGGAACATGAAACCACCACTAAAATGAGATATAAAGAGTTCTCTACATCCATAAGTCATCATACCATATTTCCTAATCCATTTGGATACTATACAACTTTTTTTCCTCCATCGCTCTATAACAAGGGTTTAGAGAGGGTTTAGACTTGTTTGACTTCTTAACAATGGTTCATAAAAACATGACGTCCATTTGACCTCATTCTTCTTGGTATGCCTTCTTAGTTCCATACCCCAAGATCTCACACTCCCACACACATCTCACACATATGGGTGAGCATAAGAAAGTGACCTATCGAGGTGGGATTTACATTTCTCGAGAGCTCGGTGAGAGCTAAAAACACATTTTCTTACTTTTTCTTGCTTTTTCTTAATCCTCCCGACCTGAAATTGTGCTCACACCTCTGCAACAACATCCTTAATTTTCTCCAAATATCATCTATGCCTGCACAAACCTGAAACTCTCCGCACACCATGACTTACTCATGTTTTTAATCTTTGTCTTCAATGCTTTACTCTAAAAGGACCTTAAACTTGCAATATACCTCTGAAATATGACCTTGTAGACCTCTTTCACCTGTCATGAAACCTAAAAATGTCTTAGACATTATCATTCAAGTCCTCTATGCCCCATATCTTATGTTACTACATCACCGCTTATGTACTAGGTCTAGGTTAGGCCTAGAATGGCTTGTTCCAATAATTGCTTCTTAAAACCGACTTGTTTACCTTCATGCACCCACCTACACATTAAACACATCTCATTGACCATGTTAAACATCATGGAGACCTCTAAAAAACTATCGAACTCATACACAACACCTAGTTTCTTGACCATTCCTTAAGAACCATACATGCACACCTAGTCATCATGTACAACAACACCTTATGACACCAAATCACTTCACTGCCAATCAACCTTAATCATAAATGATGGATTACACCTCATACTATCACCTATACCATCTAGAATCCCTTTTACATCAATGTTACTTGACATCAATGACAATAATATTGATGCAATGCCCAACAATCTCCCCCTTTGTCATTGATAAGCAACCACCTTCAAAAACAGTTATGGAAACCACACAAGCAAACACCTACAAGACTCTCTTTTCTTGTTTCTGAGCATACTCTCTCCCTTTAACATCTAATGACGAAGGCTACAAAAACATCTTGACATGAAATAACAACTTGACAACAAAATAACACCAACAATGCACAAACCCAACTTACGTGTTGGGTTTGAGATTATATTCTTCTTATTGGATCTGTTATGAAATCCTTATCCTTAACTGATGCAAAATATCCATAGAGCTATACAACATCTTCAAATACTTCACACAACTCCCCTAAGAAACTACTCATCTCATTTTGGTTTCATATTGACTGTAAGCAACACTTTGGACTTGATGTAGATCTTCCTCTTTGCTTTAAGAAACACAACTCCTTTAGGTATTTTAAAGCCACCTAGCTCCCCCTTTCATTTGTTCATTCTTATTCATTTGTCCTTGATAGTCAATCAGCTTGATAAATGAAAAATTAGAGCTCATACCTTACACAATTCAAAATTTGTACCTTCTTGGATCAACTATGTTCCTCTTGTTATACTTCCTTTATATTTTATAAACATATTAAACTCCATCTCCTTTCATACTCATCCTGCTCATGAAGTATTTATATATAGTCTTGATTCATATATGAAACTTATTCCTTCAATATGATCATCATGCAACATTCCTCAAGCACTTGATGGTATTATCAAGTCATCATATTGAATAACATAGGCTTCTTATTCACAACTCCTCATGTTAAATAAAACACGCAATCTTGTCACATGATAGAACATGTACCATCAATCTTTTGGTCATTCAATCAAGACATGAACTTGAATACCTTTATATTATGCTCTTCAGCTTTGTTTCTTGACACATTGTCTCATTCTTGATCCACAACTTTACACAAACTCTCCTAACCTCTTGACATTTGTCATACTCCCGATAGCCTCCCCTAGGATAATACATTCTCTAACCTAGGCCTTGACACTAACTTTGAGATGAACAACCTTCTTTTAAGAATAATAAACCATGCATCTTCATCCTTTAAAAACTCCCCTTTAACTATACATTCTAGATTATCTTCTTAACAAAGACCTCTTCCATGACTTCTCAAGACATAGCAAATCATGCTTTTCATCAATCACAAATGATCATGATTACCAACATACCTTTTATTTCACTATTTTTCATACATGTAGCTTTCATATTTAATCACCATCTTGTCACTTGATGCCCTACCACTAGAACTTGTTCATAAAGTCTTGTTCACATGCACCGATGTATATCGTTGTGACTATACTGCTCATCTTTCCTTCATGGACTTCAACACATATGTACCTTGTAAATTGTTTAGGATACTTTAATTATCATCCTACCTTCATGAGACTACATGATGCCTAATTACTTATGATATACCTCGAGACTCATGTAATTGATGAATGTACCAACTTCTTGGATCAGGTCAACAAAACATATGATACTAGCTTTCCATTAATCAACAAGAACACACCATCTTAACATTAAACACAAACCTTCAAATGAACATACATACCTTAGGAATCACCTTATCAACAACATATAACAATTGGATCAACCATTTTAATTTTAAAAACTCTCATAAATGATGACATACCTTTTGATACTCCAATGAACCTTAGTCTCAAATATTCAAGATAATTCCTTTTGGTGAACACTTTCAAGCAACCTTGCAACACTATATTCATTCAAACAAACTCTTTCATACATGATATCTCTTCTTACTTACTTTCAAACTCCAACCTATCTTACAATGCATCATAGTATTACACCTTAAGACTACCCTTCTTAACTCTTTGTAGGCACACACATACATACCTTCTTGGCTATTATATAGGGAAACAGGAGCACCACAGGTCTTGATTGAGATCTTGAGACATTTTTTCAACCATGCCTAATGATTCCTAACAACATAAATATCTTCTAGAATCCAAAGGATCCCCTTGACATCATTAGATATCCAAAACCATGGCACATATCATTTTCTCACCCGTACATAGTCCTGCAAAACCAGACTCTACCATACTTTACTCGAATGAATCATACCTCTATGATGTTCTAATTTTCCTTCTCACGTGGCAATATTCATGAGGTTTCCAACAATACATGTACCTTTATTTTGAAATGTCTTCATATTCCTTCTAGATTTATTTGCTCTATCACATATCTTGTAACCTTCAGGTCATACCTTGTAACATCTCCATCATGGTATAACATCACAATAGGGTGAAAAACTATTTGTGAATTCATTTTAAGAAATTTTCCTAGATTAGGCTTCTGTAACTTGAATGTGCTCACAACATCCATTAGCATCTACAGACCTAATTAAGGTCACACCATAACAACAAGAATCCCTATGCATATTGTCCCATCTCCAAGTTGTCTATCACCATTATAGGCTACATACATTATCTATAGTCTCTCATAATGAAATCATGAATGGAATAAGTCATAGACATAACTTTGATGAATCATGAGTCCATCCAATCCAGCATACCACCTTGTAAGCCTCTTAAAAGAGATTTTCATGTCTTGCTAAACCAAATCAACTTCATGAGAGTGCTCAAATAAACCAATCAACTATCTTACCTTTTACTATTTGATCACATTCTTGTATGAAGTATAAAACACAATCATATAGCTCAAAATACCCTGCATTTCTTCTTTCACATCATAACTTTATTTCAAACTTAGAGTACCCTTCTTGACTACATCACCTAAGAATCTTATGAATCCATGATAGTATTTGTATCCTTGTAGATAGAACAGAGGATTTCAAAAATCTCCAATGAGATCTCATCATGATTGCACTCCTGAAATTTTTAGACTCATAAAAATACTCTATCTTGAATATGTTTTCAACACTCATGTTCTTTCAATGACTCCCCTCAACTATTTTCTCCTTTGGAGTTATTGTTGCTTCTTCTTATTCTTCTTGTCTACATACTTGTGTTCACATTGTTTGAACAAAAAATGATGATCATAGAGATGAATCACATACCTTGTACGAATACATCTTTTCCTTATCTTCTTCCTTGATGATGGCTTAGAGATAGCACCCTCCAACTACTTCTTCAGTTGGATGAATATGTCATTACATTTATAGTCACTATCACTTGCATTCTCCTTAGGCATATAGACTTTGTATTCAAACTTACACAATTTTAATGTAGTCATTATTTCGCATCGACCTTACTTTCACAAAGGGCACCATTGTTTGATACAACACATACCTCAACCATATTATTCATTTGTTTAAGGGTTCACTTTTATCTCTTCATTTTATTTTATAGGATCAGGCACACCTAGTACACATTCAAGTTATGCAATTAGGTCATCTTTGGCACCTTTCTATTCAGCTAACAAGTAGTTTTACTCTTTAGGGAAAGATGCTTCGAGCTTGTTTCTATTGAGATGAGATAGGTCTTATCTACATGATCATTTGCCTTAATAGAGAAGTCGTTATCACTTGCATCAGTACTATTATCTTCTTTGAGATTCTGAACTTTTTATGTCATTAATTTTATTTCTTCCTCATATATGAACTCTAACCTATCACATAACTCCTTAGCTAACTCACATTCCATCACCTTGGAGTGAAAATAAATCACTAAACCACTCAAGATGGCATTCTTAGCTATCACTTCCATGGGGTCTGATAAAGAAGTGTTCCCAACATTGACTGATTTCCAAACATCATACCCAAGAGCACCTAGGTAGACCTTCATTCTAAACTTCCAAAAGACATAATTAGTTCCATTGAACACATGAGCCTGAAAGAGTGAGATTTCTTCATCCATTTGACCAAACAAACTTGTGCTTCAAATATCTCCTCCAAGTTGTTATACTTTCTTCAAAAGGACCTTTCTCTGATACCAATTGTTGGAATAATGGTGACTGGGAAGGGGTGAATCAGTCATACAAAAACTTTTACTTCATTTACCATAACTTACATACATCATTCAAATCAACCATTTAACATACATCATCAATGTGAGCTTATTAAGTGTGTAACAACCATCCACAAGTACATGAAACAAGAGAGAACACATGAACACCAAATATAAAGTGGGAAACCCTCAAGGGGAAGAAAACCCACTGAACCTTTGCATATATTACACAACACAAAGGAATTTAGTGAAGCACCAACTTCATAAGGAGCACCAACCCCTAGTTTAGTAGGGCACCAACCCTACAAGGAGCACCAACCCCTAGTTTAGTGAGGCACCAACCCCACAAGGAGGCTACAACCCCTAATATGACCAAGCACCAACTCAACCACATGAATATGAAGATCACTTAAGTACTTGTTTCTCCAAAAACTAATTGTGATCACTTTGTAAGCTCTTCTCACCCAAAACCTTCTCAATAGCTCACTCTTCTTCTTCACTCAAACTTGCATCATATCATGTTGATTATTTCTAATGACCTTGAATCCCTTATTTCTACCTTGATCATCTTCTCATCCTATTCTCAAAATTTCCTTTGACCCCTATAACACTCCGTGTATTTCTCTCTAGCTCGTTCACATCTCTATACTCTAGCCTAGCTCAAATGAGCAAATAACTCTTACCTTTATACATGAATCTTGATACAAAACCTTAGATCGGTCATACTAACATGAAAATGCATTCTAAAACATCATATAAATTACTTAGAAGGACCAAGTAGGTCAGAAAAGGTCACACAAACATAAACTTGTACAATCCTTCGCAAAAATAGGCCCAAAATGAGGTCTTCTTATCCAATGCCACATTTTTGAATTTCAAAGAAAAAAGCATCATCATCATGACTCCACCAACTCCACACATGTCACCAAAAACCTCTCAACACCATAAACAATATTAAGAAACGTTTTACCATCTATCTTCTTTATGAGACACACCAAGAAGCAATAACCACCAACTAGGTCTTCAAGCACCTAAAATTCACTCTTCAAGAGAGAGCGACTTATCATACCAAAACACCTCACCATGGAGCATATGACACATAAAAAAAATTTATTCATGTCCTCTAGCTAAAATAACTCATGGAAATCACCAAAAAAGGCACAAGTCTCTCAAAACAAAACCATCTCTCGAAACATCTCAAAACTCCATACAAGAACTCAATAACCAATCTTGAGAAAACGATTGCAATCATCCCCAACATCACTTACAGGAACTTATACAGCATGGAACACTTCATCAAGGATATAAAAACACCTCCAATTATTCACAACCCTATGTCACATGAGAAAAGCACACTTGCATACTTGTTCCGTGAAACATTCTTGGCAAGCCTAATAGGGCTAAATAGGCCATTAGGGTTTCATCATGAAACCACCTCATCTAATGACATCATGGGCTCACACACTTCATATCAGACCTCTACAAACTCTTCACATAAATATTTACTACTACAACATGCAATTCATCACAAACGCCATAGGATCACCATGACTAGTTTTTCACTCACAAGCCCATTAGCGGTAGGGCACATTGAAAGACTCATTACACCAATTTTCTCCACAAAACCTACTCATAAATGTTTCATGATCATCTAGCACACATCCCAATATTTCTGGAACACTTTTATTCATTTCATAAAACCACCACCAAAATGAGATCTGAATGGTTCTCTACATCCCTAAGTCATCATACAATCTCTTCCAATCCATTTGGAGACCATACAAATCATTTTTCCTCTATTGCTCTAGAACTAGGGTTTAGGGAGGGTTTAAACCTATTTGATTTCTTAATAATGGTTTATACAAACATGACATCCATTTGACCTCATTCTTCTTGCTACACACATGTGGGTGAGCATAATAAAGTGACCTATCGAGCCGGGATTTATATTTTTGTGAGCTCAGTAGAGCTAAAAACACTTTGTCTTGCTTTATCTTGATCCTCCCGACCTGAAATTGTGCTCACACCTCTGCAACAACCTCATTTATTTTCTTTAATGCCCATCTATGCATGCACAAACTTGAAACTATCCAAACAGTATTACTTATGCATGTCTTCTAGCCTTGTCTTCGATGTTTTTCTTTAAAAGGGCCTTAAACTTGCAATATACCTCTGAAATATGACCTTATAGACCTCCTACACCTATTTTGCAACCTCATAATGTCTTCCACATGCTCATGCAAGTTTTCTCTACCCCATATCTCATCTTATTACATCACCTGCTATGTACTAGGTCTAGGGTTAGGTCTAAAATGTCTTGTTCCAATACTTGCTTCTCAAAATCTGGCATTTTTACCACTATGCAAACCCTCATACACCTCGGATACATATCATTGACCATGTTATACATCATGGAGACCTCTAACCAACTTTGGAACTCATACACAACACCTAGGTTCTTGACCATGCCTCAAGAACCATGCATACACACCTAGTCATCATGATATAACACCTTATGAAACCAAATCACTTTATTTTCAATCAACCTTCATCATAACTAATGGATGGCACCCCATACTATCACCCATGCCATCTATACTCCCTTTGACATCAATGACAACAATATTGATACAATGCCCAACATAGTTATAATTATATATCTCATTTTTAAAAAATACTATGTGGAAAGCACAAATCGAATCAAGGCAATCACGGTAATGGCATACCTAAAATTTAGTTAACTTCGTAATTTAAATTTAATAAAAAAATCCCAAACTAAACATTAAGTCACACATAGGGTTACACATTTCAAGGCTCCTATTAAGTCATCAATAATAAAGTTACAAAATACCCATTTAAAATTTTTAATAAGGCAACCCCCAAACCCAACTTACTTTATAATATAACTTCAAACTTTAAAAAATAACCACACCTAATCCCAACCTTAAAATTCCCCCTTAAATGAGATTTTGTAGGGTGAAATCTAAGCTATTAGATCAAATGGATATTCACCCTAGATCTTGGGTAATGTTTTAAAACCCTAAAACCTTATTTCATCCTTATAATTTTCTTTTGTCTCTCCATTTACTCATTTTGTGGTTTTATGGTTTCAAGTTTTCCCCATGGGAGTTAAATGGAGGATAAATTTTATTTCTGTTATGGATATATGACAAAGTTTTAATAATATTTTATTTTATGCATGTATATATATATATATATATATATATATATATATATATATATATATATATATATATATATATATATATATATATATATATATATACGTATATGTGTGTGCGTATGTATGTATGTATGTATGTATGTATGTATGTATGTATGTATGTATGTATGTATGTATGTATGTATGTATGTATGTATGTGTGTGTGTGTGTGTGTGTGTGTGTGTGTGTGTATGTGTGTGTGTGTGGAAGGTCCAGAATGTGTTGGACACCAAGCGTAGGGGGACCGAGGTGGCGTGGAGGGTTTAGAGGGGAGGCCAAGCGGCCAAGGGAGGTGGGATAGGCCGCGACATGGGGTGCGGGTCGTGGGTCGTGGACGATGGGCATTGGGAGGTATAAGGGGGTGCATGGAGTTACGGTTTGGGTCAACCCGATCAAGCAACCCCAAACCCCATATAAACTTTGTTTATATATATATATATATATATATATATATATATATATATATATATATATATATATATATATATATATATATATATATATATATATATATATATATATATATATATATATATACTCAATAATTTCATTACTATAAGACACACATATTTCAAATCATTACTCAATGATTTACACACACACACACACACACACACACACACACACATTTATATATACATCTATATATATTTATATGTATATATAGATGTATATATATTTATATGTATGTATATATATATATATGTACACACACACACACACACACACACACAGAGATATATATATATATATATACACACACACACACATGTATGTATGTATGTATATATGTATGTATGTATGTATGTATGTATGTATATCAAAGGGGGCAACAACAATGTTTAAGTGATTTATATGCACAACCATTGATGACAAAAATTATAAGTTAAAAATGGAGCCAAAATCTTGTCTCGTGAAGCTAAAGGATACATTTATTTATTTTATTTTTAAAAAAATAGAATAAATAAATATGTATGCATGTTTGTATATATGTATATATAATCCCTTATTTATGCATATATATACAAATATCATAATAGCATAACAACAAGATACATATTACAAAATAAATTTCACTTCCAACAACAATATGATCATAGCTAGTGTGATTTTCATTAACATTATTTATTTTGAAATAAAATTGAACTATAATATGGAAGAAGTGGTATTTTACAAGCAAATAATTTTCTTTCTAAAATAGCAATACACTTCTCAATAAGAAAATCTATATTTTTTTGTACACCTATTTAAAAACAACAAGGTTTGCTATCTTCAAATTTTGAGAAACTCCTAACAAATAATCAAAGGTTTAGAATCCATAAAACTATTTAGGTTCTCAGGTAAACAAAAGTTCTCTTCTTATAATATTTAACAATCTTGCACTACAAAATATTCATACATTGTTCCCTTAAGATCTCTAATAGAACTAGATCCATCTAAAATTTCCAATCATAATACATAATAAATCTGATAATGCAAGTTTGCAATACACACAAAGAATATAACCATACAAGTTTACAATCCACAAGAACTTAATAATGCAAGTTTACAAGCCTCCCTTTTAAGGGAACAACATGCCAAAAATTTGAACTTTTATCTAACTCCAAAACACTCCAAATGTGCCTCCAAACTTAGTTCCAACTTCAACTTTGTCCAAGCTCCAACACCACCAAGAAGAAGGCTTGAAAACCTCCCAACCATAGGCATCATTACATGCCTTTTCTCCAAAGAGAGGGCATGCTAGCCTCCCCCAAGCCCATGGGAAAGAGGGATAGCATGCCACCAAGATACCAAGCAAAACAAGGCTCCAATAAACCCAACAAGTAGAACAAGAAGGAAGGATCAATTTCCATCACACACCCAAGATGAAAAACACACCAATGCATCAAAAACAACAAGGATAACGGGAAAAGGGAGAAGTGGATCCCAAAATTTCAAGAGTAAATGAATATGCCAAGATCATCCTCCAAGAATAATAAATCCATACTTCATATCAAACCACTAACTCCTTATAACACCATGTCCTCCTCCTTTTCAAGGATTTTCAAGCCTTGCATGCTTCCTTGGCAAGGATAGGAGGATATTTCCAAACCAAATGGAAATCCCTCCTACTTCCCCTAAGGAAGGGAGTGGAATACCAAATGCCTTCATGGCTTCCCCAAGAATCCATGAGGATACAAGAATGATCCCTTCCTTTCCCAAATCCACTCCCCATTAGGGGTGGAGGGATAAAACAAAATCAAACACAAGAATGAGGAAAACCAACAAATTTCACTCCCATGCCCAACACAAAACATCATCAAATCTAATAAAGTTTACATGCATTGCAATATAATCAAAACAAATGAAAAGGTGAGGCCTACCTCACAATCAAGCTAAAATCCTCAAGCTTTGAATGCTTCTATGGATTCCACACAAGCTCCCTCCAAGCAAGCCAAGGTTCCTCATTCCAAAAGCTCTCCAAAATCCTCAAAAAAATCCCCTCCAAAATCCAAAGTGGGGATAGAAATAGAGCAAGCTCTATCCATCCCCCAAGCCCATGGGAGGGTGACATGTGTCACCCTTCTAACTAGGCATGTCCCATTCACCCAAGTCCCCATCCAAGTACCCCCAACTCAATAAATGCCAAAAAGACAAAATTCAAAATGCAACCCCCAAATGTGTGCTACCCCCATCCCAAAGTCACTCACATGAGACAAGTAAGGGCAAATATGGTGACTTGAGAGGGAATTTTGTGAGGGAAAAATATTTTTAGTTCATAAAAAGTCCCCCATCCATAGGTTAGGTCTAGAGGGTCTTTTTTAAGGTAATAGGGACCCCATATTTTCCATCCAAGCCTCCAAATTGCCACTTTTTACTCAAATCCGAGATTTGAGAAAAAGTGAAGTATCCAAGGTGTTTGGTGGTCCCCACAAAATAAAAGTTAGGTGATCCCAAGACACCACTAAACATGTTTAGCACTAACAAAACACCCACTAACCAAAAACATGATCAAATGACCATTAAGCAATAAACAATCCCAAATAAGAGGGTTAATAACAAAATCAAATTACAAGGTGAGAAAAGGTGAAAGATTACAAATGGGACCAACACATACAAATAGGGTGATCATACCATACTCAACATACACAAATAATGACAAGGTAACAACAAGGTGAGGGTGGGTTCGAACTAGGCGGCTTGAGCATCTTGGTAGTGCTACCACTAAGTCCCATGTTCTCCTCGTGGTGTAACCTGTAATCCTGCACACTCAAAGAAAACCTCATACCTGCTCGATCTAAAATCAAATCAACTAACAATGTAAATAATCATGATCATCAATCAACTTTGTATCAACTAAATATAATCACACCACATCTATCTATCCATCAATATAAAAATGACGATCAAAATCAATGATATATCTAATACAAACACCACATTCATCTCATCACATAATCATCCATATCATCATCTCTAAATCACATAAAATGTCTATAACATGAATAAGCAAAAGTATCACATAGAATGTCTATAACATGAGTAAGAAAAAGTATCACATATAATACCCTACCAAGTGTTAGAGTATCAAAATCAACATGATGCTAAAACATGGAAGTATCTAAGCAACATCAACATAATCAAGTGTCCAATGTCTCCACATGCAATAATAAACTGATCAAACTGAGTCAATAAAACATATGAAAGGTACAAAAGTTAGTGGGCACCCCATGGCACAAATATATGCCAATGGAGAACTAATACACATTACTTTGTCTCATTATTGTGTATTACTGATCAGTTGGCCCCATTTACACAATGGATCCCTAATACATGTTACTTTGTCACATTATTGTGTTAGGTCATTATTAGTGCAAACATGCATCAATAGAGCCTTAATACACATTATTGTGTATTAGGGATCGATTGGCCCCGTTTGTGGCAATAGCGTCCTAAAACATTATAAATACTTGCATTATTATGTATTAGGGCTCAATTGGCCCCAATTGCATCAATCAATCTCTATTACACATCACTTTGTCGCATTAATATGTATTAGGGATCAATTGGCCTCATTTGTGCCAATGGAGCCAAAATAGCCTTAAATCGTCACATTAATGTCTATTATGTCTCTATTGGCCCCTGCTTTTGCACCAATCGGGTTATAATACACATAAAATTTGTTAACATAAAATAAACTAATAAATATACATTACATTACGAAATGAAACATTAACAATATAAAACAAAAATAACAAACATTCATTTTGAAAAAAAAATCAATATCATCAATATTTTTACAAATTTTTAAAATGTTCATATATTTTGAATGTCATCATACAATAAGACAATTAGAGTTTTAGTTTGCGTGATTTGGAAGTGGTTGTATTCCATGTAGTTGATCTTCCATGAAATCGGGGCACAATTGTCCTACTCTAGGGTAACAATCCAAAAAAATATCCTCTAATATGAATGGGTGGTGAACATGATAGCTTTGTCCTTGAAAAGGAATGTCCTCGATGATGTGAAACTTGATGTTTTAGCTTGTCCGTCTCTCATTCACATGGATCTCCTCAGTCGTACGTGTACATGAGGTTTTATGCTAGGAACATTTTCCGTCGGTCATGGTCAATGGTGATGTTGTTGGATATAGACAGATACTTGTCTTAGTGGTCACCACATCATTACCATGATGAGGAATTGAAGTTGTGTAGCAGAAAATATTTCTCCAATGTTTTGAAAATGTTCATCTTATTTAGTCAATTCATATAAGAGTAATTAGAAATTTAGCAAATAATATTATATTAAAATTGAATTGCATCATACACTACATAAACCAACTCATTAAAAAAATGTTTTATACCAATTAAATTAAATATATATTTTTGTAAATGTGAGTTTAATATGAAAACCAAATAGCATAGAACTTTACATATTTGTGTACATGTACAAAAGCACATTGATTGCTTAATTCTTCCTACCACAACATAATGAGGTCAAGCTAAAACTAGTTTGTCTTCGTTATCGTTAACACACTCCTTTACAACAATAAGAGTGGCCTTACTTGAAAAGAAAAGCATACAAATTAACATGGTATGGCAGTAAATTTCTCAATTCAACACAATTGTCACAAGTGCATTTAAAGTAACAAACATATTAGCACCCGTGTGTGGAAGACCTCGTTTGAAATGAAAAATTAAAGCATACATACAATACATTACAAATGTAGAGTCGAATATCTAGTACATCACTTTAAAAAATACCAACAATAATTATTTGTTTGATCGAAACATGTACCATATTTTGGTTTCTTATTTTCTTTAGAATGTAAAAGAGAATGTATAGATCTTCTAAAACCATAATCAATCAATAATCCATCACATACTAATAATATTGTATAGCTTGGACCATAATATATCTCTTCAATATATTGGGCATATACTCTACTACACGGTCATCAATGCACTCCATAAACGGACAACTATTTATAAATCCTACCATGTTCTTAAATCAATACGGATGGCCATCAATGAATATGTGATTGTACATCTTTCCCTACATCTATATCGGACTTAAGAGATGTTGCATTTGCACATACAATGCACGTCGAACAACTATGAATGGTAGTGCATCCTCTATGAGAGCTATTTATAAACCTTGTCATGTTCTTAAATTAATAGGGACGGTCATCAATGAATATGCTTGTACATATTTCCTTGTATTTATATCGGACTTAAGAGTTGTTGCATTTGCACATATAGTTAACATGGACATGTTAAATTTGTAATGTGCTAAACACTTTCAATTTGCAAATAGATACTCATGACCAGAAAATGGCAAAATGTGTATGCCATCATCAACTCTTCTCTTTGAACCGACATTTACATTAATTAATATGAAAAGCCCCAAATTTCCAACATATATAATGGACAAATGTATCACATACCTGCGACCCCAAAACTGGATTGGCTTATCAACTTCCAAAAACATCTCATCTAAAGGCCAAATTTTGCATGCCTTATAATTATAAGTATCCTTATACAAATGTTTGAGAGCATCTAAAAACTTGTAATTTCTCTCACTTTCAAAACAGTAATCCCGGTATTGTTTCTTATATCCATTTCTATGACATTTTTCTTCCAATTTATAGCTTCTACCTCTTATGCAAGGACTCTTTACCTCGTCAAAATCATATTCACTAGATATATTCCCTCGCATAGATGTAGTCGGAACCAATGTTGTAACACTTATAGAATCACTTGACATTTGTAAAGTTAATGAAGTTTTAGAAACCAAAAAAAATGAAGTTTAAATTTTCTTTAATGATTTTTTTGTGTATTTGGTATAATCTTACATAGTCAGCATTTTTACTTAAAATATGATAAAATTTTGATGCTAAAAACAGAAAGGTAAATAATGTCTTATGAACCAAAAAAATTAATATGTTCAACTTTATGTGAGTTTTTTTATCATTAGGTATAAATTTCACATCAAGCATCGCATGCTTGCAATCTTGCAATATCTCCAAAATTGCCCCAAATTTGTATAGTAGGCTTTGTATACATTTGATATTTGTCTTCCATTAATGTTTGTTAAAAGAAGAGATGTGAGGCCCGAAACAAACATAAAGAGGCTTTATACCCTTTCAGGATTAGCTTCAGAAAAAGCTTTCCTTTGAAACCAAAGGCCATGGTCATGTTGTGATTTGCATTGGATCATTTGTACAACGTGGTACTTTGACGTGGTTTGTGTCAATGTTTCTACCGATGCAAAAGAAAAGGCTCTAAATAGGCCCCCACACTAGCGATAACTAAATTTGGTCATTTCATACTTTTAATTGGAAAAATGCCTATTCTTGAGAAACTGTCAATGCAAAAAGTAACATTAAAATTGCATCAGCAATTGTAAAAAAGGTGACAAAAATGTGGCCAAAACCTCAAAATCAACTACTAGTAGTAGACCTATTAAGGATCAATTGCCACTTTTAACATTATATTCTTATATTTTGACACTAGCAAAGGCTCTCAAGTGTGTATGTCTAGCAACTTGAACTTTCAAATAGATAGGAGATCAAACAGTATGCATATTGTTAGCTTGCCCATTTCTTGTTTATGTCAATATTTAAAGCCTTGACATCACATCATCTTGGCACAAGATGTTTGCTTACTTGATATTAACATTACACTTTTTTCTTCGTCTGCTCAATGTGGTGTTGGTAGTTAGTGTATGGCACCTTTAGCATTGTGGCATCGTGTATGGCACCCAAGTGTGTATGTCTAGCAACTTGAACTTTCAAATAGATAGCAGATCAAACAGTATGCATATTGTTAGCTTGCCCATTTCTTGTTTATGTCAATATTTAAAGCTTTACATCACACCATCTTGGCACAAAATGTTTGCTTACTTGATATTAACATTACACTTTTTCTTCATCTGCTCAATGTGGTGTTGGTAGTTAGTGTATGGCACTTTTAGCATTGTGGCATCGTGTATGGCACCTTTAACATTGTGGCAATCGCATATCTACTATTGACTCAAATACAAATTTTTGACAATAATGTGCCTTCAAGTTGGCTACAAATTTTGGGCATCACATTATTAATGCTAGTTTTGTCTTTCACACCAATGTTAAATTCCATGGCATTACTCCAACTCAACTTTTGGCAATCACATCTACATCTATAGTCCATGTGTAACTTCAATGCAATCTTGTAATTGTCAGTTGCACCTATGGCATTGTGGCTCAAAAGCAAATTCTTGACAGCAATGTGCCTTTAAGTTGGTTACAAATTTTGGACACCATATTATTAATGTTTGTCAAGTAGTCTTTTACACCAATGTTATAATTCAATGACATTACTCCAGCTTGAGTTTTAGCAATTACATCAACTTGTATGGTCCTTGTGTAACTTCAACACAAACTTGTAGATGCTAGTCTAAATGAAAGTATATGTTAATTAATAGGCACATCAAAGTATTTACATTCTTCAATCTTGACCTCGAATTCCAAGAACATGCCTACCAACCCATAACATTTGTTCATTACTTATTTTCTTTAATTATTTTCTAATATTTATTAGACTTGTTTGGTTACTCCCCATCCATTAAGTCTGTCTAGGTTTAGTTATTCTCATCAAGTTTAATTGACCTCAAAGGTAAAGAGGCTAGAGAGTGATAAGCCTGAAACATCGGATTTGCAATCACCCGTCTTACCCCCACTAATAAATGTGTAGTACACATGAAAAAATGTCAATGCCTTACACTTGTCATTGAAACTACACTAGAAAAAAATGCGAACAAGGTCATCTAGATGGCCCAAGTGAAGTCCCATAAAAATCAAGAATCTAATATTAATGTATTATACAATGTAATTATGTCACAACAACAATGGTAAAGTCTCTCATATATCCTTGCCCATGAACAATATCTTCCATCTCATAATATGATTGTTCGTGACCTTTGGCTCCACACATCCAAGATATCACCAATGACACTTTTGATTCCACACGCACAACACGCATTTGAAACACAAGGCATGAAACTCATTTTGGTTCCACCTGCACCCATTAAATTTGTACACAACTCGCGTCCAAGACACGTCATCCAATTCACTTGCAATCCACTTACCCATATCACTTTAGTTCCACTCACACATATCTCATTCATACACGGCTTGCCTCCAAAACACAATCTTGAGAGAGAATGTCCATCAACCTCATTTTGGCTTCACTCATACACAAATCACTATTTAGGTCACACAAAGGCATCAAACCTACTTTGTTTCCACTCCCTACTCTTACAAAGCTCACCTCACCTTACCTCAAGACATGAGGCTAGAAACCCTTTTGACTACTCACATTCATCTCACATTTAAGACCAAAGGTTTTTATCAACCTCATTTTGGTTTAACTCATACACCACAACTTCCAATTACACAAAAGCATCAAACCTTTTTAACCACCTAAAACCCATATCTCATCTTCGACACAAGATTTCATTAACCTCACTTGAACACACAACTTTCAGTTACACAAGGGCATCAAACTCACATTCTCTTCACTTGTACACATCTTTCAACCCATACCAAACATCAACCTCAATTTGGTTCAAGGCATTACCTCCAACTCACGACTTTCTTATAAGTAAACAAAATAACAGTTCGTGCTTCTTAGAATACTTGCATTTTTTGCTTGCAAAAATCTAAAAAGAAAAAAGAAAGAAAAAAAAGGATGCTAATTTATGCATATTTCCTTAACCACTTACCATCTTTCATGTTTTGTGCTATGGTATATCATCAAATTAATATTCAAAATTTGATATGTTACATACTTGTATATCAAATATAAAAACCTTAAAAACCACAAGCTAAAAACATCAAAACCTTGCCCATTTCAATATCCATTTATTGGATAAAAGATATCAAATTTTGTCAAACTTTATGATTATTTACAATTGTTGCATGCACTTAGCTCCTTAGTTGCATTTTGACACCATACCCGTAATCATGTTTTGCATAGGGAGCATGGCTAAAGGGGCATATGATTTATAATATTGTGTTGTACTACCATTAGACATTAGACACGCCTTGTCACTATTTAATATCACCTCACTCGGTTGTACATGTGACTATAGTTTCTATATGTTGCCTCTATGAATACTGGAGGAAGATTCAGAAGTATAGAGTAACACAAGTCATTATACCAAATAAACCAAGATTCAACTACGCAATCTTAGGTTTGGGGATATATATGGTCATATCTGAATGTTTAGGTACAATTCATTTGTTTGTGCTACTGACTATTTGAGGAACTGATTCACAAAACTATGTTCACATATAACTTTAGAGTGTAAAATTACTAGTGTGTATCACAAATAATGCATGCAGTAATAAACTCTCATGCACAACTCTATGAGAGGAAGATTGTGTCTGAAACCTCCCTCCTCTGTATACAACAGAGACGATTCCAGTATTATAATACTAAATTACAACAAAATTGATGAGGCCTCACATGATTCTACATAATGAACCAACTTGCAGTACTTTTTCCAAAATATGTTGCATGATTCTCAACTTCCAGAGTTACTTCTGGCACAGAATCAATAAGAAACTTAGGCTTGTACATGACACATTCCAAGATCAAGACAAAGCACAATTTTAACTTCTCATTTAAATAATAAGAGAAGACTACCAGATACAAGAACCGACATGAAATGCATGGACAGAAATGAGCTGGCAAGAAACTTCTCTCTAAGTAAGTTCTTTCAGTAGAGACAAACGTGAGAAAATGTTCTCTATGCTTTCGACAAACCAGATATACTGCTTCAAAAATAGTGGGACCCGAATTTGTCTCCAATTAATCATAGTTACATTGAAATGCTGGTGGCTATCAGTACAAAGGTATCACATTTTCAGCTTCGGTTTCAGTTGTATATCTTCACAGGCTTTTCAAATGTATGACGGTTCTGCCAACACAATATGATTTCAAACTAATTACAAAGTGAAATATGGGCACAAAAGTAACTATGACTAATCAATAAAAAGACACACATTGCAAGTGGATAATATTTTTATTATTTGAACATTGTCAATTTCAACCTGATTAGTTTGGTAAGATCTTTTGGGGCATTGTCAGAATGCTCCAACCCAAGATATTGCTCCCAAGCTCCATAAACATCTCTCCTCTTCAAGCAAATAGGTGTCCAAGATTAAGTTAAATGGATAAAAATCCGTAATTCAGAGATGAAAGAAAGTGATCGTCTTTCACAATAAACACAAGATTTACCTGAAAGCGGCTTGAAACAATCTCTGTGTCTTGAAGATAATCAGGCCGACCCAAGGAGAGAAATGCAAACTTCCACTATTTCAAAGTAAAAAGGATTATTTGGCACTTCAAGTTACAAGGAAGAAATACTTCAAAGGGGAACTGTGTAAAATGAAAGAAAAACTTATAACAGGTTACAAGAATTGAAAATATGAACTACCTTGGCAAATTCATCGTCAGAAACCTGCAGCTTCTTCTGGATTCGTTGTTTAACCTCTGCCAGAGTCTCACCTTCGTGGATAAGCAGAAAGAAAGGCTCTCCAAAATTTTGAACCTGCTATATCCAATCAAAAATATGACACAAATCTATAGTTTAATAGATACCAGAAGATTTAACCAAACCAATTCTTAAAAACAATGCCAAAAGAGAAATACCATGTGATTCTGGGATGCATCTTTGGTAAAATGGTAAACATGGATTAAGCGGTCATGAGGGCCTAGATTCTTCTCCTCTTCTGGAATCTGTTTAGAAAATACTACAATTAGCTCATCTCAAATAAAATACCACCTCAAAATAGTAACTGAAATAATTCATTTACAGTCGGATACAATTGCATGCATGCATGACATGCAAGAAAAGAATAGACGACGGATACCTCCTCTGCTCGTAAAGTCCAATACTGATCGTTGATATTCTCAATCTTTTCATGATGTGGAAAAATCTATAACAAACAGTGTCATAGCAACAAAACTGACAAGTCAGGACAATTGTGTCGAACAAAAAGGCAAGCAGGCCCTTTCTACATGATCAAAACCATTTATAAGAAAGTTCATAATTAAAATAAATGCAAAAACCATAAATCACCATATAGCTAACAACATGTTAAAGAAAGATCCATGAACTAACCTTGTAAATTTTGTGGTAGAAAACCTCAAGCAATCGAATTTCGCATCAGGGTTGGATAATTCCACCTTCTCAAAACCAGAAAAGGCCACCACTTTATATTACAATGAAAATTGTTTCTTTAAGACATGATAAGCCTTTTCCTACTTAAATCTAGTGCATTTTATATAAAATACAATCCCAGTTATGATATTACTTTTATAGGGATTGGTGCATGATGTCTACCAGAAAATATCTATATACAGCATACATTTGTAATATAGATTTCAGGAATATAAATGTATTATGATATTCCCGAAATCTAAATAGCTAAGGTTGACCTGTGTGATTTTAACAAATTAATACAGCATACACATTTGCAATGAATTTATAAAAAAAATATCCTGTATGATAAAAATCACTCTGTTTAAAATGTCTACCAGAAAATATCTATATACAGCATACATTTGTAATATAGATTTCAGGAATATAAATGTATTATGATATTCCCGTAATCTAAATAGCTAAGGTTGACCTGTGTGATTTTAACAAATTAATACAGCATACACATTTGCAATGAATTTATTAAAAAAATATCCTGTATGATAAAAATCACTCTGTTTAAACCAATAAGCAACATTCTAGGAGATATTAACCACTTATAACTCAGAATAAGCACAGGTCATGCTGGTGAGCAAAATTAAAATATCCAGATCAAAGATAAAATATGCCAATAAAACAAAATTGACTACAAAGTTCTCATATCATGACCATTCTAGAATCTAGAATATAGGAACAATTTCACTAACTGGAATATGGAATCAGCAATAAAACAATAAATGTAAAAGATAAAAATATGCAGTGACAGCCATTAAGTGTTAACAAACATACAATCTGCAGATATAGTATTCTCACTTGCCATGTTTAATAGAGAGTATGAGAAAACAAGCATGAAATTACAGAGACATTTCCTAATGACACATAGTTTTAATACATGTAACAGGCATCAAGACAGGCTGTATATACCTTTGTCTTGAGGTCATTAATGACATCGCCAACAGTGCTTTGTTTTGGCAATCTTATAGTGTGAACAGATACCTGTAAATTCCAAGGAAACAACCATTAGTGATGATGTCAACATGTCCTACTGCAAAAACTTAACACCTAAAATAATGTATTAAATTCAAGATGTGGTAAATCTCCTCACTTCATCTTTTGTTGAATGATGAAAAGCTACTTTCAAAGTCTTTAGCCCTTGCAACTCTGGGAGTGGAATGTCCAGAACTTCATAGTACAAGATATCAGAAGTCTGTCACAGAAAACATTCAAAATTAATGCCAATGTAAAGTCAGCAGTATGCTAAAGCCCTCGGAAAAACGAAAAATCAAACAGATAAAAACAATTGTAAGTATTTACACCTGATTGTAATGAATCAGCATATCGGATAAGTGATCCACGCCACGATATTTAATAGGCTGGGGCTTTGGTTGCTGAGAGTAACAATTGTGTGAAGTAAGTCTGATTTTGGAAGAATCGTCTAGACCAAGTTTAGTCGCAACTCTATCTACAACATCATCATAAGTGTAGAGTTTTGATCTGAAATATAGTGAAATAAAGATAGCAATGGTCATGATAAAAGTAAAACACTAACCAGTTGTCTTACACTGTAAGTCATGAAACATACATTTGGAAAAAAAAAGGATGACCAAGGAGCACACTGCTTAAATTACACTTACAGCTCAAGACAAAAGTCATCTTCCTTGGGCTTCTCCAGGCACCGAAAATGGACAATCTACATGTAAACATGGTACCCAAACTAATTATTACATATGGATTCAAACTTTAATTCTGTCACATAAATCACTTCAAGAAATAGGTCAGATAACATGCTCAAGATTTACAACCCTACTACTGTCTTGAAACAGAAGAAACCAAATATATCAATTTCAATTATTTACACAACAATCCTTTTCTATGTGTAAATCCGAGCATCACAAGGCCCACACCAATTGGGATCACAAATGGGGGCCCCAATCTATAGGGCATGTAGACCACATTAACATGACTAGTTTTACGGACCACACTAGCCCACATTAACAAGGATAAGTTTTACAGCCTGCACTAGACCACATTAACATGATCTGGTGAAAGGATTTGAAAGTCTGCCCCGATTATGCATGTTTACCTCATTAACATTTCCCTTTGGACTAGTTTGAAGTCAAAAAAATTAAAAATATCGTAACTGCCAATCAATGCATCAAAAATCATAAAATGTGTGTGATCATGAAGATCAGGAAGAAACAAGTTTAGAACAAGAATCGAGACTTTCCATGGTTTACCATCTTTCAGGCAGAAAATATTTTTAATGTTATCAGTTCCTCTCCCAAAGCCCTTGTACCCAGCCCGGTACATACCCAAGACATGGTACAGTACCCCTTGGGTACCTCTCGTGTACCTCCTCAGCATACAGGTACACCTGGGTGCATCTGCAGACGTACCCAAGCATGCATGTACACCCAAGAGATACCCGGAAGGTACCCAGGGGGTACCATACGCCCAAGAGGTACCTGATGGGTACCCATACGCTCAGGAGGTACCCAAGGGGTACCCACAACAACAAAAAAATGAAGTTTTAATTTATTTTTTACTTTTTCAATAAAAAAACAACATAAAAACACAAAAATAACCATAAATCTATGTTTAGCATACTATGATCAGTACATGACATTTGAGATATTTGATTATTATGACATTTGGCATTTGGATAATATTTTCATTTTTGTGGTTATTTTGTTTTTGATATGCATACTATATGGTTAATGACAAATGTCTCTAATTTCTGATTTATTAGGCTATAATTTCTATATTTTTTATTTTTTATATTATTTTTGTATAGACGTACCCAAGACATACCCAAAGAAAAAAATACCGTCATACCCGCACTGCGTACCACACCCAAACCGCTACTTAGAAAAAAACAAGAGTTTTCAAGTAGAGTTGATCCAATAGGACCATAACATTGCAGATGTTAGGATATATATGGCACATAAGAAGTTTTAGTGGGTTTATTTATCCCTTTCTACCTTAATGAAAAATGGCATGTTATTTAAATGAGAATGCTATCCAACCACACGGTAAGTGTAAACCCTCTGCCAATTTCCATCCCAATGTAAGCAGGAAATATGTTTGATAAATAATCAGAACCCTTACAAAAGGGTTCTAATTCATTAACTACACTAAACAGTTCTTAGATAAGATAAACCTGTTATAAGCACAGGAACGCAGAGCTTATATAGAAATTGTACATGAATACAACAGCATATGATATATAAATCAATCTGGCAATCTGATGCACCTGAATGCACCAAGTGTGCTCAAAAATGATTGTCCTAAGTAAGCAAAGGTACATCAGTTTCCATCACACTGAAATATCCCCAATGGGATTCCGCTCAAAAACACACACATTAAATTGTAGCAAATAGAAAATCTGATTTTTGCCATAAATACTCAGCTAGGGCAGCGAACTGATTTTTATTTATTTTTCTCAAAATATTTGCCCAAAACATATGAAAATTTGCAGGAAGCTTGCTATGATAATAAAGAACCCTAGAACAATATTTTTGGAATTTTTCAGATCATATATGACTGCCAGAAAATTACAGAAAACCCTAGACAGCTAGAAAACCTTAAAAATCCATATCTTCTCAAATACATATGATAAAATTCTGAAATTTTGGAAATAACATCTATTAATAATATGAATGAAAACCCAATCGCCAGTCCTCGAAAAAGCACTTTGAAAACCCTCCAAAAAGCACTATAAAATCCCAAAATGGGTCGCTCCACCTGGAAAGAGACCAAAAACCCTCCAAAATTCCTCCAAAAGTGGCGCCAAACCTGCTCTAATCGCTGCAATAAAACAGATCCGGAAACCCTTGATTTTTCTCCACCAAAAGCCCAAAATTCCACCAAAACCCTTCTCTGAAAACTCTAAAATTGATCTCTGAAAATCAGCCCTGAATTAGTTCCAAATTGACAAGCTAGGGTGGATCTTCCACCACCGAAGAATGCCCTGCTAGCTAGGAATGGATCTCTCACCACCGAAGCTAGGGTTCCTGTGGGATCTTACTCCACAAGCTAGAAAAAGCAAACAGCAGTTGCTCAAAGGAAATCATAAGTGTGTATGCAAGAATGACCTCCTTTTCTCCTCCCAATCTCCTTTTATAATTCCCCCAAACAACTTGTGGACCAAGAAACCTAAGTCAACCTTAAAAAATAAAGTAACTTAAGTTGTTTTTCTCCCCCTAGTTGCCATAGGGACATAAGTGACCCCAACAAAAGAATATAACATTAAAGTGTTATTAGTCACCCCCTTAACGATAAAACATAACGTTTGCCCCCACCAAGCCACTTAACACCCATGCCAACGCAAAAATATAACAAATAAGCAAGGTGGAATACCCAATAGCCTCTAAAGTCTTTAGCCCCTTGGGTATGACCAAGGCTAAGACTAAATTTTGGCCCTTAGGCCCTCTGTGAAGGAAAGGGGACATTACACACACTTCCCGTGTGTGATCTTTATATTAACAGATTAACAGTTACCATATTATAACCTTATGAAGTAACACATTATTTTTATTTTCAAATTATTTTATTTTCAATAAAAAGTTTAGAAAACTATAGCCCCCTTTGTTGCACGGATGGATCTCTGCTTTGTTGTTGGAAGTTGTGCCAAGGTTTGACATGTAAAAAGCTATCGTATGACCTTTATCAACCCACCACTCCAGGTCCAACAGGAACTGTATTCCATTTTTTTGAACCATCAAAGTTAATAATGAGGAAGCCATACAAAAGCTATAATTAAACTCCAAAATTTATCATGCCAGATTACTCCCCCAACTCCTGCTACACTTGAATTCCCTTTTTCTAGACTGTTTCAGTACGGGTACAGGTACAGTACACTGAAACGGCAAATTTTTAAAAACCTCAGGTACAGTATGCTGTGGGTACGTTCGTACAATATATTTTTAAGTAAAATATATATATATATATATATATATTTAAAGAAAACAACAAGCTTATAGTTTCAACAACCTATAAAATATTAGGAGCCAACAACAAGCTTATTATGAATCAGAACTTACAAGCCATCTAAATCAAGATTTTTGGACTGAATACAAGAAGACCACAAAACATTAAATCTATGAGTCCATCTACTAATGGGATCACAAACATTCCACTTATTGTTAAGGCCCGGGGAAAGGTTTGGGGAGAAGGCAATCTTTTCATAGAGTTGTTTGGAGGTAGCCTCTTGGAGAGGGGGCCTTTGAGCCACCTCATAGTATCCCAAAAGTCATTCTCATCCTCCATAATTAGTCCAGTAGAGGGAGCTGTGAAAGCATTTCTGAGCATTGTATACATTCTGAACTGAGATTGAGGAAGCTTATAGAAAGCTTTAAGGTCTGTCCATTCCATCCACTTCCCAAATCTGTACAAGTCATGAAATATTTTAATTCCTTTCTCAAACCAAAGGAGGGCAGAGCAGCCTCTTGTCAAGGCAAGGATCTTGTCATTATATTTCAGATTCGACGAAATCGATTTGTAGGCTTGGCACCTAGTGTCAAAGGAAGAGAAGATAGGCTGCCCAACCACCAAGTGCTTCACTTGTTCCCATGCCTTCCAAATTGACTGAAGAATAAAGGACCCATGAGGAGCAACAAGAAAGCCCCCAAATAGTAAGTCAACCAAATGAAGTCCTTTTCATCTCTCTTGACCCTTCGGAGCCTATTGGCAATATTGAATCTCACACGAACTTTCCAAGGTTCAATTCCAGTCAAAGCCCTCAAGTTTTTGCACTTAAAAAAATCATGTGGTTACGTTGTGGGTACGTACTCACAGGCCCCGGTGGGTATGTACCGCGTATGATTTCCGTATCCGGGGCATGTGGGTATGCACACACAGCATACCCAAACCGTAACCATACCAGGTACGTATCAGGCCTGGTACGGGGGTACTTGGCGTTTCTGGGCAGTCTAGCCTTTTTTTAACTCATCAGAGTTAATTCTGAGGGAACAATGTAAGGGAGTTATTTGACTGTCCTTGGCTATGTTAGGTATTATCTTTAAAGCAATAAGGGATCTGCCACCTCCGGATGATATTGTCATCCTGCGCAGCACTTCTTGTTTCTGGTTAGTGTGGCTACAACTGTCTGCTTTGTATTCACACAAACTACATTTAATGCATATTACAAGATATTAGAATCCTTGAGGAATTTTTACCTTGTTTATTTTAACCATATTCCTGAGAACCAAGAAACTTGAAAGGAATAATTTCCTGTATGAGATTCAATACATTCTGAAATTGAAACTTCTTCCAACGTCCAAACATCAGTCTCAAATCCTGCAATTTTTCCATGTTTCTTCAGACCAAGAAAGTTGATTTGTCCATATTGTATCACTGGAATAGAATATGTCCTATTTCCTTTGCATTCTGATGATGCAGCATTTTAATGGGCCTGCTCAACAATTACCCTGTACACACAGCCTTTGTTAATATTGTTTTGTAGGTGACAAACCCTGAAGCAAATGAACCCAAGGAGCATTTCACCTTTTAGACTTTTACCAAGAGTTGCATGGATACGGATATTGATGTGGTTACAAATACAGGTGCAGATATGGATACAGCTAGTTTTTAACGCCCCCTGAAATGGATATGGTTGGATACGGCATGTGTGTGTATAATATTATAATAATACATATTATAAATTAAAAATATATATTAATAATAATTATCAATTTTAAATTATAAACAAATTTATACATTAGACTAAAATACAAGAAAATTACCCATTCCCAGCACATGGGAAGGTAGAAAGTTGGGTATTCAGCAGATTAAATAAAAATTGCAGGTTGTGTAGGCTAACAGAAAATAGATGAAATAAAAAAGTAGACCAAAAGAAACATATCAAAAGAGTTGCAGGGTGATCAGAGCTAATGTAAAAATTTGAAGCAAAAGAGAGAACCAACACTCTCACCTCCATGCCCTCAATTGTTGCTGCTAAAATGCTTTACAGAAGATCATTTGCAGTTTAATTTATTGATTTTTTAAATCAGATACACTATAGTAGCCTTGCATACCATATCCAGTTGTATCTGAGTCAGCCCAATTACAGGTTCATATCCGGCTACATCTAGGTACAGTATCCCAAATGTATCCGACCCACACCATACCCATATTCATATCCGGCACGCAGATACGCATACCCTAGTAGTAGTAGTACATGTGGCATATCCGGCAACCTGACTTTTTAACAGTCTACAATGTGTTTTTCATTGGCCCACATGGCATTTACTTGCTCTGCAACAGCCACACTGGCAGGGCATGTTGCTGCATTGAAGTGACAAAATTCAAAGAAGAGCACACTGATTAAACAAAACTAAATCCTAACTTCAAGTCCATTCCAAATAATATTGAAACCAACATGTCTAGAACAAGAGGAGGATGAAGGTATCCCAACAGCCCTACATGGAGGACAACACGGCCTCACTTCTCTATCGCCATCTATGTCGGTAAATGTAGCGGCCAAAGGATGCTTTACACCAACAACCACTGAAATAGATTGCAAGGAGGCAATTATTCTAGTAGTAATCCTGGTCCCCTGCAAAACCTGATGCCTGAAGTTGGCTGCTTTCTGGAGAAGAGAGCTAAGCAACTATGATTGGGATAGAGGAAAAAGGTAATGACTCCTGAATCCCTGCACAAGCAATAATATCTCCCACAAACCTCATATTAGATGTGACAACTAAAATTAAACTACTCCTCTATCTCCACCTCCTCAAGGGAGCAAAGGTGATGAATACTCTCTCATTGGTAGATGTGTTGATCAGTCTCAATCCAATAATGGTTGAGAACATACCTTCAACTGACCAACAAGGTTCCAGGCCAAGAGTACAATAGTATTGAATATAGTCAGACTAATGATGGTGCCACCTACAATACCATGGTAGCATAAAGGATAGAAAATAACCATCTGAAATAAAGACCCATCACAAGAGGAGATAAGGTCAATGTAAACCAGGGATGGAGGCCAAAGATAGCTGTTGTCTTTATCCATGTACAGAGTATAAAACCAATATCCTCATCAATCAGCGTGAAGGGGCCAATAAAAGATCAGATAATATTATCAAAGGATGGTATAGGCATAGATTAAGTGGGCTTCGTTGGGAAATTCTTTAAGATCCCAGGGAACACTTCCGGAAAAATCTCCTAACATCCGTGGTTCATGATCCTATAATTGAGAAGAAGCCTGTCATGCACACCAATCCAAACAGCCTGAACTACGGGTAATGAGGAGCAGATGTTCAACAATCAGTAATGGATCCATCTCACATAATGCGAAAAGGGAGGATTGCCACGCCCTGGGAGTTGCTCGTGGAGGGGGCACAGTCTCAACAATTTTCATCATTTGCGTAGGTGACAGTAGAGCATCCAAACAATGCTACATACCTTTAACAGCTGAAATAGGTTAAAAGGGGTAAATTACTCAAGCAGTCCTCAATAAAAATCATAACATCCAAAAGTTACAAGACAAGCACCTCTAGCTAAAGTAATGGAAGAGGCAGCAGCTCCCAAATCTCTGTCAAAATAATGATGTCTCCCTGGAATTTCATGGTGGACAAGACACCTGAAATATAAAATGTTCTCCAACACTTGTGTCGTGGAGAGAACAAATGCAACAGATTCCATCACCTCGGAGAATATTTTGGTTAGTCTTTGATCAGTAACTGATGAGAACATACAACTAGCCAAGAGGAATATGGATGGTGCTGGTACCATCAATAATTTACTACATACTAGTCTTATTGATCATAAATCTGACTGCTTTCTGAAGCGGTTAAGAGCCAAGCACCTTTAGCTAGAATAATGGAAAAAGGTAGCATCTACCAAATCTCTGTACAAATAATAATGTCTTCCTGGAATCTCATTGTGGACTGGACACCTGAAAATAAAGTGTTCCTTGCCCTTCATGTCCTGGAGAGAACAAATGTTACAGATCCTATCACCTCATGGACTATATTGGTTGGTTTCGATCCATAATTGGGGCAAACAATCACTCAACTGACCAAGGGGGATCCAGACGATGGCACTGACATCAATAATCTACATCATACTGTTCTCATTGTCCAAGGGAAATCAAGGAAACAACCCACTCTGTAGAGCAAAGGGCTAAATAAAGGTATGATGCTGACCTTAAAAGTTTTTGAAATTCCTTTGTTGACATGAGACTCCTTGTTGCCTCCTACGAATTTATTCAGCTCCTTTGAATTCCTAATTTACAACAAACACTAAAAACCTAATATCATCTACCGCATGTTGGTGTGTTTGATTGAACCCTGTGGTTTGTAGTGGTGATTCACATATTGTATTGCTGCACTAAGGCTTCTACCATTATTGTAAACATGCCAAGTACACAGTGTGCCTCCCTGTCTCAAACCTCTATTTGACTTACAACCTGAAGTTTGGAGCTGTTTAACAAGCACATAGAAAGTAGTTAATGAAAAACCTCCAATTGGACCTCTCATGAGTTTTATTTGTGTCAAGCTTGCTCAGCATCACAGGGTTCTTGGATCTATTCTGATAATGAACAATCCCGTGTACCACCATAATACTACAAGCCATTTTTTTGGTATGGTGCCTTTACCTTTTGTCAATGGTTGCAGATTGCACTTTTCAACAGAATCTCCTTTTGATATTGCACCATGCTTACAAACAAATTTTCCTTTTTGCTCATTGAAATAGCTTGTATTCCAAGTACATGTCTACGCAAAAAGACAGAAATATCAACACAGGCAGAAAGCGCATGGTATGAATCAGGACCAAAGTATGGGACGTATCCCCACTTCCGAGCAAGCCAATTCAGGACCCACAGTCAACTTAAGCTCGTAGAAATAGCTACCCAGTGGGCTTTGGGAAATCTCTTTGCCATCTAGGAACTAATAACCAGATTCAGCTTTAGGTATCTGCAAATAACTTATTAATAACTTTTAAGTGGGCTGGCCTTTCTAATATAGTGCCAGCAGTCGAATCTGTTCCAGATCAGAACTTTACATTCCAACACAGTTGACTCATAGGTGGAGTGAATGAAGAAATACAGCTATTAGAAATAAAGTTCATGTAGTCTGTCTTTCTGAAGCTGGTTGTGTGAGTCTTTAGACTTTGAAATTATTTTTATACAGTTTTAAATTTTGCAACGACACACGCCTAAACTATAACAAGGTTTGTATGCAGTTGAGCATCTTTGTCTACCGGTGGTATTTTGCTCCTATGCCATTTCTAAATAATTGAACAGCTTCTTATATAACTATTATTAGTATATCTGAAAAACACTTATGTTCCTGATGGGAACTTTACGTTCCAACACAGTTGACTCATAGGTGGAGTGAATGAAGAAATGCAGCTATTAGAAATGAAGTTCATGTAGTCTGTCTTTCTGAAGCTGGTTGTGTGAGTCTTTAGACTTTGAAATTATTTTTATACAATTTTAAATTTTGCAGCAACACAAACCTAAACTATAACAAGGTTTGTATGCAGTTGTATATCTTTGTCTACCGGTGGTATTTTGCTCCTATGCCACTTCTAAATAATTGAACAGCTTATTTAACTATTATTAGTATATCTGAAAAACACTTTATAGCCAACATATATTCATCCAATGGTGTTACTAATACATGGGATCCCAAACAGTAGATCGATCAGTGATATGTTCACATCAAAATCATGTTCAGCCTACCTCATTTCATACAATTTCATTCTAATTTGCCATCGACTGTCATTTAACAAATTCGTGTGAAATTAGGCTCAAACTTAATTAAAATTTTCTTTAAGCACAGTGAGCGACCTGAATAAATAAATTGAAAATACTGATGAAACTATTGGGATTGAACTCCAGATATCTAATTCATTGAGATTTGTCAACCATATAGGCTAGTGTGCAACAATTCATGGAGAATTCAAGAAGCAATCTTTGCCTGAATCCTCTTTATGATCAATTTGAATCTTTTTAAGCTCCTGATTAAACCTTGTTGACAAATTATATTGATTTTCCTGTTCTGCCAACCCTATTGAGTGAATTGGGAAAAGCTTTCCTTAGTGAATTTATAAAGAAATTGTTAGGATTCAAGAAATAAGTTTGAGAGGTCGTGTGGTGTATTTCTGATGAGAGAGCATTGTAAGTAGCAGTGAATGCCCACAATAGCATGTTGCTCATACAGAACACAGGATCTAGCATAACATCAGAAGTAATGCAAGCTGCACAATGGAAATGTCCTAACTTTCAGCCAAGTAGTAATTTAAGTAGGTGTTGCTAATATTTTTGGCCAGGGCAGCATTGTTTTAAATTTCCAGCTACTTTAAGACGGTTTAACTAGATCAGCCATGTTACTGTAATAGGAGAACACCGATAGCAGGCATAAAGATACTCATAAATAAATGAACAGTCTTGTTAAAGTTCACAAGTCCCATTCAAGAATACAGTTGTCATTTCCACTTCATGCCTCTTAGACTTGTTGGAATCTTTGTATTGAATATGTGTCATTCTTCCGTCCAAATTGCTCAATAAAAACAGACCAAATTCTTAGGCATTGACAAAACTAAAAAGACAAGACATGATCACCTCCTCACAATTTTGTTACCAAACACAATATGTTGTATACAATTTTCAGAATGTCATAGAAAACACATGCAACAAAACAGAGACACATAGCAATCAGATATCTTAACACTTTTACCTGTCGGTTGTGCACATATTCCAAAAAAAGATGGAACGCTGAAACCGATATTGCTCTTCATCTTCCTTTGAAATGACCCTTTGGTAACAAATAATGTCCCCATCTTCAAGCTGTGACAATGGAATGATGGTATTTAATAATTTACCATGAAATGAGCATCAGGTATATTTCATTTGAATTACATTATATCTTACATAATCAATCATTTGGATTACATTACATCTTACGTAATCAATCACTTAACACATACCATCAAAAATATACAATGTATATTGTGAAATTATTTGGACTATATTACATGATAATATAGTCCAAATATATTAACTTATGCAATCAATCACTTAACTTAGCACAACTCAATATTTATTGATGTTCATTTCCTGATAATGAAAATTTTGGACATAGGTATTTATTATGGCGTATTATCATTCAAAATTCAAAATAACTGAGAAAATAAGACAAACTTGGTAGATCATATGAGATGAGAGACATACTTGGCATCCACGGAAAGTAAGCCTCTTGTCAATATGCTCACACATAACATTTGGCTCAAACTTGATTTCCTAATGATGACATTAGAATGAACATAGAATTCGCATCAAAAATGCATAACCACGAAAAACTGGAAGTGTAACTCTGAAAAGGATCTCCAGGATTATCTTACCTCAAAAGCTCAATTTCATCATTAGGTGCAAACCCGGCCAACTCAATCAACTTTGTTAAAATTTCAGTAGGCTTGCCTAAAGCCTTCACAAATGACCTGCCAACATACCTACAAACCACATCCAGAAAATATCATTTAAAATATATGGACCATAAAACCCTCCCAAAAAGATAATTATCTATTATTTATCATAGAAATGCAAGACACCTTAGCTCTTCTTTCTCGGGATCATAAAGTTTGAAGAAGAGTAATATATCCGCATTTGTCTTTTCAGGTAGGGAAGTGGATGAAGATCCTACACAAAGTGAAAGTTCCAAATTTTTAAGTCAAATAAAAAAAACGTTCAGTAGAAACAAAATCACATTTACATTCTAGGCATTACATTTAAGTTTTAACAATATATACAAAAGCCTAAATGTCAGTGGATTCTTAATTTAACAAATGACTTGTGAAACATGTACATGTCATAGAATCCAACAAATCTAAAATCCTGACTCTGCCTCTGAGGATAATTCAGTCAACTCCTCTCAACTACGGAACTTTTTCCAGAATTTACATTCTCTTTGGTAAACCCTATTTTTCCTTGTTTCAATGAATATCTTGGGTGTCATTCTTGCTGCAATTTTTGCTACAATGGATTTCGTCCAATCTCACTAAACTATTATAACATTATTCTATTGTCAAAAAATCTTTAACATTAAATTCTAGAGAGAAATTGCTAATGCATATCCACGTCTCGGATTAAGACACTTACTGGGCTTAGTTCTATTTCAAGAAATAGTTTTAACTCTGCATTGTTCACCTTGTTAGAAGCCTCTCTCAAGTGACAAACCTGTTAAAAAAGGAATAAAACAAATGTCATGAAGATGAAGATACAATCCAAACAAATTACTTATTTTATTGGCATTGCTAACATGCTATGTCACAAACATTGGCAGTGCAAATTACACCAAGATAATCAACAGCATTTCCAGTAATAGAATTGCATGTAAATAGAGTCGTGCAATATTACCATGTAGAGAATGATAAGCGTGACTCAATGCTAACTAAGAATAAATGAAGCTCAAATGGTAAATATTCATCAATTTCTTGAAAAATTTATATTTTAATCTGTTCAATAAATATTGAACCAAGATGTCATAGTCCGTTCCTTCAATGAATTACCATGCATCCCTGTCAGCCTAATTAAAAACCACACAAGTATATTCCCATTCATAATTCTGGAAATGTAAGCTTAAGGAATTAAAATCCTATCTTAAGACATTTTTAACACAGGGTTCAACAACCAGCCTTTTGCATTCATAAGTTAAATATGCCATTCTTGAAAAGAAAAACAGAATGCTAAGTGTTTCAAATCCAAAATACTCTAAACACAAAATCTCATACCGAATTAAAATCAACTGGTGGATTGGTTACTACTAGACCAGAAGCCTATGGTTTTAGCACAGTCATGGGACAAGGAGTAATTTCATAACATAGGGATACAATCTTTTATCAAATGGAGAATGAATGGCACGACTTGGTCAAATTTAGACATTTATCTTTCAGGTTTATTGAGCAACTTCATCACTTTGTTGTTTAATTAATACTTCAACCAGTGCATGCCATATTATCTTTCTTCAATGAATTATCTTGCATCAATCATGAACAACTTAAAACATGCATAATCATATTCTCATTCATGATTCTGAAGATATAAGCCTAAAGATATGTAGGATTCAACAGTTGAATTCTTCCATGTATGGAAGACAATAGATGCCATCCTTGGAAAACAATTGAAGAGTACCCAAGTGTTTCAAAGTCCTAAATATTACACAAATATTCTGTTTTTGAAATGACTGGTGACCTCTCAACTAGCAGCCAATGGTTCTAGTTTTGTGGTTAAAAGATAATTTCAGGATAAGTTGGGAAAATTATGTTCCCAGAAAAGTATCTTAGATTCTACTTTAAGCATTCTGTTTCATCAATGGTAACACCTCCAAGCTGGAGGACAAAGACAAAAATAAGATGTCTTTTCCATTTGAAATCTACAATTAGATAAAAATGCCCATATCAGTCAAATGAGACTGAGAGTTGCTATTACATTTTAACATCCCACTTCACCAAGCAGGCCTCCAGAATGCATAACTCCGAATCATAGGAAATATTAGAACATGGCCTTATCAGTAGCAACTTTGTTGCCAGAATAGGTAAGACTCTCATCTATGAACCGGAGGAAATCACCCCTATGGCCAGATATAAGCATCCACCACAGAAATTTTCATGCACCAGAATCATCGACTAGCTTTTTAGAAGGCCAGGTGACTACCAGGAGATATAACTACTACATACAGCCTTCAGACTCATTAGTAGCGACTACAACTGAGTAAAGCCGTATCAGTACATCCAAATATCACTAATGAATCCCAAGATTGGCAGCCACATAACACACAACTGATAACACTAATAAATATCATCTAGTACACTATATGACGATATAATTGAACTCATAAGAGTGATGAATCAGGCATAACAATCTGCAAATCCTTGTTTTATTAAAATTGCTACATAAGAATCCTTGGAACAATTGACTTAACCGTTCTACTATTCGCAGGATTTAAAACACGAGGCTAGACAAGGTACCGCAATCATTGCATTGAATATTTCAGACTCAAACTGAGATAACTAATTACTACTAGTTATAACACCCACTCAGTTCTAATAAGACCCAAGTTTCACACAAAAATTTAAAAAATTGGCAAAATTTTAACATACAATCTGGGACTCCTCTGCTGGTGACAAAGGCCTGTTGGGACGGTAGGTATGGTTCTGTCGTTTTGCCCAAAACCAGAATCGCAGAAACTGTACTGGGATTGCGAATTCTTTTGCCACCTCTTCCTGCAAAGCTAGAAATTCAATAAACAGAGTATATCCCCAAGAAACAACTATATAAACTTATAAATAACAGTCAAGAAAATTAATTGAACCAAAAACAAGAAAAGAACCATCCATTGTGTAGTTCTTTATAAACCAAAAAGCAACAGGACACCAAAACCTTGAAAACAAACATAAAAGAAGTTCAATGATATTTAGGGCAAATTTATATTACATTATATACTTTCCTGTAATGAGTTACTGCTCTTAAATAATATTACCTTGAAAACCGCAAATGGTGTTTGCTTCTGAATGCGAAAGCTTCGAACCTTGTCATGATCTACAAGATCAAAAATATATCCTTCCCAATCTGCTCAGAAAGATCTACGTCGCGGGCAACCTGAAGTAAGAAAAATAAATATTTAAGTCTGTAATTCTGAAATATGCATAACTGTTTCTAGGCCATCACTGGATCATACATACCATGGTACTAAAAATAAATCAATTATTCAAATGTACCATTCTAAAATGACTTGAATAGGAATTTAAACAAATACAGAAATCGATGCAACTTTGGATTCTTTTGATCGCCAAAGATGTGGCAGTAAAGGTCATAATTGGGCATGTGCTTATGACCCCTATTTCTATTCTAACATAATTTAAAATAAATATTATCTCATTTATATTTTAACAGACTCCAAGTTTTCCTCCAATATTTCTGAGCAATATGTATGCTTGCATATATAGGAAGATTACAAATGCTGTCAGTACAACTACCTTTATAATCGTATAAAGGTGTGCCTCGGCCTTCTCTTTTCTTTTTGTTCCTTTTCCTCTTGCTCTTTCTTTAATCTAACCTGTAAAGCATAGGCATGTAAGAGGACTCTAAATACTTCATCATTTAGTCATTCATTAAGTCTCTAAACTGGCATGTTTATGGGCACATGCTGGATGTGTCTTTGTCATCAGCATTTCTTAATTGCAATTTGACAAAGAACCACTCACCCTTAGATGCTCCGCTATATCCTTCTCATCGACATTACAGATAATCTTGTCTCTGTCACTCTCTCTAATATAGACAAGCATGTACGCATTTGAATATTTTGTAAACTTAAATGGTGTGTTGTTGAACCCTGGATTTGTCTGAGGCAGCTGCAAAAGATATAAAGTTTAATAACTCCAAATAATCTATAAACTTCTGAAAAAGACTTCAGACAAGACAATTACCTCCTCCTCCCCTCCATATTGCTCCTCGAGTGCTTTTTTCATGTCCTCCTTTGTTACGCGTTCATCATCAAACTTAAACCTGATGTAAAACTCTAGTCATTCCTCAAAGTGTGACCAGATCCTTTGTCATGTTAAATCCATAGTTCTAATGTCAGTAGCCACTGTTGATTACAAATGTAACAAAATTTTGACAAAGAGATATTTCTATGATGTCAGATGCACAAAGAGATGATTATGTAACACAACAATACAGGAACAAGGCAGCAATCTTTTGAAATTCGATAGGCAAAAAATCGACAACAGAAAAAGCATCATCTGATAGAACCAAATTCGCACAAACACTTTTTCTGGAAATTGCATTTAGCAAACGTAGGAACCTCTGAATTCATTAGTTAAAAAACATATAAAAATGCTAGGCAAAAATAAAAATTCTATGCAATACACAGTTGGACAACATGACATATTGTTCTTTTTCGTTAATCTATAGTATAATTCACCATAACTGAATCAAGTGCACAACTTCTAGATCAAAAAGCAACAGGATGAATGCCAATTGCGAACAGGATATTAAATGCATGAATGAGCTGTTATTCTTTTTCCATTCATGTATATTCTATATCAAAAAATACATGAAGAATGACATTAACAAACAGAAAGTTAAATACATTAACTGAAATAACCAAATATATCAGAGACAACATGAAGTAGACATTCTATAATGCATAGAATGTCCGAACATGGTATAGAAATATAAGAAAAGATATAATAAACATGCTTAAAAGGAATCAATGACCATGCCTTACATAGTTTCAAAGTTTATAACATTCATGACAGTCAAAGATCAAATACATCACATACCACTGGTCTGAGAGAGTAGGTCTGATATATGCATAGTAATGGCCGCCATGCACGCCTCCACTATGCACTAAAACACTGTCATCAATGACAAAAACCAGATATCAGATATGAGTTCAAATAGAACAGCGTTTTTCATGAGAGGAAGCAGCATCAGAGCCAAAACAAAATTGAATAGTAAGCTATGGTGCCCTAACACAATCAGAAAGAATACAGAAATGATGCCAGTTCACCATAGAATTGGCATTAATTGCAAATTGCGAGTAGAAGTAAAACATTCAAACATGGACATGTCTTTGTATAGAATCCATGTTTCTGGCTGTCTTTTCATATAATCCATCTTGATATTGATGTCATGTGCTTCGTATCCTTGGCATGCCTCTGCTGTGATTCCAAATTTACAACAAAAGTTCATCTTCTTTTTTTTAAAACAGGCTCAAGTATCATTGAAACATGATTTCCTAAGAAGGGTACATTCTGTAACAAAATAGCTCTGAAGTTGCTTGTTATCCACTTTAATTAACAAAATACATCGAATTGCATCAAAACTGTTAGCCTCTGGGTTACAATCTCTTGGAGGCCCTCATCATTATCCGTATCATGGTGAAACGCTATCTCAAGTACCAGAAGATAGAAAAAATTTAGGCCATAGCAGATGACTTATGCCTGGATCTGTGTAGTTTTTAACGTTGAGGATATCAAGGTTATGAATGCTTGCATAAATATAGGATTTGAAATCAAGATTAGGAAACTGGTTCACAAAATACCAGAACAGGTACGAACTTGCACAGAATAAATTTCATTAAAATCTCAGAGGAAATTTACATAAATCCATCTATCTCTAATGTTTTTCCTGTTTTATCATAACACATTATTTCAATTTCGATTTCACTTTGGTTTCCATCATTTTCAGATTCCTTTGCAAGTGTGAATCACTATGGCTCATCAAGTCTTGCATATTAAAAGACTTGGCCTTAACATTGTATATTGTCATAGTCCAGACAAAATAGGAAGTACAGAGCACGATAACGCTCAACATTTTAGTTTGAAAGGATTATTTATCACAAGGCCTTGTCCAGGATATTGTCAAAAGCAATAAGCCAATTTCATGAATCCTTACCAGATTTCTTTCCAACCAATGCTCTACTCTTGCAATCCACTGACATTGATCAATGGAGCTACAACTAACATTCCAAACCATTCAGCTTTTGATTGTTGGGTAAAGATTCAAGGTTCATTATGATTTTGGTGCAAATCCTACACCAGTTTCATCTTTGCCAGACTCAACCACATATCTAAGCTTCTCAGACTCTATATGAATATATGACACCATTTATCCATCACTACTAACGACAATTTTATCATGTTTTTAAGTACATACTAATTCCTCTATGTACATGATGTGTTTTGCATAAACAAAACTTATCTTGCCAGAATTTTAGCATATGTTTGTTGCAGTGTTATGCAGGGACGCGTCCCCTCGACTTTGGTGGCGTCCCAAACATTTCATGGACTTGGGGACTTGGAGAAGACGTCCCCTATTTTTTTGAAATCTTTCAAAAAACTTTTGATGTTTTTACTTCTAAAAAGCTGTTATTTTTATGAAGAACATTAAATTATAATCTTGAAAGTACCTGAATATAGTTTAAATCCCTAAATTTCATTGAATAAAGTTAAAATATTCAAATATATTATTTTAATAGCCGTCCCTTTCCATCCCCAAAATTTGGAAAAAAATTCCCATCCCGGAAACCCCATCCCTCCGTCTCCCTGTCCCCCCGTCCCTGAGACTTAGGTAACTATGGTTTGTTGTATAGTAGACATTTATCCTTCAGAATTACACATGTATGGGGAAAAATGAATCCCTTATACTACCTAATACTCATCCTTTTGCCCTATTTTGATGGTTTCCATTATATTCTGTTTCTACACACTTATCTATGTTGGCCTTTTCAAAAGATCCTGACATAAGTAGGTAACCATTTTGGTTTTACTTTACTTCACTCTAGCCTGTTGTGCTGCACCAAATATCACATTTTGTGATGTTGAGGTTTTAAGTTAGACAGTTTAGGTTTCATCCTTCCTTGCACCTGCCGTGTAGGTAAGGCTCTAAGGACTGGAAACACGGTTTTATGCTTAATTCAAGAGATGCTTTCAGGCTGTCAAAAGAGGAATATGTTCTTGATGGTAAACTCATTCCAACACACCCAATTTCTATGACAATTGGAGGCGATTTGAATGAGCTATCTGATTTCCTTTTCCTCCTTTGTTCCAATGAATTTAGAGCAGTTATGGTTTCAGACTTTCAGTAATCAAACTTAGAATTAAACAGATTTAGCACTTGTTAATTATTACATGGTATCAAGATCGGAAGAAAACGGCGATCAGTGAGTTTGTGCTGGACAGTGGCAGAGGCAGCGCAAAGCGGGAAAGCGAAGTCCGGAAAAGAAAACCATGGAATGGGTCACATGCAGCTTGAGCTGCCTGATCTTCGATTTTGGACCAAGCACAGGCAGTTGCAGGTGGATCTATGGCCCAACCAATATCCAAGGAGTGCCGGAATGCAGCTAATCCCTTCCACACCTGCGGCAAGTTCTGCAAGACTCTTATCTCGAATAACATGGGTGTCTCCTGTCCGATTCTGGTTGATGCTGACTCCAGCCACCAGTACGACAAGATTTATCATTTTACCCACCGCCTCTGCCCAGGAAACGATTTGCACGGCGGATGTTCTTATGGATCCGGGTGGCTCTCAACAAGACGTTGGGTCTTCCTCTCTTGTTCGCTTCGGGAAAGTGCCTATACATCTAGGCTAAGTCACAAGGTTCAAGTTTGGGTTCATATTCGATGAGGATAAAGTTCGGTTCAAGTTCGCCAAGAGAAAGAGTTTGAGGGAAAAAACGTCTTTAAGTTCGAACATTTATTTTCTATTATTTTTATTTTTTGTAAAAATGCATAAATATGTTAGAGGGACAGAGTGGAGAGAACTTTATATCTGCCACTTTCAAGCCCATATATGTATTTATACATACATTTGTAAAATAATGCAAAATCATGTCAAAAACTTCCCATGTAAAAAAATGGATAAAATTTGAGTTCATGTTCAATGAGAATAAAGTTCAAGGAAATTTGAACTTTTTCGATAAAATTCGAAGAACCTTGTGACATAGCATATCGGTGAGATTGCAACAAATCTATGTCTTCTTGAAGATGATGTGGAAGCGGTGGCCAGGGAAATGGAGGGCACTTCCCTTATCGGCAGATTTCTCAGGAAACGGACCTCATTTTCTCATATTAGAGGGTAGATGGTTTCCACTTGGAATGGCCTTTAATGCCCCTCTGTATGGATGGCTAATGGTTTCTTCACATTACACGTTCTTTCTTCTGCTGATCGGGATTTTGTCTGGAACATTTCGGTAGTGCGGTCGGGCTATTCCTTTGCCCTTGGAACCCCTTTTTCAGCCCAGTGGTTGTGGCTATCAATCAAGTCTTATCTAGATTCACTTTTACCATCTCCCTTTGGTTTTGCGTAGCTCTGTAAGAATGATCAAGCTGTTGGCTAGAGAAATTGACCAGTTGGTGAAAATTGACTCTGAATCTGTTGGCTCCCATGCTTGCTTTGTGCGAGCCTGCATCTATCTAGATATCTCCAACCCAATTTACCACTGTTCAGATCTCCTCTAAGCACGGCTCCTGGCTTCAACAGGTAGACTTTGAAGGCTTACCCATTCGGTGTTTTTGTTGCAACAAATTTGGGCATAGGATTGCCGACTGCCCCTATCCTAAAACCGTTGAGTATGTGATTCACAATGACTTGAAATGGTCTTCGATCTGTAAGCAGGTTTCATTGGAGGCTGGTTTGAAGACTCCAGCTTCCCCCTCCAAAATAACAATTTCGCGCGAGTCCTCTTCATTCATTCAGTTTACTGAGATTCTCACTGAGCCTCCTCCCGATGGTCTCAGATTCTCACTGAGCCTCCTCCCGATGGTCTCAAGATGGACTCCACACAAGCGAATCATGTCTGGATGCAAACAATGGCCTTTCTCCAAAAAATGTCAGGCCCACTATTCAAAAGCATGCCTTGGTTCATGTCAGTGCTCCTTCCAGAATCGATGGTTCTCAACCTTCAAAGCAGGCAGTGTTGAATTTCTCTCCTTCCTTGGGTGTTTTGGGTCTTAATCTGGCCTCAGTAGCTGCAGCAGACACTATAACGGATGTGGGGTTAGCTCAAATGATCGATCTTGATCCTCAAGTTGGTATTGGGACTGCTCTTCAGCAGCTCAAGGATGCTGACTTGGCTCCTCTAGAAACTTCTACCAATTCTTTGGGCATCTCCAATCTAAGTCCTTGTCTTCCAGACCTAATTGTGGGCAGTCAAAGAGCAGAAGTCAAAAATCGGAAGCTGAACGCTTGCAACTTGACGCTATGAATACTATTAGTGAGGGTTCTCAATGGTCTTTGGAGGCCCTTCTCTCTCGCAGGAGAAGGCGAGTAACTGCTTCATAGGGCTGTGTATTCAGGGAATCTGCAGTATGTGGACTCTTAGAGCTTTAGGTAGAATTTAATGTTTAATCTGAACTTTGTTCCTTCGAGTCTCTTTGCCTTTTCTGATCCAGGTAGTAATACCTGCTGTAATCATTCTAAGTTTTCTTGTTTTTGGTTTCTATACCAGGAAAAGGACCCCTACAACCCTTTTTCACCTATCAATAAAAACAATTATTACATGGTATCAACAATGTCCTAAACACATGATTGGACAACTGGTTTATGAATTCCACTTTCTTTATGCATGTTTCAAAACAACATCTGGATCATAACAAAACTTATGTTTAGTTTCCGATTCAGAACAGATTACCAACACCAGCACTTTCAATAAATCAGCCAACACGACCAAACATTGCCCCATCAGAGTTAGATCAATGTAAGAAAATTGTAACTTAGAATTCAGAACCAGATTCTACTACTACGTTACATTTCTATTTCATATTGTATTCATCCTATGTCAGTGATGTAATTTGTCAAAGCCCATAACACAGATAATATAAGAAATAAATCTTATATGAATGTAATGTCATAAGTGAATCCTAATCATTCATCATAATTTATAAGGCAACAAATAAAGTTAAATGCTCACATACCTTCCCCTTCTTCATGTCTATCGTAAATCCGAGTATCAGAGAAGGAAGTGAGATGGTTGGCTGGGTAGAGAATTACCTCAATCAGAACTTGAACATTTAAGAAAGCAGTGACTTAATATAAGGAACAAGTTGTTCCCTCAATATGTACAGTTAAAGAGGACCAAATGCTTTGTCTAGCATGCACTCATACAGGCTCCTGGAATGAGAGGGCCCTTGCCACCACAGGCAAAATCCAGTCTCATTGTTAGGGTTTTATTTCTGTACTTATATTAATTCTTTATTTCTGCAATTTTCTTTCACGTGGCCTATAGCAGAATTTACATTCATGTTCATGGTCTTAGTTCAAACAAATTCTTTTTGTTTCTTGCTTCTGTATTACATGATTTCTCATTAGTTTTAGTTTGAACAAGTTCCTTTTAGTTCTTGGTTCTGTATTACATGAATTCTCATTGCAGTTTAGGGTTTGGTGTATGAACATTGCATTGGTTCTTCATAAGCTAGTCCCTCGGCTGATGACTTCAGTGTCACATGTCATTACTGCAAATTTGCAATCAACAGATTTAGCACCAAATTTCTCTCTTCAATCAGAATTTGGATTTCTGATGTAGTATAAATTCAAATTTAAACGGTCATTCAATTAACAAACACATGTTATATCATTTACAGAAAGTGTATATCAAGCAATTAACAGAGAAAAACCTTAAATCTTTCAGAAAAATTGCAGATGACATGTTTAAAGTAAATAACCATTGTTGACGAACCTATGGAGAGTGTACAGATTGCGTACGCTTCTATCTGCATCTGGAGAAAGATACTTCCCACTTTCTCTATCAAGATCAAGTTGCAAAGGAAACTCGTAACGATCATTTATCTGCAGAATTATAAGGAGGCAAGGCATGCATACGCTTCATGTTTTAGAACCTCTTGAAACTAGAAGTGTAGTTATATCAAAATGTAAGTAGCAAGATTCATACAAATGAATTATACAGCATAAGAAATGAAATACAAATCAATAATATGAAAACTTCCCATCCTGAAGGGGCAGGAAAAGAGTAATCTATAACTAAAACCTACTAAGAGGTCAAACAGTTTAATGATCTAAAGCTAAGAATCTTTACATCCCTTTTTGACAAGCCAGTTTCATACAATTGGCATAGGATTGATAGGCAAGCAAATGTTCAATCATGTAAAGTGTAAACTGTGAAGAAGAGAAAACACATTACAATTTTCGTTTGGCACAAGGAGCAAAACCCTACAATACAAAATCATTTACTGGTATTTCACCTAACATGCATAAAGCACAAAAATATACAGCAACTGAAACTCTATGTACCACACACTGCAATATTTTTGTTTCGTACTTTCAAACTACACATAAATAGTACATTTAAATTAGAAATGAATTTATTTTAGACCCACTTTAGCAATTTGTCGGCATTAACATAATTTATTTATTTCCAACATTCCTTGTTTCTTTCCCACAACAACCCAATCAACGATAAAAATGGATCGTATCCTCTACAACCGAAAACTAACTTGCTTAACATAATCCACGGACCAATATCATGCTAAGGGGGTGTGGAGCGTGGACTCTCCCACCCCAGGCAAACCCAATGTATCACTCGCTGGTCACTACCAGATCATGATAACAAGGAGACTGTGTTCGGAAGTGGCCAACAAGCTATATTGTGTTCATGATGTGATAGAAGCTACAGGATTGAACTCTGCTTGATTAGATGATGGCCAGCAGGTTAGTCTGTGGATATAGTATGGGAAAACCTTCGAAAGTTGAAAACATTGGTGATTTTGCTAGTACTCTAAGTTTCCACATGTTGTCCATGATTTGGACTACTTGTGTACCCTTTAGCATGGCCTTGCACACTTTTTTGTTGGCATTCTCCCATGGCAATCTGGCATACTTCATTATCAACATGTCTTGGGCAAAAACCCTTTCCTAGATATTAATGTCCGTGCTTTGTTTTGTGATATTGTTTAATTGACCTCCTTTAAGGATTATCTCTTTTGTGATGCAATTTCTTTTTCATTGACTTTAGTCTAGATTTACATTTGATGAATTTGAGCCCTAACAACATGGTCACCAGGAGACTTCAGTACAGGGACCAGGACCACATCCATGTCCCCACCCACCTCATCTAGTGACTGAATTTATATGTACTACTACATATATCTTAAACACATCAGATCTCGAAGTGCCTATATTGAATTTGTCACATACCACATTAATCAATAGCTCCATTACCTTCTCTACAAAGTTTCCACTGACTGGGGACAGATAGCCTCAATCTAGCTGCACCACTGTGTCGGGCTCCAGAAAATCTTTTCAGGGGCAAAAAGGACTCCAAACTCTACCATATGCCCAAGATATCATAATTTTAAAAATTTGCAATCATCTTCTCCAAGCGAGAAAAAAACTTCCATATGGATGCCGAATTGATGGTTGAAACTGCCCTATGACAGTCAAATGGATGTCAAATTTAGCAGCAGCCATTAATTGTTAACATCTCGCAGACATTACAATCTACTGTCACCCCCGCTGCCATTGTAGGTTACGCCTCTCAAAGTAAATATAACTGAACCTTTATTCATTTACCCCCATGCCGTCATTTGAAATGGTTTACCTGTCCCTGTAGGTGCATGCGCCTATACCCTCACATCTCCAGGTTACTCCTGCATCTCCAGCCCTCCAGGTGACAATTCATAGCAGTGTAGATGAATGTTTTTGTTCTGGGGGTAAATTAATTTTGTGTTAAGTTAATTTCTTGAGCCAGAAACACGAGTGAGAGGTCTTGAATTTATAAAACATTGAAATTTATTTTTCATGAATTGACTTATGCATCTCCACCTTCTCATGTTTTTCAACTGCTCCAATTGTAAACAACCGCTTCCTATGCCTAACCAACAGAATCCTGTGGAGGCCTTCAATTTATAAAACAAAATAGAAAAAAAAATCACACTTTGACTTATGACTGTCCAGCTTCTCAAATTTTTCAACTGCTCCACTTGTAAACTACTGCTTGTGTCTAACCTTTTCACAAAGTACTTAAAACAGAATCTTGGGAGGATTACCCAACCAAATTAGATCAGCTCAATTTCAAATTCAACAGGATCAATATGCTCAAGGTTGTGACCAAGTTTCAGAACCTTATTTGCCAGCCAAAATCTGTCACATCTAGATTCAGAACCAATAGTCTACAACAAAACTGAAAACATCTATCACATACTCACCTACATTTAATAGGAGTTTCAACACCACTAAAATACTCAAACCCAATACTTGTCATTCGGACTTGATACATAAAGGACTTACAAACTATTAAAAACCCAATCTTTCACCATAGAAATCCCATTGTGTTCCAGTGAGAGTTGATGTTTCCTAAATTCTCTAACCCCTTTGTTTACCAGTGCATCAATAGTTCAAATTTCATTGAAACTAGTAATGTGCCTGCATCTTGGAATATACAGCAAAATCAATATATCCATATTCAAACTGTTATTACATTGGCCTTATACTCAAGCTTCATGCATAGAATCCCACTTATCTGAAAAGCCAACTAGCTTGTCTAGGGCAAAAAAAAGAAAAAGTAGCTTTGCATGGAGCAAAAAAACCCTTGTGTCATTTCTGAATTCCAGTATGTCATGAAGAGTTGCCTTATTGATGGAAAATCCTTGTTACTACAAAATTTCAAGCCATTACAGAGCCAGATGCTATCATAGAAGAACAAAACATTATTGTGCAATGCAAACACAAAACCTCTACAATCAAGTCACAAACTATGAGAGAAGATATAGACATTGAGTCAACAATTTTCACATGAAAACAGCAGCAGAACTGGCATACACTAACAAATGCTGAGAACCTTGAAGACAAACTGTGATTTGTTATAAGAGAGACTAGTTTATGTCTCCCACGCTTGCTCCGTAGTGTGGTAAAGGTTGGCTTCTTGGAAGACCATTTGGAGCCCAGGTAGTATATAAAGAGAGGAGATGGTGGTGTGAGGATCAGTTTCAGTGCCTAATATGAGCCAAAGACAAAGTCAGTTCCCATTCTTTAAGTTCACTGACAAAACCATTTGAGACTGGACTTCTAGTACCTTCTTTAAGAACTCAATTATCTTATCCCAAACTTCATGCATTTGCTGAAATTGTGGTTGGCATGGCAGGAGCATTTATCTTAGTTCCATTACCACCTGATCTCCATGCTCCATCAAGAATCTCATATGGTGGTGCTAAATTTCTCCAGATAATCTAAGATTCTAAACATGTTAACACCTCCAAGGCTGTAAACATGTTTACTCTCCCACTTATCTAGATACTGAGCTAACCATCGTCTCCTTTCAACAAGTGTGTGATGAAAATTGTTGTCGTTGAGACAATCTGACTGTAGAACGGTTTGTGGTGAACCTTCTAGAAATCATGGAGAGAATTTCGGAAGCCCTTTCATTCATCAGATTTGAAGGGTTGATTTGCGGCTTCCCATATTTCAAATAACCAGACATTTATCTCTTTTGCATCAGGGTGAGAACATCAAATATGTCCCTGATTGCAGAATTCCTGGGAGGGAACTCGACAGTGCAAATTGGTCTTAGGCATCTCTTGGTGTCCACGCTTGTAACCCTGGTTCATCACAGAATCTCCATTAATGCAGACTATATTAGATATAGGATACGAAGCACCGGAATCCCCTTTCTACTATCCTCTACATCCTTGGGATCCGCTAGGAACTACCACTTCTTATCTGTGAACTAGATTCAACCTTTCTTTAGCTATTGGACAAGATTCCTCATTAGCAACTCGTGCATTGTGCAAAAAAATTTAGTTTCTTCAAAATTCACCAACTCCAAGGAGATCATGGATTCTAAATCTCTGACTTTTCATAAACTTGTTATTGATTTGACTAATTATTTTCTTTTCTTGTTTATAATGAGCACATATTTTAGTTGCCCTCTATAACAGGAAGGGCAAATATTAGGTTCTTAGCAACTTGTTAGCCCTTAAGCAAGGCCCAATACACTGTAGTGTTGTTCAATTTGGAACCTATATTGGCCTTGAAGGCCTTTACAATGTTCCTCGTCATTGCAAATAATATAGCCAATCCCAGCTACTCCTAGGTTGAAATGACTTACATCGTCAAAGTTTTGCTTGACATACAGGTAAGGGCGGGCATCCAAAGACTTGCTATACTACCACTCCGGGAAACGAATACTTTACTGGGAGTCACCATGATCCAAATTGTTGAACACCAAAAGAGTATTTTTTATTTTGTGGCTCTCATTTGGGCATTGATAAATGAATCCAGTTTGATGGGAGGTTTGTACTCGTTCTTTTACAATTCTCCCATTTCACTAAAGCCATTTATGCCAGCAAACAAATGACATCCTGCTGGAGTGGCCAATTGCATGAATGTGAAGGCCAACTTAGCTTTATGTAATGAATTAATTAATTCTTCTAGTTTGGTGTGAACCTTTCCATGTCATGATGGACTAAGCACATTCCAATAACATATGTAAGAATGGTTATTCTTCTTGCTTGCGTAGCACACACATTGAGACAGACTAACCATCCTCTCCGTCCTAGTGCGGCTATTATCAATATTTTTGTAACCTTAGTGCAGTGAAAAGTTTCCTTACAACACAATATCCATTTAATTGCACTTCTCTTCTTCATGGTGTTCAAAACTGAAAAGTTTTCATTTATTTCGATTGGTTTTATGTTCTGAATCTACGAATTTTCCTTGTATATATAACTTCCGAAAGAGTGTCATATATGAAATGCAGACATGCATATCTTTTGACATGCTAAGAGACCAAAATCACATGTATAAAAAAATGTTCATCTTTTGCTGTTTCTAGTACTCTATTTAAACAATGGATCTCCTTGTAACAGCCCTCTAGAAGAGTGAAAGAGCTCCTAGATTGTCATTTATAATCAATGGCAAAATGAGTCCGGAATTATGGTTTCAATCCATTGGATAATATCCTTACGGAAGCCAAGTCCATGGATGGTGCCTTAGAGTCTTAGATATGTCTGATTTGATTAAGAGGTCCAACATTTGTCATTGATGTCAAAGCATCTACAGCAGTCCAGAATAAAAGGGCAACGCCATCATTAAGAAAGGCCAGCGATTTGATTATAGACAGCAGTGTCAAAAATAAATATTAAATTAATTAACAAGGAAGCAGCGAATTTCCTAGAGGGCAGCATGTTTACCAGTGATTAAGATTAGAGGCAGCGTTTATGTATAGAGGGGCTGCGACCACATCAATTAGAGAAATAGACAGCGATTTGATAAGGGCAACATTCAATTTCAGTATGACAGCAGCAAATAAAAGACCAGCGCCATTAATTTCATCAAAGGGCAGCGCATAAATTAAAGGGGGCGAATTAAAAGATAAGGCCGACCTGCACTAACAAATAAAAATGCCTTGTTTAGAGGGTTAAAAGGTGGACGCCCAGCACTAAACTAATTAACAGGCCGACCTGCATTAGGAAAGGGGCGCTTTGCTTAAAAGCATTATACATATATTTAATAAATTAAATTATTGAGAAAAGGCCGACCTCCTTGGTATGAGAAGACATGTCTTTTAAAGACACATCCATTCGAAGAGTCATTAAATGGGTATAAAAGGAAAGACATTCAATTGAGAAATGTATGAATAAGAGAAGAGAGGTGAGTGATAAGAGAAGAGAGGTGAGTGGTAAGAGAAGAGCAGATTTAGAGGATAAAAGAGTAATTTTGTGAAAGTGCAGAATTTGGAGCAGCAGTCCATAAGAGAAGAGCAGAATTTTATGAGCAGCAGATTGGAAAGAGAGAAAATAAAGTGCTCCAATATTCGTTGAATAAGCAACAAGTAGAAGTGTGGAAAGCCATTTTTCAAGGAAGGTGGGTGCCTTCACAATCGAAGAGATCGGTGTCTCTTGCTAAGTTGGTGCTTAGCGAAAGGAGTTGGTGCTCCTGTAGGTTGGTGCCTACAAAACTGTAATTTGGGGATTGGTGTCTCCAGTAGGTTGGTGCCTACAAATTTTTGAGAAATATATATAAAGAAATAAGTTTCTCCGTGGTTTTCTCCCGAAAGAGTTTCCACGTATATCGTGTCTACTTGCATTAAGTTTTGTGTTTTTTGATTGATTTGATATATTCACATTGCTCGTGATTATAGATCTAAGTTCAAGTATTAAAGTTTGATATAATATCATAATACTGATTCACCCCCTCTCAGTATTATCTTGTGCTCAACAATTGGTATCAGAGCGGTTCCTTCAAGAACAATCTAACAGTTGGAAGGTAGATCTTGGGAGCACATATGGCTAGTCAAGTACAAGAAGGATTTTCCTCAAACAAGGCTTCGTTGTTTAACGGAACAAACTATGCATTTTGGAGTGTAAGGATGAGAACCTATATGATGGCACTAAGGTTTGATATTTGACAATCGGTAGCGATCAAATATACCATTCCATCAACTCCGCCAACAGACCAAGCCGGTAAGAAGGCTTTTGAAAATAATGCCAAGGCGATGAATGCAATCTTGTGTGGTCTGTCAGAGTCCGAATTTGTCAAGGTAATGCAATGTGACACGGCAAAGGAAATATGGGATAAACTTCGAACAATATATGAAGGTGATGATAAGGTCAGAAAAGCTAAGCTTCAAACCCATAGGAGAAAATTTGAGAGCCTAAAAATGAAGGATGAGGAAGATGTTGCAGCTTATCTTCTGGGTGGATGAAGTTGTCAACGCCATAAGAGGGCTTGGAGAATAGATTGAGGAACCTGTGATCGTCCAGAAGGTCTTAAGATCTTTACCATTAAGATTTGATCCTAAGGTGTACGCCATCGAAGAAATGTAGGATCTTGACAAGCTAAGCATGGACGAACTACATGGAATACTGACGGCTTATGAAATGAGGACCGAGTCTAATAAACCAGCAAAGAAGGAAGCCGCATTCAAAGTCTCGAAGAAAAAGGCAATCAAGGAATCTGAAGCGAATGATGAATCAAACAGTGAAGAAGATGAAAAGGAAGCTTTATTCATTCGAAAGCTAAAGAAAGGATCCGGGAGATACAAAGATAAGTTACCATTTAAATGTTTTAACTGTGGTAAAATTGGTCATTTTGCAGCGAAATGCCCAAAGAAGGAAGATAGCGAAGATGAAGAAAGCAAGCCCAAGTTCAAAAGAGAATTCAAGCAAAGCAGAGGCAAGAAAAGATTTGAAAAGCAAAAGAAGAGTCTATGTTCAAAAAGAGGTAGCAGCTCATCCAAAGAAAGCGGAATAAGTGATTCAGACAGTGATGATGATGAAACATTGTTTATGGCTATAGAAGAAGGTTCATCAACCAACAAAGTTGATTTGAAAGGAATCGAGGACATAGAAGAAGAAGGTGAGGCGAACCTCGAAGAAGAACTCATTTGTGCGTTGGGTGAAATAAAAGCACTCAAAAAGAGGAATCAGAAGCAAAGACTTCAGCTCTAGAAATATGAAGAACAAAATCAATCTTTCGAAGCTAAGCTAGCCCAGAGTCTTGAAGAATCAAAGAATCTAATCATTGACCTGAAGACCCAGATTGAAGAAGCAAAGAAAATTGAGGAAGGGTTGAGAAGTCAGCCCAAGGTGAAACAAGAAAAATATGAAAAGCATGAGTCAAGAGATTGTTGCGATGAGAAAAGACTTAGAAAAGGTAAATACCAAACTAATGAACAACTTGAAATTTGAAAAGAGTACTAAGGTTCTAGATGAGATTCTAGAAAGTCAAAGATCACCATCCAACAAATCAGGACTCGGATATGAAGAAAAACTAGAAAAAGCTTCAAAATCCATTGAGCTTCCGGAGAAGAAAGGTTTAGAAAAGGCAAAAAGTTATGCAGAAATTCTAAATACGCCTACGAAGAATAAAAGCAGAAAGGAAGAGGAAACTACGAAGACCAGTTCCATCCACAAGGAAGGTGTTAAAGAGAACAACACCAAAAGACCATTTATTCCACGACATAGGAATATGAACAGGTTCGAAAGTTCCTCTCATAGTTATTGTTTTATTGCAATATATATGGGCATAAAAAGATAGTGTAGAAAGCGAATGAGAGATAATGAAGCCTCGAACAAACCAAAATCTGCTCATAGAGTGTTGAATATGAACTATAATTCGTTTGCTCCACTATCCTATTATAACCTAAGTTGCCGCATTCGAATTCGTGTTCGAATTCGCCGATGATTAAATTCGTGAAAAATTCGCTGGTAAAAAATCAGCGATTAAATTCGTGATTAAATTCGACTATGAGAAATATACATTTTTATTAAATATATAAAAACAAAAGATAAATTCACATTTCAAAAGAGAGATAATATCACATTTCATTGATTTCATTACTAATCTATCTACAAAGCGATCAAAGCTCGTGATTATTTCAAGAAGATTGCAAGAAGTTGCTAGGTCGAAAAGGTGCAAAAATAGATTTTATGAAAATAAGAAAAATATTGCCATCAATGCGTAGAGCTCAAGAAAATATGCACTTTTAGAGAAAACGACACCGAAACGGAGCCACGAATGAAAGTTATGGCACATGCAAGTTTTTGCTTGATACATCTTCTCGCACCCTTTCCAAAAATGGCAAATTTTTTCCTATCCTTCTGTTTTTTCACCAAAAATCCAAAAAGGAAAAAATTGCCAAAAAAGGAAAAAACGCGAATTTGATCACGATTTTCAAAAGTGCTTTGTTAAAATTCGGTGAATTTCGAATTTTTCCTTGAAGTTCGCGAATGCGGCAACATAGATTATAACAAGGAAGCCATTATCTGCTACAAGTGCAATAATTATGGACATATAGCACGCTTTTGTAGAAGTGTGTTTGACTCGAGACAAGATCAAAAGACAAAGCCTTTAGATACAAAGAAAAGGGAGGCTACAAAATCTTGGACAAGGAAGCAGGAGGAAGATGGGCTAGACAAAGAAAAATCCATGCTCGTTCAAACAGCTTTTCATGCTTGAGATGAAGGACAGCGGTGGTACATTGATAGCGGATGTTCGAGACATATGACCGGTGTAAAAGTAAGTTTCTCTCCTTAAAGAAAGTAAATGAAGGTACAATAAAATTTGGTGATAATGCTACAAATAAGATCGTTGGCGAAGGTACGCTGAGTTTGGATAATGGAAAAACAAAAACAGAGAATGTTTTGTATGTTGAAGGATTAAAACATAACCTCTTGAGTGTGAGTCAAATGTGTGATCAGGGACACACTCTTAAGTTCTATGCCGAAGGATGTGAAATAAGGAAAGCAGATACAGGAGAACTAATTGCAGATTGCCACCGAACTGCAAATAATCTATATATGCTCGGAGAAATAAAAGAAGAAAAATGTTGCCTAAGTCAAGTTGAGGAAAGTTGGCTATGGCATAGAAGGATGGGACATAAATTTTGATAATCTTGTGAAGATAAGCAATAAGCAGGCCGTACGGGACATGCCTAAAATAACAAAGCCTTCGAGTACTCTATGCAAGCAATGTCAGCTCGAGAAGCAGACCAGAACAAGATTCAAAACAAAGGAGTATTCATCCACCAAACCATTGGAGCTAATTCACACGGATTTGTGTGGACCTACCAGAACGAAAAGTATTCAAGGTGAGAGTTATTTTATGTTACTCATTGATGACTACACTAGAATGACATGGGTAGCATTTTTGAAAGAAAAGTCTAAAGCATTTGGAAAGTTCAAGCTTTCAAGGCATTAGTAGAAAATAAAACAGGGTTGAAGATAAAATGTCTAAGGTCAGATTGTGGAGGTGAATTCATGTCAAATGAATTTATTGAATATTGTGAAGACCATGGAATTAAAAGACAATACTCAAATTGCGAAACTCTACAACAAAATGGAGTAGTAGAAAGGAAGAACAGAACCATTCAAGAGATGGCTCGAACAATCTTTGAATGAATCTAAGCTATCGAGATAGATTCTGGAAAGAAGCCATAAATCTTGCCATTTATATTTTGGATAGAGTGCAAATCAGAGTTAACCATGACAAAACTCCATATGAATTATGGAAAGGAAGACCAGCCTCGGTCAAATATTTTAAGGTATTTGGGAGCAGATGTTTCATTAAAAGAACCGAAGAGGACTTAGGCAAATTTGATTCAAGATCCGATGAAGGGATTTTTCTTGGGTACTCCACTAACAAGTAAAGCCTACAGATGTTATAACAAGAGGTTGCGGACTATCATAGAAAGTGCAAGTGTCAGAGTGGATGAGGGTCTGGATCTAAAGATGAAAGAAAATTCAAAAGAATCTTTAGAAATACCAAGTCTTGTGAAAGAAGAACAAGAGGAAGAAGAAGATATTGAAGAGTGGAGTAAATCAAAAAGGCAGGATACCAAGACGCCATCTCGCTTCGTTCAGAAAAATCATGATGAAAGTCAGATTATTAGAGAACTTGATACCGGGGTTCAAACCAGAAGAAGAATTACAAATGCTTCTGAGCAAGGGTATTTTTCTCTGCTATCTAAGGTAGAACCTAAGAACTTTTAGAAGCAAGACATGCTAAACATTGGTTGAAGGCGATGGAAGAAGAACCGAGATCAAATTGAGAAAAATGAAACTTGGGAATCGGTTCCCAGCACCAAAGAGTCGAATGTGATTGGCACTAAGTGGGTATTTTGGAACAAACTGAATGAAGATGGTCAAGTCACTCAAAATAAGGCAAGATTGGTATGCAAAGGGTATGCTCAAGTGGAAAGTGTTGATTTTGAAGAGACTTTTGCTCCGGTTGCCAAACTAGAAGCAATCAGAATGGTCCTTGCTTTCGCAGTGTTTAAAAATTTCAAAGTCTACCAAATGGATGTCAAATCAGCCTTTTTAAATGGGAATTTAGAAGAGGAGGTTTACATAGAACAGCCTGAAGGGTTCCTATTATCAGAAAATGAAGATTAGGTGTGTAGGTTGAAAAAGGCATTGTATGGATTAAAACAAGTCCCCAAAGCATAGTACTCAAGGCTTGATCAACATCTACAGGACCAAGGATTCAAGAGAGGGCTTGCTTGATGAAGAATCTTTACATCAAAACCGAAGATGAACATTAATTAATTGTGGTTGTATATGTGGACGACATAATCTTTGGAGGAGACAATGAAGAAATGTCTAAAAAATTTGCAGAAGACATGCAAAAGGAATTTGAAATGTCTATGTTGGGTGAGTTATCCTTTTTCCTTGGATTGCAAATTTCTCAATCTAATAAAGGAATATTTATATCCCAAACCAAGTATGTGAAGGAAATGTTGAAAAAGTTTGGTATGGAGGAGTGTGCACCTGTCAACACACCGATGATCACCGGAACCAAGTTAAGCAAAGATGACGAATCTCTAGATGTTGATCAATCTCTCTATAGATCAATGATTGGGAGTTTATTATATGTGACAACATCCAAACCAGATATCATGCAAGTAGTGGGTATGGTGGCACGTTTTCAAGCAGGGCCAAAAGAAACACATGTGCAAGTTGTAAAACACATATTCAAATATCTAAAGGGAACTATGGAATACGGGTTGTGGTATCCAAAAGGAAAAGATTTCACATTGACAACTTATACAGATTCAGATTGGGCAGGATGTGTAGATGACAGAAAAAGTACAAGCGGAGGAGCATTTTTTCTTGGAAATAGCCTGGTATCTTGGCTAAGTAAGAAGCAAAATTTTGTATCCCTATCCACAAGAAGTAGAGTATATAGCAGCGGTACTATGTTGCACGCAAATTTTATGGATGAAGCAGACCTTGAAGGATATCAAAGTAGAGTATGATCATCCCATCTCCATATTATGTGATAATACCAGTGCAATAAGTATTTCAAAGAATCCGGTTATGCATTCCAGAACAAAGCACATTCCCATAAGATATCACTTCCTAAGAGAGCAGGTGGCAGAGAAGTAGGTAAAGTTGGAGTATGTTGCTACATCCGAATGTAGAGAATGTGAGATATTTTCACTAAGCCACTTCCACAGGGAGACATTTCAATATCTACGGCGGAGGTTTAGAGTAATTTCTTTTACATCTTTACATTGAAGAGTCAAGGGTAGCATCTTGGTTAATGGAGAGCTAAAACTTTGCAAATTTTTCAGCTCCTAGGATGACCCTTTGCCATTGATGTCAAAGGGGGAGAATGGTAGTAAGGGGAACTATGGCAAGAGGAAGCTGCAGAAGAGAATATTTTTTTGGGGTTGCCATCAATGACAAAGGGGGAGATTGTTAGAAATATTGTCATTGATGTCAAAGCATCTACAACAGTCCAAAATAAAAGGGCAACGCCATCATTAAGAAAGGCTAGCGATTTGATTATAGACATGTAGTGTCACAGCAGTGTCAAAAATAAATATTAAATTAATTAACAAGGAAGCAGCGAATTTCCTAGAGGGCAGCATGTTTACCAGTGATTAAGATTAGAGGCAGCGTTTATGTATAGAGGGGCTGCGACCACATCAATTAGAGAAATAGACAGCGATTTGATAAGGGCAACATTCAATTTCAGTATGACAACAGCAAATAAAAGACCAGCGCCATTAATTTCATCAAAGGGCAGCGCATAAATTAAAGGGGCCGACCTGCACTAACAAATAAAAATGCCTTGTTTAGAGGGTTAAAAGATGGACGCCCAACACTAAACTAATTAACAGGCCAGCCTGCATTAGGAAAGGGGCGCTTTGCTTAAAAGCATTATACATATATTTAATAAATTAAATTATTGAGAAAAGGCCGACCTCCTTGGTATGAGAAGACATGTCTTTTAAAGACACATCCATTCGAAGAGTCATTAAATGGGTATAAAAGGAAAGACATTCAATTGAAAAATGTATGAATAAGAAAAGAGAGGTGAGTGATAAGAGGAGAGGTGAGTGGTAAGAGAAGAGCAGATTTAGAGGATAAAAGAGTAATTTTGTGAAAGTGCAGAATTTGGAGCAGCAGTCCATAAGAGAAGAGCAGAATTTTATGAGCAGCAGATTGGAAAGAGAGAAAATAAAGTGCTCCAATATTCGTTGAATAAGCAACAAGTAGAAGTGTGGAAAGCCATTTTTCAAGGAAGGTGGGTGCCTTCACAATCGAAGAGATCAGGTGACTCTTGCTAAGTTGGTGCTTAACGAAAGGAGTTGGTGCTCCTGTAGGTTGGTGCCTACAAAACTGTAATTTGGGGATTGGTGTCTCCAGTAGGTTGGTGCCTACAAATTTTTGAGAAATATATATAAAGAAAGAAGTTTCTCCGTGGTTTTCTCCCGAAAGGGTTTCCACGTATATCTGTGTCTACTTGCATTAAGTTTTGTGTTCTTTGATTGATTTGATATATTCACATTGCTCGTGATTATAGATCTAAGTTCAAGTATTAAAGTTTGAAATAATATCATAACATTGATTACGTAATGTCCCCAATGGACATTATTTTACCCCTAAACGGATTTTAGGCAATCCCAACTTTAAATATGCAAAATACAAACAAATTGCAGCCAAACAAAAATCTGATTTTTGCAGAAAATTAAATCTAGGGCAGCGAACAGAAAATAATGGATAACTCCAAAAATACTTGCTCAAATCTCTTGAAATTTTAAATGGAGCTTGCTAATACAATAACTGATATTATAGAACTGTTTTTAGAATTTTTCAAATAACAGAATGCTGCCAGAAATTTACAGCATACCCTAAATAGCTGAAAACTTCTAAAATTAATATCTTTTGCTAGAGAAGTCCAAATGAGCTGAAACTTTGGATCTTGGGCCACAAAAATATGAAGAATAATATTCCAAAAATAGTTTTTGCACAGCAAACACGAAACCCTAATTTTGCCCTAAAAAGTAGGTCGCCCAGCACATTTAGGGCATCAATTCAGCTCCAAAATTGACAAGCTAGGGTAGATCTCTCACTACCGAAGAATGCCCTGCTAGCTAGGGATGGATCTCTCACCACCGAAGCTAGGGTTCCCGTGGGATCTTACTCCACAAGCTGGATATTTGCAAACAGCAGTTGCACATGAAAGAATATGCATAAGCTACAAGCTTAAGACACAAATTAGAAAATATCAAATGGTATGGAATATGTTTCCCTTCAAGTCGACTTCTCCTTATAAAGGAAGAAGAGACCCAAAACAACCTCTACAATATCCAATTAGTTCCCAAGGATTTTCCCTATGCAAGCATTTAATATTTTCCCATATTAAATGCTTTTCCCAACAACTTTTTCCCTCCTAATGCAAGTCACATTTTTCTAGGGGAAATACATAGTAAAATGGGCATTTATCCTTTCTATGTTCCCATTCCCCTTTTTAAGGCAAGTCGCCTTTTCACCTAGGATGGATAACAATTTATATTTGGGCCTTTTCCATCCTTGATTTAATAATTATTAAGTCATATAAATTATTATAAGTGCTTTATATATTTTTTTTCTTTTATTAATGGCACTTTATAATAATTAAATATAACTTAAGCCACCTTTATATTTTTCTTTGGCCGTCGGGTTGACAAAATAGGCCAAAGGTCTTCGAATGGGAAGGGGATATTACAGATTCACCCCCTCTCGGTATTATCTTGTCTTTGAACAGGATGGTGCCTTAAAGTCTTAGATATGTCCGATTTGATTAAGAGGTTCAACATTTGTAATGAGTCCAGATAGCAAAAAAACTATTAAATTACCACTATGCCGTCAAACATTTGTCCGCCTTTTGACATATCCTAATTGATTCCATGATATCAACTATCGTTGTCGTTATAACTTCGGATATTATCCCGATCACCTTGTTACATTTCTAGAGAATTGGCTTCTTTATTTGGCACCATAACTAGGTTGCCCATGTTAATGATTTTAAGCATTTTCTTCACCTTCTCAACTCTCCACTTTGCTATAAGTAGATCGTCCTCAATAGTATCCCAAAATTATTTACAACAATATGTGCAGAAATCTAACACCAAATTTAAATTTTTATAACCTCGAGAATTGATTTGGCAATTCAATGAAAAAGAGACCTTTGGGACCAACTTAAACAAGTCGAGGGTACTTCGCCAAGACTATAGAGACTCGTAGAAACTCAATAAGACTTGCCACCCAGCCATCACAATAACATTTAAAAAGTTCCTTTTTTATCTTTTGCAATTTGACATGCACTGAATGAGCAAAGAGAACTCTCATGCAGGATTTTCCACCTTTGACAGGTTATTGACAAATTGAAATTATGAAACATTGTGTGCAATATCCTATAGTTTATGAATTTATTATTTTTTGAGTTTTGGCTGAGCTCTTTTTAAAGTCCAAGTATGACTGCTACAGTCAGGTACATGTCTTGTAAATATGGATTCTACCTCATCTAATGAAAAAACCACTTCTTTACCATAGCGTTGGTATGGATATGTTGAAAGAAGTCCTCACGTACCTAGCATCTTGGATGCTTGGTCAGAGCCTGTTGAAATATCACTTGTGGGATAACACTTGAAAATGCACAAAATATATGAAAATTGCAGCAAAGTAAAATTTCTGATTTTTACATAAAATGACCAGCTACGGCAGCGAATGGTATTTAATTGATATCTCACAAAATATTTGTCCAAAGTGCATGAGATTTTGAGGGAAGCTTGCTATAATAATAATAAACACTAGAAAAATATTTTTGGAATTTTTAGAATAATATATTGCTGCCAGAAAATTACAGAATGCCCTAGGCAGCTAGGAAACTTCAAAAATTCATCTCCTCAAATATGCATGGAAAAATTATGAAACTTGGGAAATAACATCTATTAATATTGAGAATGAAAACCAACCTCCAGATCTGAAAAATGACACCTGGAAGCCCTTAAAAACACTGCTGCAAATTTGGAACTGAGTAGATAAAACCCTAGAAAATAGATAAAAATCTGAATTTCTAGAAATAACATCTACCAATGATATAGAAGAGATCCCAACCTCCAAATCTAGAAACGGCACACTGAAACCCTCCCAAAAATCGTGCAAAATCCCAAAGTGGGTCGCTCCCCTTGGGAAGAGGCCCAAAACCCTCAAAAGTGTCTCCAAATATGGCACCAAAATCTGCTCTAATCGCTGCCACAAATCAGATCTGAAAACCCTTGATTTTTCTCCACAAAAAGCCCCAAAAATATTCCAAAACCCTTCTCTGAAAATTCTAAAATTAATCTCTGAAAATCAGCCCTGAATCAGCTCCAAAATGACAAGCTAGGGTGGATCTTTCACCACCGAAGAATGCCCTACTAGCTAGGAATGGATCTCTCACCACCGAAGCTAGGGATCTTGTGGGATCTTACTCCACAAGCTAGATGATAGCAATCAACAGTTGCTCAATGAAAATCATAAGTGTGCATGCAAGAATGAGCTCTATCACTCCCCAAACCTCCTTTTATAACTTTTCATTACCTTTTTCCAAGTTGGGAGCTCCATGTGGGACTAAAAGTGACTTAAGTGACCCCAACGAAGAAATAGAATAATAAAGTACCATAAGTCACCCCAACGAAGAAATAGAATAATAAAGTACTATGAGTCCCCCTCAATGACAAAATATAACAATTATTACCACCAAGTCGCCCAACTTAATGTCAACGACAAAATATAACAAAAAAAGCAACGTGGTAATAAGTCATCTATACCCAATAGCCTCTAGAGTCTTTAGCCCCTTGGGTATGACCAAGGCTAAGACTAAAATTTGGCCCTTAGGCTCTCGGCGAAGGAAAGGGGACATTACACCTATGATTAGCGAGAAAGCTTGTGTGCAATATCCTAAAGTTTATGAATTTATTATTTTCCAAGTTTGGATGAACTTTTTTGAAGTCAAAATATGACTGCTACAATCAGGTCCATGTCTTGTAAATATGGATTCTACCCCATCTAATGAAAAAGCAACTTCATTAGCATGGCATCGGTATGAATATGTTGAAGAAAGTCATTCTTGGGTACTTAGCATCTTGGACACTTGGTCAAAGCCTGTGATTAGCAGAAAGGTCTCTGTCTCTACCAAAAGACTCCAGTATGCCCCAACTGCCGATGCTTTGTAGTAGCCCACAGCAGTCAATTGGGCACCCTTCCTTGACTACGGTTTAAGGAATTGGTTGTTGTACAAGCTCACCCAGCTTTGTGTTCCTTTGGGCTCACCTCACAAACTTCTGTTGTTAGAGGCTTAGTCATCCTCCTACAAAGTACATTTTGGCATGCCGAAGACCTTGTAACACCTTCAAAAATACATTTATAGCTCTTGAATGTGGAAGCAGGTTTAGTAATTATTACATGGGTGCTCATTTTGCAATCCATCTGATCCGCACCACTGGAGCCATGACCTTGTGCAGAAAGGCAATGCCACACTTAAATATAAGCGGTGAACTGTAGAATGTGCAGAAAAGACAAGTCTGATATGCAGAAATGCAACTTCTATTCAATATGCAGAATAAGGAAAATCACAGATGCATAAAATAATCAGTTAAGACTAAGAGGGCAAGCTCTTGTGATCAGAAAAGCAATGCTTCCTTGTTAATTAGTCTAGATTGATGGACAGAATCATGCAAGATCCCTTGAGGCTGAAGAGCACTAAGTCTTCAAGAGAAATGTGGAGACTTGCGCGGCTGCGAGGCTGCACACAAGATCAAGAATGAATGCATTCTCACCAACTGCGCAGAGAATGATGTAAGGACAATATCACATAGGCTTGATCTTTCGGTGTAGATGTCATGAAATCTATGTTGATTAATTCCAAAGGTTAGGATGGAACCAATAAAGGTGTGTAAAGTCCTAGCTTCATGTACGTATGCTTTGCAATACAAGGAATGCAAGACTTGATGTGACACTCCACGTCTATGCACATGTGCGGCCAACAAAAATGTGATTGCAATGTGGCTAGAATTTTTGTAGAGCCGAAGTGCCCTGAAATCTTGGTGTAGTGCGCCTCTCAAATGAATCCTTGGCAAGGTACACCATCAGATACACAAAGATGTCCAAGCTTGTCAAACAAGTAGAACCCTGAACTTGTTCACCATACAACAGACCAATATAGACATCTATGAAGCCCTTGTCATTTGAGTTGATGGATACCCAGTCTGCGAAGTTGTGTTTGTGTGTGTGTCCAGTACTGTGATGAGCGCATAAATCATTGATCAACTAAGGCAATGTGCGGCCGTAATATCCTTTCCTTCTTGTGTTTTATCATGAGATGGAACTACTGTAGGGAAGTGTCGTAGTGTGCAAAGTGTGCCTCTCAAAAGATTCTCTGGCATGATGAGGCATTAGGTACACATATACAAGCTTATAGAAAAGCTTGCTGTATAAGTAGAACTCCCCAACCTATTTACCATACAATAGAGTGATATAGATGTCTGTGAAGTCCTTATCAGTTGAGTCGATGGATGCCCAGTCTACGAAGATGTGGCCACATATGTCCAACGCTGTGATGAGCACGTGAACTAGCGATAAGGCAATCTGCACCCTTATTATCCTTTCCCTTCTTGTGCTTTATCACGATATGGTAACTGTTGCAGGTATATCATCAATTTCATGTGGTCCACATTCTCCATCTTGCTTTGAGTTTGCAAGAACTGAAATGCATTATGATCAAAATTAATGATTGTTTACTTACACAGAATTTAGTGCCAGCAGTGTTTAACTGCTTACACAATAACATATAATTCTTTCTTGTGGGTGGAATACCATTAAACCGTGACGTTGAACATCTTTGTGTGGTACGCAACCAGATGTCCAAGTTACATTAGTACCACATCGAGTGAACAGTCAGATGCATCAATGTGAAGGATAAAAGAGACCATAATGTTGGGCATTGCAAGACTAGGTATTGCATTGAGGCATCGTTGATATCCTCAAACATGGTGTTGCGCAAATGTCCAAAGGAATGAGAATTTCGGGTACATAATCTAGTTGAGAGGCCATGCTATCCACGGGAAACCGAGAACAAACCTACAAAGGAAGTTGGCGAGCCCAAGAAAACTCCTCAAATCAATGAGATTGCATTGAGTTGGCCAATCTTGGATCACCTTGATTTTATCGGGGTCTAGATGAATATTGGTGCGATCAATGATGTAGCCTGTACTAAATGTTCACAATGTTGAATGTACACTGTAATGAAATTACTTAGATATATCTGCATATCAGCAGCAATATATCTCTAAAGAACACCAAAATATAGAGAAATTATCATGATATGCAAGTATGATGACTTGGCCACATTGAGGAGGAAACGTCCAAACCATACAATACAACTCAAGTGCTCAATAGGATTATCATCTACAAGTTACTACCTCCTATTTATACCCTACTAGGCTATGCAAAGCACCAAGGCCAACCTACTAAGCATATGATGCATAAATAAATGTGATATGACATGATAAGGGATTATGTTAGCCACAAGTCGGCCATACATATCCTAATATATGATCTAGGATTAAGGTCATAACATACACTTGGCTAAGTTATCTTGCAACTTGTGCTTGCGCAGTGTCTAGGACGTGCAATGCATGCTCCAAGTGTTCCTCCCGAGTCTTGTTGTAGATGAGGATGTTGTCCAAGTAGATGATGGGGAAGGAGTTGAAGAAACGACTGAAGTATGTCATCCATTAGGCCCATTTATGTTGTTGGCATGTTGGTCAAGACAAAAAGAATAACTACCCATTCATTGAATCCTTCCTCTATCATGAAAGCTATCTTCCAAACATCTTCAGGATGGATCAAAACCAAGTGGAAACCTAACTTCAAATCAATCTAGGGAAGTATTGAGCACCTCAGAGCTGGTCAAGGATGTCATCAAAGTGTGGCAATGGATACCAATTCTTCACCATGATTTTGTTGAGTGGTCGATAGTCTATGCAAAGGTGCCAAGTCCCACTTTTCTTGGAAGTGAGAACAATCGGACTCCAACAAGGAGAAGAGATGAGTCTAATTTTGCCTTGATCAAGGAGCTCTTGTATTTGGCATTGGACTTCATCATTCTCCTAAATTGACCTACGATACATGGTGTTGTTCAAAAGAGGGATCAAGGAACTAAATTGCAGTAGTTTTTTTCCATAGTGCATTGGAAGGCCTTTTGGTTCTACGAAGATGTTGCCATGTTGCTTTAGTAACTTGTCAAGTTAAGGTTGTTGCGATGATGCTTGCACAAGATGTGTTGCCAATGCCTTCTTACTCTCCATGCAAGTGCTTCGGGCAAGCCATGAGTAGCACGAACTTCTACATGTGCAAGATGAGTTTGCAGCATTGTTTGGCAAAGACCAATGTGATCTTGGCGATTAGAGATGACTTAGAGAAGTCAAAGAGCTAATCTTTAACATGAACAGTTCGATTCGCCGTGGGCTTGGCTCAATATGTAGCATTGTTGGCAAACAAGTATGGTCTTCCCAACATTATGTCTCAAACCTCTAGAAGTATGATGTCACAAGTGATGTTGTCCTCCATGGACTTGACTTTGTACCGAAAAGTACATTGTTGTTGGACCCGAATATCTTTCCCTAACTAGAGCCATCCAAAAAGTAGGGGCGAGGTATGCCACAATGGGAAGTGTGAGGCATTAAGTTGCATCTTGAAAAATGATGTCTTTTGACTCCCACTATTGATGATGACATGCCAAGGGGATGCTTGCATTCCTTTCAAGTGTCGGTGGGAATGGTTGTAATAATGCTCAAACAAGAACTATTTGGATACATGTCGTTGATGGCATTAAGACCTAATGGAGATTGCACAAGAAAGGGTTGTTGTCAACAACATTCAAAAACGTTGTGCGTGTGTTAGTGATGTCAATGACACTTGTCTCCTAATTCCCTCTTGCCTTTGTCTAATGTAGAAGACACATGAGGATTCTATTATTGTGCAACCTTCTTAGGTTGCTCTACCTTGGGATGTACATGTTGCTTCCGCAAAGGGGGCTATGATGGTGCATTGTGGGATGGTTGGCTCTTACACAAGGCGATGGATGAAGAGGGGAAACGTTTCTCCATCTTTGTATGGGCCTCAATCTTGGCAACATTGCAATATGTTTTGCCCCAAAGAATTGGAAGTAAAGAACTCCATCTTTGCATGAATACAAGGTGAAGGTTTGTTTAGGTGAAGGTTTGTTGATGTACTTCAACACCTTAAGATGTTCCCTAAGATCTTCATGCAGGCGCTCAATGCAATTGTGGAACTCATTAGTGTAGTCTTCTACCAACTAATCCTATATAAGGAAATTACTTAGATAGACTCTGAATATCAACAGCATTAGAAAACCAAAGAACACCATAATAGAGAGACGAAAGCACAATATGCAAGTAGAATGACTTAGCCACTTCAAGGGGGCAACCTCCAAACCATACAATAAGACTCAAGTGCTCAATATGATCATCATCTATGAGTTACTAACGCTTGTATATACCCCTATGTAAACCACTAAGGCTGACCTATTAAGCATATGAAGACATAAATAAATATGATACGACATGTTAAGAGCTTATGTTAGCCACATGTCGGCTATACATATCACAATATATAACATAGGATAAAGGGCGTAGCATGCCCCTCCCCTTCAAAGCAACATTTTTCCCAATGTTGAGAGTTTTTGGACGCTATGTTAGACAAATGTAGTCCTCAACATTGATGATCTTTAGATGTCGGTATAGGAAACCTTCCTCCCATGTTGCAATTTCATTGTCGTGATTCTACTTGATTAGATACTCATTAATTACCCTCTTCTTCACCCTCTTAGTGTGTGTTTAAAGAACTTTCTTACGTTCCAAACTGATTTGGCCTTCGTTATCAAGCTTCAGTAACTTTGTTTATGCTGAAGCATTGTGTAATGAAATTATTTGAGCTAGAAGTGTGACTATCATATGACAAAGGAAAACTCAGTTTGAGACTAGAGAGTATTCCATGTTGGTGTTCACTATGTTCTTTGACTGTTTAAACCTTTGGTTGGATCTTCAAGTTTGAGATCGTAGATGATGGCTGGAAATTAGGAGATCGTTTGGGAAAATGTCTCTCATAGGTGGTGTGGCTAATGGCATATCCTCCACAATTACTGAATACTTTTCCACCCTTTCTTGGAATTTTGGTGGCATGTGGGCAAGTGACTATGTTTCTTCCATTAAAAATAAATGTGTTGCGGGAAATTTGATCATCTACATATAATGAGAGCTCACCATTGGAGGTGAATTTACACACAACCCTTTCAACTCAAACATCTTATCTTTTGAACAAAAACGCAAGAACAAGTCTTGGAAGTTCATTTCAATCATGCCCAAGGTTGTGAGCCATTGTACTCCCAAAACAATATCTACTCCACCGTGGGAATAACAAAAATAGGTGAATCTAGCTTGTAGTCTCCCATTTCAAGTTTGATACTATAGCATTTGCCTGAACAACTGATTGTGCACCATCTACAATCATGACCTGAAATTTTAGAGCTAAGTAAATAAAACAGTTTAGACGTGTCGCCTACATATTATTGATAAAATTATGTGTAATCCCTGAGTCAATCAATATTGTTACCTTATGTTCTTTTAGAATACCCCTTACCTTGAGGGTTTGTGGGGAGATAACACCTGACATTGCATGGCAAGAAATAGTCGGTTCAAACTCTCCAAACCCTTGTAATCCATAACCTCTACTTCGCTTTTTTCATTTTTGAATTCATCATTAATGTTTTTGACTTCATCATTAATGGCCTCAATGTAGAATAACTTCTTTTCAACACATCTATGTCCTTTATTGTATTTTCTATCACAATTGAAACATAAGCCTTTTTCTCATTTCTCTTCAATTTTTTGAAGAGTTGGTCTAGTAGGGTCGAGGGAATGATTGTGTTGGAACCATACTCTCTTTGTTAGTAGTGAAAGTCCTTTGTTTGATCATATCTCTTTCTCTCCCATCAAGAAACTACTATGGATTCTACTACAAAAGGCGAACATCAAGTTGGATGTTATCCTTGAGACCACCCAAGAAAAGATCATTTAGATGATCCTTTGAGATGCCATCCACACGTAAGGACAAATTTTGGAATTGTTGGATATAATCCTTGACTATCCTTGTTTGTCACAGCTTTGTTATCTAGCTAAAATAGTTCTCTCGTGACATTGTTGTTGTAGAGTGCATCTCGAGCCCATCTGTGAACATTGACCATGTAACAAGAAGTCCTTTGTTTTCTTATGATTACACAACCATCTATACCAAATGAATTGTTTTAGTTCCAGATAAAAGAATACCATTACCACCTTTTGTCCACTTGGACTTGATGCGGACTAAAAAAAAACTACATTTGATTGATCCAAGTGCCTAGATCGCTCCCACCGGACTTGCACATTTCCACTTTTGGAATCATGTTCGCCACTAGCTATAAGATCCACCAAGTTGTGTAGAGGATCCACTCTAGTTGGCTTGATTTGAATTTTTAGTGTGCATTGCTTAGGATCCCGTGTGATTTGAAAGGGAATTCACGACCGTAGTCATGAACAAAGCACTAATTACCATCAACTCCTTCATTGATTCAAATCTTGCCTTCATTTCACCCTTCACTGAGCACAAGCTATTGTCAAACTTTGCTTTCACATTGGTGAGGTCATCTTATACCTTCTCTTGAGGATGGGTAATTGCCACTAATACAACGGAATTCAAGACTCAAAATCTATATCTTCCTTGATTGAGTCATCCTTGAATGCCCCTTCCCTTGGCCTCTAGTTGACTTTCCAATCATGATGTACGGTTTGGGTCTTAGGATATTAGGAGTAGGGTAGGAATTTAGGGTTTGGGGTTTCTCGTGGAGTTCGGCCTAATAGAGATCAACACAAATAACAAACCCGAAGTAAAATTTAGAGAGCTTTCAAAATGTAAAAACCTCGAGAAATTCCACAATTTACGGCCAAGGAAACGAATTTGTGAAAAACCTAAAATGAATATAACTTCCACAAAACAAATCAGAATAAGCTGAATTTTGGAGGGTAAATTTCTATAATTACGTCGTAACTCCAAAGAAAACAATTGCAAAAAAAAATCGCAGTGGCTTACAACATATAGGTGAACCCTAAAAACAAGGTTTCAACCTAATTTTGGCCCAAATATTGATACCACTTTAAGAAAAATATTTAGATAGATCTGAATATCAGCAGCAATAGAACACAAAGGAACACCAAAATAGAGAGAAGATCACAAAATGCAAGTAAAATGACTTAGCCACTTTGAGGGGGCAACCTCCACACAATACAATAAGACTCAAGTGCTCAATATGATCATCATCTATGAGTTACTAACTCCTATATATATCCTTTTATGCTATGTAAACCACTAAGGCTGGCCTACTAAGCATATGAAGACAAATAAATGTCATATGACATGTTAAGAGATTATGTTATCCACAGGTCAGCTATACATATCCCGATATATGACATAGGATTAAGGGCGCAGCATCCTTCCGCTATCCTAACTATTGGAACTTCATATAATCTTCATAGTGTTTGAGGGCGTAGAATTCCTTCTTTGAGCACCGTCAAATTCATCCCAATTCCAACCGGGCCGAATGCTTTCTCGCGTTTTGTGTTATATGTTCTCCATTAGTGGGAATTTGAAATGGACATCTTTAATAGTACGAAGGCAATCTCTTCATCATCGAAGCAATTGATGGAGAAGAAGGCCTTGAGCTGTCGAATCTATTTATCCAATGTTACAATGTCAATCTTGCCTTCAAACATTGGGACGTAGAGATTCACTCTAGCCTTGAAAAGGGTTTGATGTTCAAACCTCTGGTCAGCAGATTGTGAGAAAGAGGATGTCGATGTCAAGTAGAGCATTATTAATTTGCTGAATTGGCCAAAGAGTTCAGAGTGTTGTGCTGCTATGGCATCCTTTATAAGCTTCTAGACGTTTGGGTCTGCCTCAAGTTGCTTCTAGGTGTCAATCATCTTGCTCTTGTTATAGTGTTCTTTTGGATAGACTCAAACAGAGCACACTTCTTGTCCTTCCCCTCTCATTACGCTCACATATTTACATGTATAAGAAAGATCTATGCTTTGATACCAATGATCCGCACTGTGAGGCCCAAGACCTTGTGCAGAGGGGGCCAATGCCACTCTTAGAGATGAGCGGTGGATTGTAGAATGAACAGAAACTAAATGGATTTGTTTGCCAGACACATTCAAATGCAAAAGTGTGATATGCAGAATTGCAACTTCTATTCAATAAGCAAAATATGGAAAAAGTACAAATGTATACAATAATCAGTAACTCTAAAGAGGGCAAGCTCTTGTGATCATAATGGGAATGATTCCTAGCTGATTTGTCTGGACTGATGGAAAGAATCTAGAACTACAAATGTGTTTGAAGGTTAGATACTCAGGGCATGCTAACTATCTCCTATCTAGTCTGTGTGCTTTCTCTAGACTCGATGGAAGCGTAGGTCGCATAAAAGATAGATGCTTGAGTTGATATTGAATGCGTATTTTTACATATATGATTAAAATGATCGCAATACAACTGACAACGGTTGCACGAGAAACAGTCACAAGATGCTTCGTCTTCCATAACGGAGCGATGGATCTGATCCACCATGTGGCATGTTGAGGGGATGCTATAAAATGGCGCAGGCATAGAGTGCAGCATGCTGCGTAGCAGTGGGATGCTGACACGTGGATACAGATTGTAGACGCTTTGCACAGAACTGTGCAGACACGCAACATTCTGGGAAGCAAGCCGCAGGTGTGTGGAATGCTGCAAGGTTGCAATGTGTTGCAAAACACTGCAAGAAGCTGAGAACGCTGTGCAGCAGCGTGCAGCATTTCAGAAGTTGTGAATTCTGCAATATGCATGCGTGGGGCTGCACAAATTGCAAGAACTGTGGAGTAGATGTGCGGCGTGTATGGGACTACAAGAGCAATGCACCAAGGTACTACAAGGCTTTGTGAATGGAGCAAAATGTTGGGCAAGTTGCATGACGTTGTGGAGCTGCATCATAGTATGTGGAGCTGCACCGTAATCTGTGAGGAGCTGCACCAATGCTGGAAGATACTGCGAGATTGTACGTGTTCTGCGAGGGTGAGGATCACAATGTCTTCAAGAGAAGTGAGAAGGCTTGCAGGCTGCGCACAGATCACTATCTTAGCCTTCCAATCGAAAGTTAGGATTGTACCAACCATTACCAGTTCCTTTGCAACAATAAGAATCCTTCCACAAATATCCTTACAAAATCAAAAAAATATAACACAACACAACTTGCTCCTTGTAACCATGACTTAATAATTATAAAAATAACATTACAAACTCAAAACTCGAAAAAAAATATAAGTTACTATCATAACAAGGTTTACAAATTCCTATAAAAATGGATGAAATAAATATTCATGGAATTGTAAGTTGTGTTTATAAAAAGTTTTTATAAGATTATATTAAATAGTTCTTTGAATATACTGCGTATAAGTGAACTGTTTACTTTTTGGGTACAAATAAATATAATAAGCTTATAACATGGTTGTAAGTAATTACTACTTTTCAATGAAGCGAATAAAGTTATAGGCCTATAATTACTACTTTTTAATGAAGTGAATAAAGTTATAGGCCTATAATTAATAAAGTATTTTATAAAAACGCAGAAATAATAAAATTTGATACAGGTCAAAAGAACAACTTCTAATGTACACGGTGTGGTGTTTGGTAAATGGGTGCTTTCCGATAAGAGAGACCCAGGTTAATATCTCCCCAATGGACACCGCCGTTAATGGGGCACTGTGATAATGTAGTTAAAATCCTGGCCACGAATACAGTGCTTAAATATCCCATCCTTTGTATGGTGCCATGTCTGAACTGGGGCCCGGTAATGCCCCCAATTACCCCTCAGCAAGAAATTATTATTTTTAACTTTCCATCTATATATATATAATTTATGTTGTCCAATGCGGACTGCAAGAGAGGGATAACTTTGCACAGCAAGGGCACAGATGAGCAAGAAAAACATGATAGAATCCAGACAATCAATGTCGGAATCTGCAACTTTGAGAAGATATGACAGCATGAGCAGATCAGTGTAAGCTATAGGACTCCAGTACGAAAAGTTAAAGAACTGACATGGCTGGAGATGGAAGAATTGAAGGATCTATAAATCCCTAGCCACAGCCGTTCACCAGAGAAAGAATGGGATTGTTTTAGCTATTATAAAGGGATTTATTTCACTATTCATTCATTCACCACCCGCCATTTGAAAAGGACAAATTAATTCACCAAATGACCTTAACTTTGATTAATTTGCCAAATGACCTTAACTTAAAATAGTCCGAGAAAAGACCGGTAAATATCAATTATTTATGATTAAAATCGCCAAACACAGCATCTCAGTACCTGTATTATAAAATACTTAGCAAAGCTACAACCAAGCTACCCATATCTCAACAGTGCATTCTCCTTTAAATGGCCCTGTGGACCTTGTCAGTGGTTATTGTTAGTCTTCCTGCTCAGAAGATGTCCCAACAGCAAAGATTCCTTTATGCGTACTGTAAACGTAATTAGTTACTAGTGGACACCTCGTAGGGGTGTGTTCATGCCTATACATCTCTTGTATTGTATTTTACATCTTGAACATTTATTATTCTTTATTTGAATATGTAAATACTTAGATATTTTCCCGTGCATACATGTTTATATCAATTTCACAAATCTCCACCCCAAAATTCATGATATTCACAAATGGACATAACCCAATTTCAAGTAACTCCATGACCGACATCAAGCACCTCCATCTTTACACTTCGGTGATCGAGTTTGACTTCACTTGGATAAGCATATATTTCACAAACAACATCATAATAAGTTGAGACAAATCTAATATGGGATAAGTTGAGACCCATCTAATATGGGCCCTTCATTATTCTCCAAGTTGTCAGCACCAATGTTTTTGCTTGGAACTTCCACCTGAGCTTGATATCCATTATATTATCAACATGAGCCAGCTCAAGCAATACGATCCATCTCAATTAGAGGAGGAGGTTTCCATCATTCATATCAAAGTTACCAATCCAAATTTACAACCACCATCCCTTGAGGACACTTTGCTCAATGTTCAGCATCACTCCAATAAAAAGAAGCAGACAACTAGTTACCTGGTCAGTCTCAAAAGCAATCTCTATACAGAAGCCAATGAGGAGATGATGAGAATGACTCAATTTCCTCTCTTGCAATTATCAATCTAATAAAAAATAGATGCATGTACAGTTGGACCCATTTACTAGAGCCCTTAATGGAACCATGTATGATGGTCTGATTCACGTGTTCGTGCATGCCCAGTGCTTGTGCACTTTGCACATGCTTGCCCTTATACAGCTAGCACTCAACCTTGGCCTTTGTAAATCTACTTAAGACATGCTAACGAAGAGTGTTAAACATCAATTTTGGCGGCTATCTTCATTGTTTAATTGTAGACTCCTCAGTTTCTTGCAGTAGGTCCTCTGAGGCCATATCAGAAGCAGATTTAATCATATACCATTTAGTTTTACATTGGTGTCTGCACTCTTAAGGACATACATACATTTTTACCTCACACAACAAGTTAAAATATGATAGAAACGAGGAGGAAATCGGGAGAGAATTTGGCAAAGTACCTCAAAATATCTGCATTCCAATCATTTGGTTATCCTGATACACACCCATTACTGGCATATCTTCATTGTTTAATTGTAATCTCCTAGGTTTCTTGTAGTGGGTTTTCTGAGGCCATATCATAAGCAGATTTAATCATTTACTATTTAGTTTTACATGACTTTATGTCTGATTGTATTATAGTGTCTGCACTTTTAAGGGCATACATACATTTTGACCTCACAAAACAAGTTAAAATACGATAGAAACGAAGAGGAAATTGGGAGAGAATTTGGTGTACCTCAAATTATCTGCAATCCCATCATTTGGTTATACTGATACACACCCATTACTTGCAATGCCTAGTTCCATAAACTCTCCAAAATGCCCATATAAAAGAGATATGCTCCTACAAATAATTACCATACGAGGATAGGTGACCCCATTGTTCAATTTTTAATATTTTTGTTGGGTTCAAAAAGGCTTATTTTTGGGTTACTCAGATCAACATCAGAACTTTAAGCATGACACAAGGGGAAAAAAATATAAAAAGCAAAAGACAACATTTTGCTGGCCTGTCCAAGGGGAGCCCAGGAAATGTATTCGAAAGAATAAAAACACTGAATAAATATATAGCGTAGACTGTAGAAACTTCTGGTCTGCTTGATATATTCAGAGATACCATATGATTCATGAAGATGGTAAAGTGATTTAGCCAAAATGCAAAGGAATACCTTCACAAAGACAATGACATTTAATCTGTGGTTTTCAAGGACATTGACAACGATTTAAAGATTAATTATTACATCAAGATTCTGCAATCTTACCAAAGGAGAAAATTTCAGTTACCAAGTCTGTCAAGAAAGCTAGAATTATTACCAAACCGTGGTGAGTGAAAATAGTTAAGAGTCTAGCTCTCTCATAGAAAGATGCCCTCGTAGGCCTCCAGAGATATACTTCACAAAATAAAATACAGGAGAGCCATCTTTAAATTTGTTAGATGTGGTTTCCAAATTCATTAATTTTCAACACTTTTCAAAGTTTCAAATGCATAGGGACAAAATCTGAAAGGGCAATCACCTTTGAACTAGACAATTTACCATGACCTTATGCCAGCTAACATAGAATAAGACTACAAGTCTACAACCAAATGCTACCACAACAAAGCGTTTTGTCAAAATGCATATCTAATCCTCTTGCTGCCATGTTACTCTTGCAGTCCTTTAGGATCAGTCATACCATCTGAAGCAATCTAAAAGCCAGGAATGTGATAACTGGTAAGGTCCCTGACTGTAGCAGGCATAAGGAATGCCAAGAACAAGTAATTAAACTGAACTTGAACACGAGAACTGGAAACTACATTACAAAAACCAAAACTAAGTTAGGCCGACAACTAATTTCTTAACCCTCTTTAGGTATATAAGACTCCCAATATTCGCATAATGTCCAACAGAACAGAAATTATTCTCATTTTCAAATATGGTTGTCTTTATAGTAATCTCATCTTTCCTCAAACATTTTAAATTTTGAATTTAAAGAGATGCATCCCATCGACATGGAGCTTCGAAGTCAAACCATACCATATTGTCATATTGCCCATTAAGCCAAAAAAAAGAATCTTAGTTTCATGGTTTTCTGTGCAGAGTGTTTGCTACAGCTATCATCAAAAAGATGAATTGCCTAATGGAGAAGCAGTTAGACATTCTGCACTGGGATTTTTAAGAGAGTCTAAAATTTGCATCATTTCAACCCTAGCACACTCAATTATAACACTAAAAAATATGTATTAGAATAATACATAAATGCCAAGTGCTTGCATACAAAAATATCATAGATAAATAATGGCAACCAAGAGACAAATGATCACATGCACAAGACTGATCTCATAATCATATTGATGATTCACGAATCTGAAGCAAGAAACATGAAATCTACATGCAAGTAAAATATTGGTATGCAATCACCCTAACTATCGTATCGCGCATGAAATCGTATTCAAAGCGCTTTAACTGAAGTTGTAGCATAGGAGGAAAATCAATGAACAGAACACCCTTCTTTGCATCCTGAAAGCACCAGAGCACATCAGTACTCATTATTTCAATGATTCGGATAAAATGTTTTGCTGGTTATTGAAAGAACAAAACATCAACAAAAATGCAGGACACAGATTCAAACATCTATTGGTTAAAATCACTCGCAAACCTAACAATTCAAAAAACAAGCAAGCAGATTCTTACGAACTTCACACACAGGAAAGCATAAAATAAAATGTTCTCAACCTGTAAACCATGTTGTTCAGCATGGTACTTATTATCTCCTTCAAGGCATTCAACTTCAACATATTTATCAAATGATGCATAGACGTCTCGGCACCCTTTGACATCAAGCTGCAGATCTGTACAAGAAATTTCACATAGAGACAAATTGAAGGAGCAACGAGGAAAAAATAGAAGCCAAGCAGCATACACAAAATAACCTTAGGTAGAAGGAAAATACCATAGAATGACTCTTTCCTTGTTGACTTGTAATCTACATTTATGCACTCAATATAATTCATGTGATGGCCCTCAAAGAGTTGTTGTATTGTACCCTCAACAACTGCCCCCTGAAAGATTACAAACAACAGAGGATATTACAATCAACGAGAGAGTGTAATTCTATTTGAATTATTAGTTATTTCTAAAAAATCATGAACAATGTACCAAAAATAAAAAATACTTCCTCTTAGTACATAAAACTGAAAATAAAGCACCTTCATCTTGTCTTCTAGTTTCTCGGACAGCACTCTATTTAACTCCTGAACATCATGTTGCATGAAGGAATCATATGTATCCCAGCCGAAAGATTTTGTCAGCTCTTTTGTTGCAACACTGCTAAACTCTGTAAGGCCAATGGAATGCTACCAGATGGCATGTCATTTTCAGTTGTAGGCATGTGATACACAGCCTGATAATCATTTAAAAGTAACGAGACAATCATCATTAGGATAATACACTTATGAAGCCCATAACCCATGATGCAGAAACCAAATTACAGCCAACTAATTAACAAAATGTAGGAAATGAAAACTTCAACCACTCAAACTATGAGTAGTAAAAATCAACGCATGCAGGTAAGGAAATGAAAGAAAATAGCCATGAATGCTAGATAATGACAGTAACTGTTGCTTCTCTGATCTAGTGCAAAAAAGGACAACAGTGGAACTATTAAATAACCTTTCTGAAGTAAGGAACATGATATAGTGTTTGAAGAAGTGAGTTCATGTAGCAAGTAGCTCCTTGATTCTTGAGTCCCACAAACCCTGTTTCTTTCTTCGAGTCATATTGCCAACAACTATCAACTTTTCAGACGACAACATCTGCTTCTACAACAAGTGAATCGTTCACCAGATAACCTTTCGAAGGATCATAAATTTCTCCTAGAGGCATAAAAGACGTGAAACCCCAATCACTCTCTCGAGCATTGAACTGATGTTGTGTATCTACAGAAGAAATAGACAAAGCACTAAGTTTGCATCAGAAAAAGGCCGAAAAGGCATACATGTTGAACAATAAAATATTACTCAAGCTTTACACCAAAAACAAATACAACATAGATATTTGATGCAAATTATTTGAAATGAATATCCTGGACAATAGGAAATATACAATTTTGGACGTATCTATCCAGCAAAAACTGGAATTGAACCTTCCTGCGAGTACAAATAATTTGTTGGATAGACAGCTTATATGATTTTTACCATGAATTTGGCCAACTCTTATACATGGCATAAGTAACATCCCATACAAATAATCCAATATATCAAAAGAAGCAAATACAAACCATATTGATATGAATACTGGAATTGAACCTTCCTGCGAGTACAAATAATTTGCTGGATAGATAGCTTATATGATTTTTACCATGAATTTGGCCAACTCGTATACACGGCATAAGTAACATCCCATACAAATAATCCAATATATCAAAAGAAGCAAATACATACCATATTGATATGAATACATATCATAGCTTTAAATGATAAACCAAAAGATTGAAATTGCTACAGCAAAATAAAGATAATTGTAAAAATAATCCTGACCTTTTCGTATTGAATATTTTGAGCTAATCTGATTGACAACAGCCAGGCTAAATTGTGCTTGTCTGCTCCAACCATAAGGTAATGTAGCAGCATCAGCCACATCCAAATACATAGATAGCTGGTGTACATTGTTTCCTTTAGGAAAAATTAGCACCCGCCTGTCTCACAGCAACAAAATTCGGTTCTTAACAAAATTCACTCTCCCTTACTCAAATTAACCACAAATAATCCATAAACGTCAAAATTAAAGTCCGCGTGCTTTGAAGTGATCTGCTGGGGTTTTACACAATGTGAAGCATATTTAAACTGTCTGAATTTTAATCCTTTTGCATTCTGACAGACTTCAACTCCTACAAATGTCACTTCTCACTAACTCAAACTAACCACATTAATCCATGGATTTTAGATTTTACAAGCTTTAAAGTGAATTGCTAGGGTTTTGCAAGCAGAGGAATATATTTATTCATGGAATTTAATGTTGCGGCATGTATGCAGAATTTCCTTCACCCAATTTAATTTAACAGAAATGGAAAACAACTAAGCAGGAAAAATGATTATAGTTCACTTACCATTTAAATTCTCCAACTGTAAAAACATCAGAATAATGTTTCTTCACATTTAACCTTGAAAAGTTATCAATTGCCCAGGTAAATCTAGATGAAGGAGGATCTTCGGGGGGTTGATTTTCCATGGTACTGACAGTCTCGCCTTGCCCTACAACTGAGTGAAAAATATTTTCAAAAATTAGCAAATATAGAAATTAAAGCATTGAGATTTCCACATGTGAACATTTTGATACATGTATAGTATAGTATGGGCATCCTCTTTACTTTCAAACACAGTTAAATGGGTGAGAGATACTAAAAATAATTAGCAAATTTAGCAATTAAAGCTTTGAGATTTCCACATGTAAACATTTAATTTTAGATACATACGTCTGGCAGCAACTGCGCTGTATGAGAATCGTCTCTACTTCCAACCACAGTTGAATGGGTGAAAAACATTAAAAACAATTAGCAAAGTTAGAACTTGGAGGCTTGAGATTTCCACACGTAAGCATCTGAATGCATATGTATAGAATCAAGTGCATTGCATGAGCATAATCTTTACTTCCAAACACAACTGATTCAGGACATGAGCATCATCTTTACTTCCAAATACAGTTGATTGATGGTGTATATATCAACGTGTATCAATCACTGTGAGTGGAAAAAGCTGAAGTAAATAAACGGGACTTTCTTTGCAGAGACCGGGATTCAAATCCTAGACAGAAATGTTCATATGTCAAATTGAGTAAGATACTGCACCCAATTCTAGGTGAGGTATACCTCGACAGAGTAGAATGGGTGCATGTCCTTACATATGTCTGGAATCAACTGGATTGTATGAGAATTGCCTTTACTTCCAAACACAGTTGAATGGGTGAAAAACATTCCAAAACAGTTATCAAATTTAGCACATTTGGACACGTATGTGGATCAACCATGTCACATGAGCATCATCTTTACTTCCAAACACGGCTGATTAGAGACAGATGTATTAAAAAGTATCAATCACTGAGAATGGGACAAGCTGAAGTAAATAAAGCAAATAAATGGGACTTGCTTTGCAGAGACCAGGATTCAAGTCCTAGACTAAAATGTTCATATGTCAACAGAGTACACCAGTTGCATGTCCTGGATGAATTCGTAGCAAATCAAGGCTAACACATGGCGCATCCAATTCCAGCTGTGGCATACCTCAATACACAAGGCCACCACAGGCATGCCGCATCCAATTCTAGGAGTCGCATAACTCAACAGACGAGGCAGCCACACACCGCATCCGATTCTTGGTGCGGCCTATCTCAACATACAAGACCAGGTACATGTTCCAAGTGAATTTGACGTAATATAAACCTGGCATCTAAACCAAAGGGGGGAATTTACGAACCCTCAGAAAATTAACGAATGCTCTAGGGGCACTTCTGAGAACGCGCAATTTTACATTTTTAAAAATACGGAGTTTTACATTCCATTCAAAAGCTAAGACAGGACGCCAGATGTGTCGTATTTAAGTTTAATTTAAATTTGCCTAAGGAAAAATATAACAGCTCAACTGACCTTCCATGGGTTGAGCCCTCGTTGTTATACTCTGAATGCGGTACGAGCATTTCTTCTTCCTCCTGCTGTTGCTGAGATCGAGTCACAACATATACACAAAAATACATATCAGACCCAGAGAAAAACAAACATATATTTATAGCAAATTACTCTGTACAGAGATCAAGCAAAACCCTAAAATTGCTGTTCCGAAAGGTCAAGTGATCGAATCCCTGAGAGATCCAAATTCATATAACGAAAAACCACAAAACCTAAATTAAAAAAAAGTGACCTGCAAAAAGAGAAACGCTAAAGTGAAAAATTTCCGAAAGAGGGATATACAGAAGAATATACATCCAGAGGAGGAGGGGTCATCATCGTCATTGGTGTGTGTATATATACTTTGAGTGTGTGTATATATTTGTAGGTTTGACTCAAATCGCCCCCTGCGAAGAAAATAATGGCAGCAAAATTCTGCAACTGGAAAACCGCGTTCCTTCCTTTGCTTTCGTTTCGTTGGATCGAACAAAAGAGATGAAAGACGAAAGGTTTTTAAAGGGAAGCCCTGAAAAGAGGTGCCCTCAGGTTTTTTTCCTTTTTTTTCGTGCATTGAAATTAACTAAGGTATTTTTAATTGGCGGTCAAGGAATTAAGGTGGCTTGTAGAAGGGAAAAGGGACGTTCTAGACCGCCTTTGAGTCTTATACCTAAGGTTTTATGACTCTCATGCTTGTATGTATCATTAAGAAAAATATGGATTTGCATTAAAATTGCAGCTCAACATATGGATCACATATTTAATTAGGCTTAAAATAGATTTAAAATAGTCGATCACATTCAGCTTACAGAAAACAATATCGATTTCGGGGTTTGTAGTACATCACTGAACAGTAGTTGTCTTGATATTTGCCGCACCTTGGAAAATTGATTCAATGCAATGTGTTTTTAAACATGAATTTTAGTGTTGCGATGAGTTATTGTGATGATTGCTTGTTTCTTTAGAATGCGTGTTGAATTACTACAACAATGTTTGAATTCCTTTAAATGTCTTTCAATAGGTAAATAAAAAAGTGTTATAAGATAGATTCTAGATGCCTAAATTATCTAGGGCACCTATATATTTATAGACAATTGAAATTCAAATTAAAGCACTATTGATTCTCAAACTAATTCAAATAACAAACGAAATGTGAAAATAATCATGACCACAACTAAAGGTGCAACCTTAGCCAAAGTGCATAAAACCCTGGGACCAAGTGCTCTTCATTCAAAATATTCTAGGAACGTAAAGTGTGCATTTAGCCAAGAGAGGGGGAAGAGAGAAAGGGAAAGAGATGTGAATAAAGACCAAATAACGCAATAATAACACTTGTTTTGGTCCAATAATCGACAACTACACGAATACCCTAAAAACGTGTAGTTTGACTACTAATAAATGTTTATAGCCCATTATTTAGGTGTTTGCATGTTCGTCCACTTTGATATGTATGTGTGTGTGATACATATCAAAGTAAAGTGGACATGCTTTATCATATAGGATTATGTGCACCTCAAGTAATTGGAGCAAATTTTGATGTGCCTGTGAGAACATTTACACATGCATAAGTATCAATACCATGAATATGTTAGAATCTAGAAATAAAATATTGAAAATAATACATGTGAATTAGTCACAAAGTTGACACAATGCCATTTATGAACCCAAGTGTCGTTAGTTGCCCCCAAATATGTGTTAAATCATTTATAGTTTATCAATAGACATTTCTAATGACCAAAGTAAAACTAATCCAAGATGTGAGCGTTATACAATATAGGGAATGTGTCCTTTGTGGGACTAGGTGACACTTCATAAGTCATCTTGAATCAAGTTAGGTACTCTGTCAAAGATAGGGCCTCCAATACATATCCTCATTTATATTCCTACCACATTAAACAATAGCAATAAAAGTACCAAAATAACTAAATGTTGAATATAATTGCCCCCTCAAAATTTGAGAAAAATGAGCAGAACGGTGATAATCGGATCCGGAGTTAGAAAATTGGTGTTGCCCTTACGAGAGACTTATATATCATTGTTAGTTTGTTATAAAGAAATTGATCGTAAAAAATGAATAACTTGTGAATCAATAATAAGTGATAGATAATATCAACTTAGGGCTTTTTGCTCCACCACGTATAAAGAAAAAAGTGAATGTTAAGATAGAAACTTACATTGTTTTTACCTTTCACCTTCGCAAATAGAGTTATAAGTGAAATTTACTTTGGGTGAATGACAAGGATATGTGACATATAGATTGGATCAAGTACATGCAACAACCACTTCAATTAAGCAAGCACACCAAGTAAACAATCTCAAACCCAACTTTTGTCATTTTCCTTCATTTTTTAAAAAATTTCTAATTACCTAAGATTATGTAAGGGAGCATTTCACCCCATTTTATAACTCCACAACTTAAACATTGAGTGTATGGTCCTTAGGAGGATCTATAATGTCCAAACATAAAAATTGCACAATTTATTTCGATTAAATATGCGTTCTTGGGAAACTACATAGTTCTAGAACATTTGTATTTTATTTTTATGGCATTTATAAAAACAAAAAGATTGAAAGTGTGTTTATATACGTTGAAAGTAGTGATTTTGTCTTTGTTTAATGTGACATAAAATGTCGCATGTATGTAGGAGCTCTAGAACAAGAGACCCATGATGATTATAAAGGCATTGGGGTTGGATGACATTGGATGGTAACATCTCGATGCAACTATCTTATGGCATGTTACACACCTACTTGTAATGTGATATGACTCAACTATTCTCACTTCTTTGGCTAATTGGTGAAATAATTATGCTTGTACTTTATGGATTTTATCTTGGGAGATGATAGTCACCCTATAAGATATATCTAGGAATTTGAGGCTTCTATCGGAGGGATGCGTACTAGTAGTGAAAGTAAGGGCAACAAGACATATAGACACTCGTGTGTACTACGTGTGGATGGCTTCCAAAGAAAAATAAGACCAATTGAAATGGGACCTACTCAATGATGCCATATAAGATGTACAAATATGTGACCATATTGGTGATCTCCTTCATTTTTGTGGACATGAGAGAGGTATCATGCACCTATAGCCTTCAACATGTGGTACAGTAATGGAGGAGAGGAAAATGTATGCATATCGTGTTGTATGTGTGCCCATATATATCATAATACATATCAATTTATTTTTGAGATACACAACAATAGGATAATATCGGAAAACTACTATGTGTTTGGGCATATGAGTGCCTAAGTAGTGGCTAGGTTTGTTGTCCCAAGTTTTTCTCCAAAGGATGAAGAGGCATTGCATGCCAAGAGATGGATTACATTAGGACCTAAGTCACAATGAGATAAGGACATCCCCCATTGGATGTGGGTTATTGATACCATCAAAGAAGGAGACATAACATGAGAATTGTAAAGGGATAATTCAGGTTGGACTAAGGATGTCATGGAGACGTAGTAGATCAAGGTGGATAGGGTGTACATGGGTCGGTTCAATGACATGGTCTATAGGCTTTAATATGATAGACTATTGAGATAATACAAATGGTATATGATGTGCCCTCGCGATCACAATATGGTGATAGTCACATATATGCTTCTAGATGGTGGAAAGCAAGACCAACCTTGGGATACAAATATAAAATATATAGGTGAAGAAGAGGAGGATGAGTGCAATAATGTAGGTGTAGACACCTAAAATCCGCTTACACAATTTTATTGCTAAACATGTACTAATTACCCTCATTCTTACCATTTTTGTTATAATTGGTGAGTTTTCATTAATTAACTAACATTTCCCTCTATTTTGGTTAATTAATGATGCTTTGTTGATTAACTAACCTCTATCACATTCCGGATGCCAATTGACAACACATTGTTAGTTATTATCCTCTTCTAAGCAAACAATTAGCAATTATTAGCTAATTAAGCCTATTTACCCTTTTATTAGTTAATACCCCTCTTCCAACCATTCAAAATCACCCCATTTCCCTCCAAGACATCTCTAAAGGCTTCAAAAGCTTATCCTAGCCTCTTAATTGATCCTAATTGGTTAATTAAGGCACCTCACATGCTAATCACTTGTTAATTCCACTAATCAAGGTTAACAAGTCTTAATCTACTTTATCATTTAGTCCCACATGCACCAAGATGCAAGCTTCTCTAACAATAGAAAGCTATAAAAAGGATACCTCATACATGTTCACACTTTACACCATACTTTGAATAGTATTAATCATATAATACATATGATCAAGAGCCTTACTTCCATTGATAGAATAGCTTGCTCAATCTTTGCATCCAATCTTCATGCTTGGTTAGTAGAGGAATATCTAATATGGCCTTATAGCCATTGTTAGAGAGATCCTTTCACCATTTTGAAGTAGCAACAACCCAATTTGATTTGCTAGTGGTCTTCATAGGTCCATTTTAATTAGCAATTCACACTAAGTAGGCATGTTTTAACTTGGATTGATTGATATCGCGTTAGTTTTCTTGAGCATTCCAATAAGCTAAGATCTCAAATTTACTATTGTAAATTTGTAGCTTTGTTAATAGATTATGTGGTGTTAGTCTAGTTATTTAGCCTTGCAAGAGTTTTGGTAGTGCACATTTGGCACGCCTGGTGGGACCTTACTTCTTGTCCTTTGTATTATATTTCAAGCTTTTAGATTAGTTTCAAGTTTTCAAGTTTACTAACCCTCTTTTGCATTTTTTTATAATTATGAGGTTTCTTAGCTAGATTAGTTGTAGTTGTTTTTTTTATGTTCTTTGCAGGATCAAAGGAGGTGAGGTGTTGTCAAATTTGGATCAGATTGCTAAAGTTTTGAGATTTTTGAGATTTTTCTTGTCAAAACTCCATGTTTTGACTACCTATAAGAAAGTGCACACTGGTGTTACTTTGTCACGCGCTATTGTTACAAAGGTCACATTGATGTTATCGGGTCACGTTGGTGTTGTCAAGGCCGCATTGTTGCTTCTTTGGGTGTGTATACGTTAAATTACTTTCTAGCTCTCTATGTTCGGGACACACTTTGGGTGTTACTAGGAGCACGTATGTGTCTCTACTGGACACATGCATTAAATTGTCTGTGTTTTTCTCAGTGTGAGGTGCGCCACCGTGTTAAAGGTCACGTTGGTGCTATCGGGGATGCATTGGTGTTATCGGATGCGCTACTATTGACAAAGGTGTTGGCGTGATAAGTTTAAGTTTGGTGTTATTTTCAAGGTTTTTAATTTATGATTTTTGTGTTTGTTATTGGTTGCAAGTTTTCCGATCTGTTTTTTTGCAAGTTTTTAACATTTTAAATTAGATTTATAACCAATTTGTTTAAGTTTTGATGAATGCTTTTGTTTCCATGCTTTGTATGAGTTTGGGATAAAGTTTGTGTATGCTCTTCTCTTGCACCATTGTGTGATCTTGAGAATCAAAAGCAGCTTTAAACCTTCTTTTGCTAACATTAGAGTAAGTGGGAAATTTCATTATTCATTTTTGTACTTAAGGGAATGAACTTTTCATATGGCATTTGTATGATCTTTTGATTTAAAAGCTTTTCATTTGATAAACAATTAAGCTAAAGCTTGTGTATGCTCTTCTCTTGCACCATTGTGTGATCTTGAGAATCAAAAACAACTTTAGTTTTTCACTAAAAAGCACTTGGATTAATTGGGAATGAACTTTATACAAAACATTATGGTGGTTATTTGATTTACAAGTTTTTCATTGTTATCTAGTTGGGTTGTTTGTTGTGTATGCTCTTCTCTTGCGTCCTTGGATGATCTTGAGAACCAAAAACAACATTTAATCCTCTTTTTATGATATTGTATATCTTTTGGATAACTACTAACTATTTGTGTGTAGGACCTAACGATTGCCAAAGAAAGGAGAATCTAAACAAAAATTTACTACATGTGTGTTGTAGGTTGTCAATGGTGGTCTAAACCAAATTTCTTAATCCAAAAGATAAAAAACACACCACCTTTATTCATCACATTGTATTTGCAGGTTTTGGTTAAGAGTTACGGCTCGTCTACTTTAAACTAGGAGAAGTGCCTTGGCATAAGCCATATAACCCATAAGGATGCTCCCAAGAACCCCAAAGTAGTCCATACCAAGAGGGAACCTTGTGGACGAAATGGGAAAGTGCTCCACTACCCAATTGACTAGTATGCCTTGGAGAGATTAGCGTCAAAATTATCTTCACGTGACCCCAATGAGATACAACTGAACACAATTTATTGCTTATTGTATCAAAGGGGGTAAAGTAAAGTCAAGATACTCCTTGATTTAGTCGGTGTGACTTTCAAGGCAAATTGCACTTGCAAAGATAGTTTGTGACACCTAGAGAGTGAACCAATAGGAAGCTTGTGGCTTGGAGCCAACTTGACTTTATACATCATGTTCCAAAGAGCTCTCACAACGTGACAACTTTTTTGGAGTCAAAACCTTATTATTTGAACAAGGGGAAAGTCCATTAAAGTTAAAACCACATGTTATTTCATCACGAAACTTACAAAGTGTTACTTTGTCCTAGTTTTTCACTTGTCCTAAGACAAGGTGAAACTCTGCTAAAGTTACACCAAGTATTTTTCATCACCACTTGGTCTACTCCTTTTTTTTCTTGTTGCACATTTGGGACAAAAGAAAACATATATATGTAGTATTATCAAAGATTGTGTCCACCACTTTTGCACCCTCTTACATTCTTCCTTATTGTGACTGCGATAACAAGCATTGAAACTTTGTTGGTATGTCTTTGTATCTTGGTAGCCATCATCTCGATGCCCATAATCAAGATTTCATATTGTAGCTAGGTTGTGTCTCGTCATCTACTTCCTTTGAGTTGTTAAGCTATCCGCATTATAGCCATACAATTGTGATACTTACGTCTTGTTTCCATTATGAAACTGTGTTAGAATGTGTTATATATTTTGTATATTGTATACCCAAGAGTACTGTACACCTCTTGCATGAGCATTAGCAGGGGTCTGGGAGTATAGATATGTTATTTTTATCTATATGTCTATATGGGTGGTGTCATAATCCATGAATTATGGGGAACCGTTATGGGTGTTTATTAGCCCATGGTTTTGGTACCCATTGTATTGTAAAACTACTTTGACGGTTTCTTATTGTTTTGCTTACAAATAGTTGGAGATGTAGTAGGGTAAAGCAGAAATTGGAAGTACATTATTTTATCTTAAACAGCTTAAGTTAATGCAATAAGGAGAGAAGTTATTGTGCGAGTTTTTTCCAAAGGGTTTCCCAGGTTAAATATTATGTTTTGTCATTTGTTTTCTTTGATTATCTTGAATATTTTGTTCAGTATAGCTTCTTGTTTATTAGTTTATCGATTGATTCTCTTCAAACCGGATCTAAGTCTCTAGATTGTATTGTTATGTTGCTCACATAAATAACAACTTCTTGATATACTTAGACTTAGTTTTTATCCTAACATTGCCTTGAGTTTTTTAGAGTGTTGTCGTTACGTTGTTCGCATTGTGATAACATCATTTTGATACTAAAATCTTGCTTTTCTTACAAAGCTTGATTAACGTGTCTAAATAGTGTTACTATGTTGCTCGCATTTGTAACTCCATTTTCAAAGACTCGAACATTGTTTGTATCTAAAATTGGTTTTAGTATACCTTGTTAGGAGATTGCATCAACACTTTCTTAGTACTTAGGTCTTGTTTATTTTAAACTTGACCTAAGTGGTGATATTGTGTTGTCACTATTTAAACTAATCACAATATTATATAACATGATACAACCGAACGCCTTGAGAGATTAGCATCAAAATTATCTTCATGCGACCCCAGTGAGATACAACTAAACACAATTTATTTCTCATTGTATCGAATAGGATAAAGTAAAGCCAGGATACTCTAAGATTTAGTCGGTGCAACTTTATTGGCAACCCGCGCTCATAGAGATAGTTTATGACACCTAGAGAGTGAACCAATAGGAAGCTTTTGGCTTGGAGCCAACTTGACTTTATCCATCATGTTCCAAAGATCTCTCACAATGTGACAACTTTGTTGGAGTCAAAACCTTATTATTTGAACAAGGAGATTTCATTAAAGTTGAAACCGCTTGTTATTTCATTGTGAAATTTACGACGTGTTACTTTGTCCTAGTTTTTCACTTGTCCTAAGACAAGGTGAAACTCTGCCAAGGCTACACCAAGTACTTTTCATCACCACTTGATCTACTCATTTATTTTCTTATTGCCCATTTGGGACAAAAGAAAACATACATATGTAGTGATATTAATTGGTTGTGTCTACCACTTTTACACCCATTTACATTCATCTTTGCATTAGACTAGATGGCTAACGTTGAAAGTGTGTTGGTAGGTCTTTATATCTTGGTAGCCATTGTCTCGACACCCATAATCGGGATTTCATATTGTAGTTAGGTTGTCTCATCATTGAATTCCTTTGAGTTGTTACGTTGCCCACATTATAGCCATACAATTGCGATACTTACGTCTTGTTTCTAGTGTGAAATGCGATCTAAGTCTCTAAATTGTATTGTTACATTACTCGCATACATAACAACTTACTGATATACTTAGGCTTAGTTTTTATCCTAACATTGCCTTGCTTTTTTAGAGTGTTGGCGTTACGTTGTTTGCATCACGATAACATCATTTTGATACTAAAATCTTGCTTTTATTACAAATCTTGATTAACGTGTCCAAATAGTGTTGTTATGCTACTCGCATTTGTAACTTCCATTTTCAAAGACTTGGACTTTGTTTGTGTCTAAAACTGGTTTTAGTATACCTTGTTAGGAGATCACGTCAACACTTTCTTAGTATTTAGGTCTTGTTTATTTTAAACTTGACCTAAGTGGTGATATTGTGTCATTACCTATTGCACTTGAACCTATAGGGAGTAAACTATTTTTATGATTGGATTATAGTATTGTCTCTGATACTTCTTGTTATATATTACCTTGTTTGTGTGTCATTCTTTATTCTTTGGTGTCCTTGGGTCGTATTGATCCTTTGGATTCATTACCATTTATTATTTGACATTCTTTGTGACGACTTGATGTCATTACGCTATGTAAATTTACCTAGGGTCCATTTTAGTCAACCTTAGTGAAATCTTTTGTGTTATGCCTCCTACTACAAGAATGGGGCACAAAAATTAGGAGTAGGTCCCTTTGGAAATGATAGGTTAAACCCACTTTTCGAAGATAACGTCATGGTTGATCACAGTGGTGGTGAGGAGAATTCTCCTCGAGCAGACTTTGAGTTTAGTCCTACCCAAATTGATAATTCTCATTCCAAAACATACATAAGGTTCTTATGCATGTTGTAGAGCTAGGAGCTAGGTTACCGTCTATGGTTGATCCTTCTTTGATCGTTGATATGGTCCATGGAGAAGAAGAAACTGATCGTCCTCCTCAAAATGTTGATGAAATCTTAAACCCAACTCATGCCTTTGCTTCTGCACACCGGAATGATGCTAAGATACCTTTACAAAATTATGGGGGATATCGCATCCCTACTATCAGAGTTCATTGTGAGGACCATGAAGAGCATGCTCATTATGAGCAACCTCCTCGTGAAATTTGTAAAGAGGTACCCACTCAAGAGGTAACTTTAGAACAACAAGTGCAAGCTCTCACTCACCAATTGGCAAGTTTGGCTTCACATATAAACAAGGAACAAACGAAGCCTCCTAAACAAGCTAAACCAAAAGCTTCATACCAAGAATTCCATACCAACACTCCTCGTCAGGAGGCACGTAAAGAGTCTTATGAGGAATTTTATACGACAATAAAAAGGTGGGGACACAACTAGACTTAATCATTTGTATAGGCCAACGCCACCCACACAGGACCAACTCTTCAACCAAGAGTGGTCAACCATGAAGAATGCCCTTATAGCTTTATAAGAAGGCAATACAAGCAATTAATTAACTATAATATGAATTTTTATTTTGCTAATATAAAACTAGTAACAATAATGAAACAACTGATATAAAAACAATGTAAATGCTAAATAATTTTATTTGATATTTTAAATGAAATGAAACAATGGAAATGGGAAGGGATAGGGTACTAACCTGAAATTGACTTACCTCATTGTGTGCAGGGCTAGACAAAATGATGTGCAAATAGGACAGGAATGAAGGTGCTACCTAGAAATTGCAATAATGAAGATCTATTTGGACCGGGCACCTAGGGGTGCCTCAGTGCATGTAATCCTGGGCGCTCTAGTCTACGAAAAAGCTCGGGATTTGAATATGACAATGTCGTGATGTCTTCACAAGTATATTTTCCTTAGTCGTTAGGTTGTCATAATATTTTTGTTTATGTCGTTGTAGTTATATGATAAAGATGTACCTGTAAAACCCCGTACGAAATATCAAATTCCTAAAAAAGAAAGATACAAATGAAGGGGTCGAATTGACCTTAACTGCCACAATGGTGGACTTACGACTAAGCGTTGCACTACATTCCAGACCCAATGTAGTTATGTGTGCTTGTGTGTGTAATTGTGTGCTTAGGGTGCCCTAGCATCAATGATGCAAAAGTAGGGGCAATAACTAGATGTAATATGTAAATGGTGGATGAAATAGAATGAATAAAACCCTTCCCCCTATGTTTGTGTGATGCAAATGTAGAAGATGCCCAAATGTAGTCCTTTGCCTTAGTAGATAGCTAGCTCTTGATAGTAGATTGTCCACCCATAAGATAGTGAGTATGTTATGTTTATATAGGGATCTCTTGTTCAAATTTTGACACTAATGGCCCAACAATGTCGACTAACACCTAGGGAATGTGATAATAAACCATAAAGACCAACCTCAAAATTCTAAATGCGAACAAAGTGCAATCAGCGATTAGGGCACCCAAAAAGAGGATTGGGGTGTTGATGGGTGCCCCAACACCTTTCCGGCATTGTAGCTAGGGATTAGAGATGAAAAATGACCAAATAACAACAGTTAAGACCCTCTAAGAGACAACCATAACTATGCAAACAACTAACAACTGTGTGAGACAAGTGACACTGATGACCGACTAACCAATGATAGGACTAGGGGATGAGCCATTAGTGAATACTTTTCTTACACGAGATCCATATATAAAATAACATACTTGGCGGTATAAAATGGAATAGTAAGTGTGTGATTTTGTGACTATAGCAATAGCAAAAGTATCAATTCAAGGAGTTATGTCCATATCCCTTTGACATGGCTATGTTGCAGGTACCTTTCCCGCATCATTTTGATTTTCCAAAGTTTAACAAATACAAGGGAAAAGGTGACCCCAGAGACCATATTAAGGACTTTTATATGGTGTGTCAAGAGGTCATGTTTAGCGATAACTATCTCATTTTCCTCTTCCCATGAAGTTTAGGAGGTCAAGCGTTGGAATGGTTTTTACACATCCCTAAGGGATCTATCTCTACATGGCCAAAAATAACCAAATACTTTGTACGTCACTTCTCATTTAATATAGAAAGTGATGTCACCATGTTAGATTTATGTAGCAATGAAAGTAACAGAATAATGAGAACTTCACTAGTTTCTTACAACAATGGCGAGGGTTAGCTAGCCGTTTCTCTTGCTTTATAACAAATAAACAACTGATTAGTATATTTGTACCCAAATTACACCCTAAAATTACATTCCACTTGTAAATGCATTATGGAAACACATTTGAAGAGGTGATAGAAAAGGGTAGTCAAATAGAGAAAGCGTTGTTAGCCAAAGGGACTTTAAAACCCTTCTCGCGTGATCATAATGATTCAAAACCTAGTGAAAAATCAAATTTTGTTCCCAATAAGAACAAAAATTCATAGGCGATGGAATAACAGACTCTAAACGAGTGCAAGTGGTTCAAAACCATGCTCCCTTGAAACTTGCAAAGGGAACTCCAACTCGGAATATAAATGTCATGCCTTCACCCCTCTATCTGACTCTATGTCATCGATATTAAAATAGTTAGAGGTGGTTAACATGGTCAGGTACCCCGAAACTATACCTTATGGGGATGACACACCTAAGCCATCATGGTTTAGGGAAAATGAATATTGTGGATTTCATCGCATCAAGGTCATAAAATTGATAAGTGTTTGAAATTGAAGCACTTTATTTAGGACTTAATCGATAGTGGCAATGTGGAAATGGATTCCTCCGCCCCTAAAAAATATCCCAATGTAAACATGGGAATCTATAAAGAACCTTTCCCTAAGCATAATAAAGGAAAGGAAAATTCGGATCAAGGATAGTCGTCCCAAGCCAAGAATGCTAATTACGTTTCAAAGATGAATAACCATTTCGATGCCTAATAGGTTGTGTTAATCCACCTATTGAGCATATCAACACAATAAAGATTAAATCAAGGCAGTGTGTGGTGGCAACACGACGTGCTTGCCTTGTTATTTCAGAACCTCCCCTTCTACTCCTCAAGACATTCATTATGACGTGTTAGAGCAATTAGAGAAAACTATGGCTAAGATTTCAATCTTAGACCTTCTTAAAATCTCTAATATTCATAAAGACATCCTTTGTAAGACATTACAGGGATCAGGAGTGTCTCATTGATATCGACCCAACACACTTCTAAGCAATGGTAGCACAGATTGCTCCTACAAAGCATATAACCTTTAGTCCAATAGAAATCCTAGAAGAAAATACTTCTCATAACTTACCCTTACATATTGAAGTCATAATCAAACGTAAGAAGGTAAAAAGAGTGCTTGTGGATGGTGGATTGGGTTTAAACATTTGTACTCTAAAGTTGATTCGACAACTAGGATGTATTGAAGTTGATTTAGAAATAAAGGTCATCACCATCAAGGCGTATGAAAATGAAGAGCGGTAATTAGCCGGTATCATAACTTTCTCACTAGAGTAGGTCTTATCAATCATGATACAAAGCTCCATGTTTTAGACTTAGACCTTGTTTACAACATATTGTTCGGTTGCCCGTGGATTCACGTCATGCAAGTCATACCTTCCACATATCATCAATTGCTTGAAGTTACATCATGAAGGGTGGACCCTCACTATTCAGGGAGATCCCCAACCTTTTTCTCATTGCAGAGCATTTTCGGGTTATTTCCCCACCATTTACAAATGCCCTTCTACAGAGATGGTTGTTCTATTTAATCAAAGGAGCTCACTTCATGAGTAGATCTAGATACCTTATCTCCTAATGATAATGGTGCTTCTACATCAAACTCTCCCTTTTCTACATGGGAGATGAAGGTTATTGCAAATGGCTACGAAGAATATGATCTCCAATAGGCCCTTTTAGTTTTTGATCTCCCCTATCACCCAAAACACGTGGTAGGCCTTGTTACAAGTATTAACGCTCCACGGAAAACTATAGTATCAACACCTTTATTCTTGGTGGATTATTAGCAGATGAAAAGTTTCTCAACAATATTGTATCTCATCCTTTGGATGATGAAATGGCTCCATGCTATCAATCACCCTAGTTTGTTATCCCCAATAAAATGATGTATGTTATGGGATACAAAGGACATGGATGTGGTATTAATGAACAAGGTATATGGGAATCTCTTCCAATACCTCATCGTAAGGTTTGTAGATATGTATTGACATTTGAACATATGGGTCTCATCCCAGAGGTTAAGGCTACCTCTTATGAGTGCGATAGTAGTTCTTCTGAATGCAAAAGTGAAATAGATTCCCGGTGTAGTCTTTACAAAGACCTTGCCTCCACGAACCTATTTTCTAACATGGCTATCTTAACTATAACCCCTTCTATATCCCCTGCCACTCTGACACTAGACCTTATTTACCCGTCACTCATGAATTGGGACCAACAACAATGTTTACCAATTGATGTTTTTCAAAACGACAAAGCTATTGGTGAGTTCTTGGGTATGCTACGCCTTAACCTATTGCTTGTATTAGGATATGAGTAGAATTTACTTGTGGCTTACCATATCACTTTATTATATCATTTATACTTTCTCATGCTTAATAGGTCGGCCTTGGTGATCGCCATAAGCATATGAATAGTATATATAGGGGATTATAGGTAGTATTTCATTATCATTTGAGCATTTGAGTCTTATTATATGGTTTGAGGTTGCCCCCTCGAAGTGCCGAAGCTATTCTAATTGCATATTGAGATCATTATTCTAAAATATTGTGTTATTTTGTGTTCTATTGTTGCTCTTAATCTGAATTATACAAGTAATTTCATTACAAGTGGTATCAGAGTTGTGATTTGGGCCAAAATTAGGGCAAAAACCCTAATTTTTTTGTTTCCACCACATATTGCGAACCATAACGAATTGGCAGAAGATATTTTTACCAGAGTTGTGAAAAAATTCAAGTAAGGTTCCCTGAAAATTTCAAAAATTTTGATTTATTTTGCAAAAGTTATTACAAATTTAGGGTTTTTCATAAAATCACTCCCTAGGGTGCAAATTGTGGAAAATTTTCAAGTTCTTTAAATTTTCAAAATCTCTCAAAAAAATAGTATTAGTATCTTCTTTGTGTTTTTTCCTGTTCGGCCGAAATTGTATCGAAACCCTAAACCCTAAGGTTTGACATCATGGTGGGGCCTTCCACAAGAGCAAAAAAGAATTCAGTTACTCCGGGTAAAACCCCAGATAAAGATGGGGTAGTGATTGAAGAGATGGAGTCAGAAGGGGTAAATACAAATTCCTCAGCACTAGGGTTTACCTCAGTTGATCATAAGGTGAGCCAACTTGAGTATGAGCTGCAAAATGTACAATCTGAGATGGCCTCTAAAGGAGACATAGCCCAAATCAATCATCGGTTAGATGATATCATGCAACATGTAAAGGGTAACCAATATGGCCCAAATCCAGCCCATATTAACCAAGGAGGACCTTCAGTTCAAAATCATGGACAAACTAACCATATTGGATCACTTTTCCAATCCAATCAAAATCAAACTTATTCGCAACCACGGAACATGATGCTGAAAGTGGCTATGCAAAAATTTGATGGTAAGGATCCCCTAAATTGGATAAATCAAATGGAGAACTTCTTTGAGTTACATCAAACACCATCAGGACAAAAGGTGACATTGGCATCCCTATATCTTGAACCCGACCAATTTGTTTGGTATCGTTGGTTATGTGCTCAGAGGCAGAAGAATGGTCTAGGTGTCACTTGGATAGTTTTTACCGAGGAGTTACAATTGCACTATAGTTCTAGTGTTTCAGAGAACTACTTTAGTCAATTAGCAAAGTTACAACAAATAGGATCAATCAAAGATTATGTGCATCAATTCCAAAACCCATCTTTAAGGGTGGAGAATATTCCAGAAGAGAATCAATGAACTTTTTCTTGGGGTCTTAAGGACAACATAGAGCATGAGGTACCTATGTTTAATCAAATCAAGCTTTCTGATTCTATTATCATGGCATGTCGTGTAGAGGAAAAAGTTCTTTGTAGTAGGAGGCCACCTTTCATTAACACTAGAGACCGTAGTATCTCTTCCCCTTCATTTGTTAGGCCAATTAGACTGACTCCTCAACAAATGGAAGAAAAGAGAGCAAAAGGATTATGTTTTAACTATGATAGCAAATATGGACCGGGACATAAATGTGTTGAGAAGAAGTTGTTCTATATTGACGGAGGTAATGAGGATGATGAGGAAGCTGAAATTATAGGAGAGGTTGAGGAACTAGTAGAAGATGAAGTAGAGGATCACCAACCTACAATTTCTTGCCATGCATTGTCAGGTATTAGTACTCCTCAAACACTCAAGGTTATTGGCTATCTCAAAAAAGGTGACAATGTTGATTGACTTGGGGAGTACTCATAACTTCATAAATAGTAAGTTAGCTACCCGCCTCAATTGTTTTATTTACCCAACTCCAGAAATGCAAGTTATGATTGCAGATGGTAGGATAGTCAAGTGCACAAGAAAGTGCCATAGTATCAAGCTTTCCATGGGAGACTACATGTTAGACTCACCTATGTTTGCTATTTCTATGGGAGGGGCAGATATTGTTTTGGGTGTCCAATGGCTCACAACCTTAGGTACTATAGAGATGAATTTCCAAGAATTGTTCATGCAATTTCATTCAAATGGAAGGACAATACAATTGAATGGGATGGTAGCTAAGTCTCCATAGATTATTAGCTCTCATCAGATGCAGAAGGTTCTCAGAAAAGGATTGGATGGCTTTATAGCAAAAAGCTATTTTCCATAAAGTAAAAATATAGAGTCTTCAATGCCACCCGATCTTTAGAAGATTGTGGATGCTCACTCATATGTTTTTGATGCAATTCCAAAGGGACTACCACCAGTTAGGGATCATGATCATGCCATTCAGCTGATTCCAAGGAGCCAAACACCTAACATCGACCATACGATACCCATATTCCCGTAAAAGTGAGATCGAGAAAATGGTGGAGGAAATGTTGAAGGCAGGTATCATCAGGCATAACCAGAGTGCATATTCTTCACCAATGGTCATGGTACGTAAGAAGGATGAAACAAGGAGGATGTGTCTAGATTACCGAGAACTCAACAAGTACACCATCAAAGATAAGTTTCCTATTCTAGTACTTGATGAATTGCATGGTGTTGTTTATTTCACAAAATTAGATCTTCATTCGGGGTACCATCAAATTAGGATAAAAGAGGAAGATGTTCATAAAATGGCTTTCAGGACTCATGAGGGCCATTATGAGTTTTTGGTAATGCCTTTTGGTCTTACAAATGTGCCCTCAACCTTTCAAAGCTTGATGAACACTATTTTTAGGCATTTTTAGGAAATTTGTATTAGTTTTCTTTGATGACATATTGATTTATAGTAAGACATGGGAAGAACACTTACAACATGTAAATAAAGTGTTGGAAGTTTTGGAGAAACATACTCGTATGCAAAGCCATCCAAATTTTCTTTTGGTGTACAAGAGGTAGAGTACTTGGGTCATATTGTATCCCATGAAGGCGTCAAAGTTGATCCTCAGAAGATCAAAGCTATGGTGGAATGGCCAAGGCCCAAAAATCTCAAAAATCTTCATGGGTTCCTAGGACTAACAGGGTACTACAGAAGATTTGTGTGAGGATATGGTAGAATAGCAACCCCACTCACTGCATTGCTAAAGAAGGATGCCTTCCATTGGACAGATGTAGCCACTAAATCCTTTGAGTAGCTGAAGGAAGCCATGTGTAGCACCCCAGTTTTGGCTACTCCCAACTTCTCAAAAACCTTCATTGTTGAATGTGACGCTTCAGGATCAGGATTGGGAGTAGTTCTAATGCAGGAAGGAAGACCAATTGCATTTGAGAGTCGCCAATTCAAAGGAAAAGATTTGCTCAAACCTGTATATGAGAAAGAAATGATGGCTATTCTTCATGTGGTCAAGCAATGGAGGCCCTATCTCATGGGTAGACACTTCAAGGTAAAACCGATCATGATAGTCTCAAATACTTTTTGGAGCAAAGGTTATCATCTGAGGAACAACAAAAGTGGGTAACAAAATGTTGGGTTATGATTTTGAAATCATATACAAAAAGGTAAAGAAAATGTAGTAGGCCGATGTGTTCTCCGGAAGGGATACATCCGCAGATGCCTTACTATGTGGAATGTCCATGTTGACGACCGAATTGGGTGGATGAAGCAAGATTGGAATGGAATCAAGATAAGGATACAATCTCTAATACAAAATATCAAGCAAGGATCTATGACATCTAACAAATTTGAGTGGAAAGGTAATGCCCTATGGTACGAGGATAGGCTATACTTGAGTAAAGATTCGAGTTGAAGCATAAGATTCTTACGAGTTACATGCCTCACCCGTTGGAGGACACTGGGTTTTTAAAGACATATCATAGAATAAAAAGAGAATTCTTTTGGGAAGAACTCAAGGGGGGTGTACAAAATTTTGTATCGAGTGTTTAGTGTGCCAACAGAACAAAGGGGAAACAATTAAGACACTGTGTGCATTAACCCTTACCAATTCCTAGCCGAGAGATGGGAGGAGGTCTCCATGGATTTCATCACCGGATTGCCTTGTTCGAGAGGGTAAGAATGTTATTTTCATGATTGTGGATAGGCTCACAAAATATTCCCATTTTTGTGCCCTATCACATCCATTCTGCAACTAATACAGTCGCAACTATTTTTCGGAGACACGATTCAAAGGCTACATGGAACCCCAAAGATAATTGTACGTGATCTTGATCCTATTTTCACAAGTAATTTTTGAACGGAATTATTTTCATGTTTGGGTACTCAGCTAGGTCGCAATTCATCTTATTATCCTCAAACCGATGGGCAAACAGAAGTGGTCAACAAATGCTTAGAGGGGTATTTATGTTGTTTTGTATCAGATAAGTAGGAAAGGTGGATTAAATGGCTACCACTGGCAGAATGGTGGTATAACACATCTTTTCATACCTCTTCTCAAATGAACCCATTTTTAGCATTATATGGTTACCATCCACCTTCTATCACTTCTCCTTGAGGGTGCAAACTAAGGTTAGAGATGTTGAGGAACACATTCAACATCAACAAGTTTTGGCCATTTGAAGGAGAATTTAGCATTAGCACAAAACAAGATGAAACAACAAGTAGATCAACACCATAGTGAAAGACATTTTGAAATTGGTGACTGGGTTTTGTACATCTCCACCTTACAAACAGATGTCCCTAAAGCAACAGAAAAAGGAAAACAAACTTGCTCCTAAATATTATGGCCCTTATCAGTTCTACGAAAATTGGTAGTGTTGATTATAAACTAGAGTTGCCTCCATCTTCACACATACACCCAAAGTATTCCATGTTTCATGCCCGAAGAAGTTATTGGATAGACATTTTAAGCCCGCATAAAGTTACCAGAACTTGACGAGGAAGGAAGAATCATTTTGGAGCCGTGAGAAGATTCTCGCAAACACGTACTTGCAAGAGGTGAGAACTAGAGAAATTAAGGAATATTTTATCAAGTGGAAGAATCAGCATAGAAGATGCCACCTGGGAGGATGAAGGTTTTCTATAGCAACATCCAGGATTATTCAACATTGAGGACAACGTTGGTTTGAAGGGGAAGGGCATGCTACGCCCTTAACCTATTGCTTGTATTAGGATATGAGTAGCCGACTTGTGGCTAACCATATCAGTTTATTATATCATTTATACTTTATCATGCTTAATAGGTCAACCTTGGTGATGGCCATAGCATATGAATAATATATATAGGGGATTATAGGTAGTATTTCATTATCATTTGAGAATTTGAGTCTTATTATATGGTTTGGAGGTTGCCCCCTCGAAGTGGCGAAGCTATTCTAATTGCATATTGAGATCATTATTATGAAATATTGTGTTATTTTGTGTTCTATTGTTGCTCTTAATTTGAATTATACAAGTAATTTCATTACAGGTATTTGTGACAACATTCCAGTGGGTGATCACAAGAAAGGATTCTCCATCAAGCTTAACACATGCACATATTTTGGGGAGGAGGCTGAGTTATGCGGTCATCTAAGCAAAAAAATAAGCAAGGGAAAAAGTTCCACAGAAAAGCCTTGCAAAAGAAAAAGTCCAAGTCCTATAGTGAAAACCTCTTTGAGGCACTTGCGACAAACAAAAAGAACAATCAATGGATAAAATATTTGACTAACCTAAAAGTGAAAATCTCATTTAGACGCCTTTGGAAGAATAATATCTCAATCTCCCCCGATCCTACATGCGGGAGGATGAGTCCAAGTTGTTTGTGGAGGAGACCATAAATGTCAATATTGGTATAGAGGAATTTCCCAAAATAGTCAAGTTGGGAGCTTTGCTCTCATCTCAAGAACATAAAACCTTTGTGTTGCTTTTGAGAGAATTTACAGATATCTTTGCTTGGTCCTACGTGGACATGCCAGGGCTAGATTCGACATTAGTGGTGTATAACCTAGTTGTGCACAAAGAGGTAAAACCCATAAAGCAAAAGCTTCAAAGATGCATCCTCATGTCGCGTTGTTGGTCAAAGTAGAGTTGGAAATATTATTGGCAATAGGCTTTATCAGGCCTATTGATTATTTAGAGTGGATTTCAAATGTAGTCTCAGTGTAAAAGAAACATGTTGGTTTTTGAGTTTGTACTGATTTCAGAGATGTCGATAAATCTTGTCCTAAGGACCACTTCCCTCTTCCCAACATTGACATAATTGTCGATTCAACAGCTGGTCATGAGATGCTATCACTCATGGATGGCTTTTCAGGATATAACTAGATAAAAATTGTTGAGGAAGACCAGCATAAGATAACTTTGGGTCATGCCCTTCGGCCTCAATAATGCAAAGCGTAACCTATCAACTGGTCAATGACCGTAATCTTTAAGTGACATGATCAATGACATAATGGAATATGATGTGGACGGCGTATTGGAAAAATACAAGACTCGAGAAGATCACCTAGAGATATTGCAACACATCTTTTAGTGTCTCAGGGACTACAAGGTCCGAATCAACCTGAAGAAGTGTGTCTTCGGCATACTATCTAAAAAATATTAGGGTTCATTGTTTCACTGAGAGGAATAACAATAGATCCTGCAAAGGTTATTGTTATAATAGAAATGACTCCTCCGGTGAATATAAGAAAACTACAAAGCTTTCAAGAAAAGATCCAAACAATTAGAAGATTCATTTCTCAGCTTGCAAACAAGTGTCACACATTCACACATCTTTTGAAGAAAGATGTCAACTTTCACTAGGGTCCAAAACAACAATAAGAATTTGCTTTGCTCAAGGAATATTTGGCCAAACCCCTTGTTCTAATGCCACCCATGGTAGGTGAACCATTGTTACTCTATATTTATGCTACACACTTTGCAATTGGGGCACTGTTGGCCCAATATGATAAGGAGAAGAAAGAAAAATTTGTGTATTACCTAAGTTGTACGTTGATTGCTTACGAGCTCAACTACCCACAGATAGAGAAGGCTTGCTTGGTTGTAGTTTTTTCCTTTCAGAAACTATGTCATTATCTGCTAAATAATAAGATCAAGCTAATATCAAAAGTTGATCCATTAAAGTACTTGTTGTCAAATCCCACACTTACAGGAAAGATGGCCAATTGGATCATCTTACTTAATGAGTTTGACATCAAGTATGTTTACTAAAAATCAGTGAAAGGGAAGGTTTTGGCGGATCAACTAGTGAAGCCCCTTTGTCAGGTACTGAACCTTTGAGTTTGGAACTTCTAGATGCATCTACATTGTACCTTGAGGAATATGTTATATGACAACTATACTTTGATGGCTCATTTACCTTTCATGGTTTAGGTGTTAGAGTTGTGTTGATCACTCCTTCGGAGACTTGATCCCTCAGGAATTCCGACTCGGGTTCTCATGTACAAACAATATAACAAAATATGAAGCCCTTATTACAGGGATGAAATTGGCTATCAAGTGGGACATCAGACAAGTGAATGCGATCGATGATTCTTGAAGCATTATATGACCTCAAGTGGTTCTTTCAAATTCTTCTAGCACTTGTCGTGATGGTTATTTTTTTATAAATAATCATTTTTCGCTTGTTTTTACTACGTTGGGGGCATGTTTTTGCTTCCTAGCGACCTTTTCTGCTACTTGGGGCATATTTTTGCTTCCCAACATTTTTTGGCAATGTCCACGTACATGGTCATTCTTATAACTAATTTTATTCCTAAAAATTTAAAAAACCATAAAAATTGTAAAATTTTTAAAAATCAAATCGTTTTAGTAAAAATCGTTAAAAATCCCAAAAATTCAAAAATTGTTAAACGACATGCACGCATTGAAGCCTGTATTGAATGCATTGTCCTCGAACATCAAAATTTGTCCTACAAAACATCTTTATTTGGTCCTCGCTTGTTCTTGTCACAACGATTTGCGGACCATTTTGATCTCTCTATTAATAAAGTTAGCTTGCTTACTATGTTGGTACTCCCGTGTAACAACGAGTTTCAAAGGTTGTCATAGCGCACGAATGCTTTTTCATGGGACTACTTGTGTCCTCTGTTATTCCCCTCGCATGTATCCTTGCTTGTGACACTATTTTTAACCCTTGTCGTTAAAACACAAACATTCGGGAAATGAAGCTTGATAACAAAAACATTGGTGCAACTGTCTTGAACGTTGTTTGTTTGAGTATGTGTGATTGTACTGTTTCTTTGTTAGGTTAGCTGGTTTACTTTCTTGTATTGCATTGCATTATGTATGTTGCATGGAGTTACACATTTTTAGCAATGAACAAATGTTAGTAATATAACTTTTCATGTTATTTTACACTTTTGTTGTATGCATTTATTTTAATAAGGGTCGATGATGTAGATCATAAGAAACATGATGAAACAAAGTTGTTTATTGAATGATTGGATGCAAAAGCTATTCCTATATTCTTCACTATCATGTCTTATCACTATTCAATTTTTCTTCCAAAACACCGAGGCAATAAAAATTATTTTTATCCCTACCCTATTTCTTCTATCTGTTTCCTTCAAATTTTCGATCGTCGATTGACTTCTTCTATCACCCCATCGACACTCGAGGGGCATCCTTCATTCTACTAATTTTTCTTCAAAATTTACTTGTTTATGCTTGTCTACTATATTTGAAGTGACGTCACTTACGTCACCTCAAACAAGGGCAAATGTAGACACCTAAAATCCACTTACGTAGTTTTATTGCTAAAAGTGCACTAATTACCCTCATTCTTACCATTTTTCGTTATAATTAGTGATTTTGCTAATTAACTAACGTTTCCCTCTATTTTGGTTAATTAACGATGCTTTGTTGATTAACTAACCTCTATCACATTTCGGATGTCAATTGATTAAACATCATTAGTTATAATCCTCTTCCGAGAAAACAATTAGCGATTATTAGCTAATTAAGCCTATTTACCCTTGTATTTGATCAATAAACCCTCTTATTGGTTAATACCCCTCTTCCAACCATTTAAAATCACCCCATTTCCCTCAAGACATCTCTAAAGGTTTGAAAATCTTATCCTAACCTCTTAATTAATCCTAATTGGTTAATTAAAGCACCCCACATGTTAATCACTTGTTAATTCCACTAATCAAGGTTAACAAGTCTTAATCTACTTTATCCTTTAGTCCCACATGCACCAAGATGCAAGCTTCTCTAACAATAGAAAGCTATATAAAGGATCCCTCATACATGTTCACACTTTACACCATACTTTGAATAATATTAATCATATAAGACATATGATCAAGAGCCTTACTTCCATTGATGGAATAACTTGCTCGATCTTTGCATCCAATCTTCATGCTTGGTTAGTAGAGGAATATCGATATGGCCTTGTAGCCATTATTAGAGAGATCCTTTCACCATTTTGAAGTAGCAATAACCCAATTTGATTTGCTAGTGGTCTTCATAGGTCCATTTTAATTAGCAATTCACACTAAGTAGGCATGTTTTAACTTAGATTGATTGATATCATGTTAGTTTTCTTAAGCATTCCAATAAGCTAAGATCTTGATGTTACTATTGTAAATTTGTAGCTTTGTTAATAGACTATGTGGTGTTAGTCTAGTTATTTAGCCTTGCAAGAGTTTTGGTAGTGCACGTAGGAACCACTTTGAAGGCTAGCGAGAAAGGTGGGATGGGGTTCATCTTGCATCACTATTTCCACTAAAGGAGGATAAAAATGTGCCTAAAGAGAGAGAGAGAGAGAGAAAGGATGATCACATGTTGTTAGCTTGGCTTATATCTAAGATATATATGATTGTTTATGGATGCATGTTTTATAAAGAAATGATACAATATAAAGGAGATAAATGAGGAACCATCAAGGGTTTCTTTGATAAAGGCGATGAGAGACACATAACTAGTAGTGAAAAGATGTAGGTAACAAGATGAACAAACACAATTTTATCATCTTCAAGTAATTTTTGGGAACATATTGATTAATTTTGATTTAACGTGAATAGTGATGGTTGAGAATTTGACCACTATCATTGATGCCACGATTAGGAAACTAGCCTAATACATTATACAAGATGTTTTGGGAATGCTTGAGCAATATGACTTAGATTTGATGTAGCCAAGAAGGCCATAAAGCATATCTATATAGAGTTTTGAGGTTATAGGTTGTGGATAGAAAACTCACTCATGCATAATTATAGATTTCTTAGCTCCAAGCCGGACTAGCAATAAATTTAGAACAAAGAGATAAAGATGGATGGGAGATAAGAATACCTCCTCTAGTGCGAGTTCATGATCAATGGTGGGAATGCTTAATAATACAACTACGCCAACACCATTTTTCCTAACTAATATATATTTTGTTGCATGTTGTATGTTATTTTATATGTATGTGCATGAATTGAATTATGAAATATGTGTGCCCTATTGCGATCACGGAGAAGAATTTATTTTAACAATAACTCCTTAATGAAGAAAACAACCCAATGTAACAATAAATATCGATGGAGCACATATATAATGTTCACATAATACAATTCATAGTAATGCATGTAATTAAAAGTAAATAGGATATATAATATTACAAATAAACATTACAATTTAATAAACTAAAGAAATAGAGAGTGCTCAATTGACAAAATAAGGGATTAGTGATCAAAGCTAACCAATAATGGGAAGTGGTCCATAAGAATCATCACAAGACATAATAGATGAAGCATTATGACCACTTGTAGGATGTGTAGGGTGTTGTAATACCCATGAATGTAAATATATAGTAAATCGTCATCATAATATTTTGTTGTTTTTTTTTTTTCTTCGGATAACTATCATTGTTATCTCTCTTACATTGATTTGCTTTACGGTATTACAATTGTTTTGGAAACATAACATATGTTGTGTGTTCCCTTATCGGGATGGATTTATGCATTTATAATTTTATTCACTCATCCCTTATGTATACACCTTGGTAGTTCTCATAGTTGTTCTTTGTATACAAGTAGTTATTTAATTTTTCTTGTGAAAATTTGATATCTCATTTATTTAATGAAATTTAAATCTATGTAAGAACATTGTTGATCAGATAAATATAATAGTATTTTAGCAAGATCTAGCTAAAGAAGTACAAGCAAAAGTGAAAGATAGGGGATAAAGACAACTAAACTTGTAACTGTAAGTTTAGATTGATTTTGGACTGACGACAGGCTTGAAAGGCAATTTTAGAGTATTTGAGCTCGACTCGAAACTAGGATGTGATGATTTCAAGAATGAAGCACCCGAGAGAAGACACAACCATCTGGACACTAGTGTATGTTATGTGCGTTGGTGTCTATGAAAGAGCTTTGGTCCTGGTTCTTTTTGTGTCACTTCTTGTTCGTTGTAGGTCACATCAAGTTCATTGCAATTATGCTTAGTCACACATGTACCTAGAAAAGAAACCCTAGATACCTACACAATACTCAAATGCACATTAGATGAATAAAAAATATGCATATGCTTGAGTCTAACTAACCCCAACAATCACCCGAATGTGATTTTCATTGAGTGTTGCACTACATTTCAGACTCAATGTAGTTCTTGTGTGTGTGTGATTGTAATAGTTTCCCTTGAGCTAGGATGCCTAGTGTCGATCACATACGAGAATAATAAGCTACTGACTACTTTGTCCCAATTCAAAATGTGTGGTATGGAATTCAGAATAGACCCTCCTATGCAGTCCCAAAATGTAGTCCTTGATGTAGTAGATATAAAATATTAGATCATTGTTATAGTATGTGCCTCTTGAATGTTTCCCCCTAACGAGGTTAAATAAGTCATGTATATATATGATTCCTTTGCTCAATTTTCATCATTAACAAGTAAAAGGTCGACCTAGGGTAATAAATAAAGACACGAAAGATGTAACATTTGAAAATTTAGAAAAGGAAGAAGGAGGACAAAAGTGCCCATAGGGAAAATAATGCCTAAGTGCTCTTGTCCCTAATGGGCAATTGTGTACAAGGTGTCAAAATATAAAACAATGGAATCAAAGTTGAATAGGATGTCGACTAGTGCACAAAAACCTAAGGTGTATGTAGACACTAAAAATCTACACCCCTCATTCTTATTTAATCAATTAATCAAAAACATCGATATTTTATACCCACCATTTAATCACACTACATTATTAAAATCATTTATCCTAAGTCTAATCACATCACATGTAAAATCTTATTTTTCCCTATCCTAAATAAGACCTAACCACTTAGATAAGCTTAATCATTTTCTAAACCACCCAAATCAACCTAAATCTATTTCCTAAAATCCATTTAATACTATGTTTAACCTATTTCTAACTCCCTTATCTCAATAAACAAATCATTATCATTCACACACCTATCAAAATCATCTACAAACCTAAAATAGACAAATTCAAACTTAATCAAAATCAAGCTATATCTAGCCTATTTTATCATCTCCTCTACCCTTACAACACGTCCCTAAACAGTCTAACAAATCCACCCCTCAAAATCTAAACCAAAGACCTTGATTCAACAAACTATTCCAACCATTTTCCTCGAATCTCAAAGCAGGACCGGAATCACCAGTGATTTAGGTAATCACCAACGATTACTTAAGCAAGTTTTCTTGCCTTTCTCCAAGATCCTCAACTTGCATTCACGAGTCTTAGCTTTACATGCGGAGTTCATCAACATCATTTTGTACCAAAGTGTTTAAGCTATTGTCAGCAGATTCCCAACACTTCTCAAGCATCTCAAATTTGTTCCAGGCTCCTCTTAATCAACATCTCGGCCTCCAACTTACAAGTTTTACCAGTTTCCTACATCATCTTTCATCAAGGTCAGAAGTTTCTCCTCACTCCCACATCAAATTCTAGGTACTCCTATTTGTTCATTCATTCATTTTACATTCCCTTTTAGCTTCTGTAAGTCTAAAATACCAAATTAATCAGTCAAACACTTAATTTTATCAGTTTGTTTATATTTACCAAAATCACCAGCGATTACTACAATCATCTCAGTGATTCCTATTATTTCTATCTTTCTAAAACTGTTATCAACATTCACTTAATCTATTTTATCTACAATTTCAAGTCTATTTTCTTCTAACATTATGTTTAGCATGGATTGTTTTAGATGGCAATAGGTGGCCCAAACCACGAGATCACCAACATTCACTCCTTGCCTATAATTCGTCATCCTTTCTACTGGGAGCAATATGACTTATTGCATGATCTAACTCTGTGTCTATCCATTGTGCCCCATTGGACGAGTTAGAGAACATTTTCGAGTTCACTCAATAAATTCGTGATGTTTGTAGAAGGATATTGGGCTGCATATTTTGAGTATCAACGCATCCGAATTGAACTTTCTTGGCTTGAGTACAAGGCCCGATAGTAGGATCCACATTTTGAGCTCAAGTTCGAGCCATAGTCTTCCTCTTCCCTCTCTCATATATTTTCTATCTGATTTGTAATAAACTTATCATTTATCATTATATTATCTTGTATTGGTTATCATATATCATATATCTTTCAAATCCACTTGATTGTTTAAAAGTGGATTGACATCCTTATAAGGAATCCCATTGACTTCGAGGACTGGCCTTTGCTAGGAAATCTACCATATATCTTATTAATCATATCTTGTGTAGTGTTTTTTTCTTTCAGTAGGAATGGAGTTTGTACACATTTTTCATGGAGCACAATATCAAGCATCATCAATCAACATATACAGTATCATTAAACTCTATGTCTTCCGAGGTCGGTATATTTCTATTTTTTTACTTTGTTAATTCAAGTTAAAGAGGTAGAAATATTTTTGAACATCTTGGCATGCCGGTGGGACAGAGTCCCTTAATTCATTACTTTATTTCATCCAAATATCATTTATTTTTATTTTATGGTTCTTTGCTCACGAATCGTTAGCGATCGGGTGAATCACTAGTGATTTAGTCAATCGTCGATGATTTGTCTGAATACTTTTGCTTACTTTGTAGTTTTCCTTCTAGTTACTATTTTTTGGTCATTTCTTTGTTTTCTAATTAGATTAGGTTTGCAGATTTCTATTTCTGTAGATTTATTGTCAAAGTCTAAAAAAAAATCTTTCATTCATCCAGAATATCATATTTTTCTACATCTAGTTTTCTGTTTTGTAATCGTCAACGATTTGGTCAATCACCAACGATTCTCATAATCACCAACGATTCCTCTGAATCCTTTTGATTACTTTATAGTTAGCCTTCTAATCTCTGTTTTCTATTGTTTCTTCTTTGTTTCTACTAACCTATTTTGCAGGTTGTTGTTTCTAGAGTTTTTGCTTTGCCGATTGCTTGTTGCTTAAAAATTATTATTATTATTTTTAAAGGAAGCATTTATCACGGTGAGTCCTAAAACCTTCTTTTGCTTTCAGTATTGCATTATTTTCTTGTTTGTTCTCATTGAAAATAACATTTCATTTTGGGTCTTAAAACAAATCATTGCATCCTTCTTGCTCTCATAGTTTTAATTACCCCGATATGACCCCCTTGGGGCATACCCCTATACAATGAAGCAGTCCATAGGTCCAACCACTCCATGGTGAATCCCATGACCCTAATCCAACACATAACGACATTAGAACCAACATAACAATTAGATTCAAATGCCAAGTGGCAACAAATCCCAAGCCTTGGGCTAGGCTAGAAAAATTTAAGCTCCAAAAGCAAGTTTCAAACTAAGCAAAATAAATGGCTAAACAACCGCAGTAATGCAAAAGTCTCTTGTTAGCACAAAACCAATTAAATGCCCAAATATTTAAAGATACATCACTCAAGAAAATTGTTGGTTCTTACAAGAAAAGAGAGAAGAATGTCAATTACAAATAAAATATGAACATAGAAATATCACATTACGATCACTACGTGGCCCTTCTGCGCCACCAAAGGGGTACTCATCAAGTTGTTGGCACTTAGATATCGAGCCTCAACTCACAAAATATAAATAATCACTAATAAAAAACAAGTCCTGCCATATTATTTGTTGGAATCATCACCTCCAAACTCCCACAAGGCTCAACACAATCGTAATCACACAAGGTTGTCTATAAGACAACTAGTTACAGAGAGAGATAAAGAGGTATAGGTTGCCATTTACTGAGCTTAAGGTGTCCGCACAACACAATATGCATGACTCCCACAAAGTAACAACATACATATACCAAACAAATAGAAGTGGATTTTCAGTCTATGCTAGACTCCACTTCTGGGTCATACTTAACTCAAGTCAAATGGTCAACGGTCCACTTTTCTCACTCCATACATACACTTTTACTGATTTCTTCCCTTAGGGTCAGTTAGTGTAGGGTACACAACATACACATAACTACATTACTAGCACAATAAAACATATGCACAATAACCATAACATATTACACATGGTAAAATTTACGGGGTAACATAATAATATTCCATGACTTACAACATGTAACATTTCCACATAGCGCACTAAGAGTGCAAGTACAATACATTAGGGGTCATGCAATCACCATATGCCCTTAATTCACAATTAGAATTTATCACATAACAATATGAGTACATATATATCAGAACATAAGGATTTCACATCATGCCATACATTCCAATACAATGCAACATGGTGACATAACACCATAGTACAATACAACATGGTGGGGATATTCACGATGTGACATATTTCACTATGAAGTAATTTGTCATGCAACACATTGTTCCACATATATAATATCACTAGAACATGAAACATCACAACACTTTCGTGGTTCACAAACATTCCCTTCACACAACAAGGTGGTAATACACATGAATTTCACGTCGAATTCACAAGAGATAGAGATAAATTACTCCCATCAAGAAACATACCAACATCACAGATAGTCCACACCAAGTGGTAAGCAAAACAAGTGCATTCACATACTCACCAATACCACATTTGTCACATCACAACATAATAACACATTACTCCCCACCATCATGCATGATCCAACACAACACCAAAATGTCCCAGAGGTTTGAGAGTATGAACCTTTGCTTTGATACCAACTGTAGCACCCACCCATGTGGGACCTAAACATAAGACCAAAATATACCAAGATATTTTTACTCTCATTAATTATTCTGAAGACAAAGTGCATAGATTTCTCACCTAACTCCACACAATATGTGATGCCAACACAAACATATAACCCACACATACTATAGACACCAAAATTTGGTATCACTACCCTTGTCACCCTGCGTTTGCTTCTTCTTGCCATGGTCACTGTCTAGACCCTTCATTTTAATTTATGTTTTATTAATATTCCCCTCCTTCCCATCTATTATCCCATTCATATTAAATTATTGCTAATACCCATCATTTATCCCCTAATCCTCATCTCATTATCTAATCAATCTCTATTTCTCCTCCCTAGGTTATTATAATCCCTAAACTTCCTAGTTTCTCATCCCTAGGCTCCCTTTAGCCTTTATTTACTCCATTTCATCCCTCACCCACCCATTTCATCTCCCTATCCAACCCTAACCCGCCTAGGCCTCGTAAAACCCTGATCCTGCTCCTAATGGGCATGATGCCTCGAGCTAGACATCCTCCCACCGCCCAAATGGACAGTTCCTTGTGGTTGCCAGCGACCCACCCAGTTGCCATCAACCCTATAAAGCCACCCACACCCTTCTTTCTAGGGATACAAAATAAAAAAATTCGTGTGAACTTGTGATATTATTTTAATGCTTCAACTTCTCTCGTAGTTATTTCAGTCTTCTTGGAATCCCTTTGAGCTTGCTTGCATCATTTGTGGAGACTTTGAGGAGATCATCTTTGCCTTGTGTTTTTTTATTCCATTGTTACATTATCATTATTGCTATTATTATCTACCGATGTTTTACAGTCCAACTGCCATCAAAGATTCATACACAACCTTCCATTTTATCCATCTTGTGTGCAAGTTTTTAGTCCATCCCATCCACTTTTGGTCACACCTAAATAAGCCTAGGTTGTCGTTGACCCTATCAGTTGCCATCAAGCCTCGATCCTATTACATTACTTATTATGTCATCCAGATCCATAAAAGTATGTTATTTTGTTTCTGGTTCAACACAATTCCCCGATTTGTCTTTCTGCCACTATATTATCCCCATCCACTCTGCCCGATCCTCGATCGTTGTCGGCTCGGCCCGATCTCCGTCGACTCCAATCCATATTTCCACCCTATTTCCCTAGATTCCCATTTTTCGTATCCTTTCTATTTCTCCTATTTAAGTTCTTCTTCATAGGTTATCATCAGCTGCTATAGGTCTTCATCATATTCATATCTACGTACAAAACTTGTCGATCTACATTTTTATTGTTGTTTTGATTCATTTGCCCCGGTCGTCATCAATTTGGACCTCTGTAGTTTGGGTCACCGTCATCTCAACCAAGTATATTTCATTTTGTCAATCTAGATAAGATTTATACTTTCCTTTTATTTCTAAAATTTAAGTTAATGTTTAGTTTAGATCTTGCATGTTATTTAGTCCTTTATCATTTATCTTATCTTCTTTTATCAATACGGGGGTTGACATCCGCATAAGGAAGTTCATGCTTCTTGGAACTGACTTTCTCGAGAAACCCCTCATCTACAATCTAATCCATTTTATTTCTAGTTATCTTTGTGGTGCAAATCTATCAAGCTTGCAATAAGGAGTCTACTTTGCGCACATCCCTCATCACAATCCTATTCTAAGGTACCTTAAATTCTTGCATGTTTTGAGTTTCTTGATTTTATTTAATATCTAGTTCACTAATCTAAATAGGAAAGAGAAAATTTCATCCAACATTCTGGCACACCCGGTGGGACCACCCTCTTAGGTGAGTCTCTTGCATTTTGTTTCATTTTCCATATTTCTTCTATCTTCCACTAACATCGCAGGTAGAGGCTTTGGTTTTGCTTGTTCATGTTGGAATTTTGGATCGCTTGATATTGTTTTACGCTTGCTTTATTATGAATATTAGATAAAAGGAAAATTGAAAACCAGGTATTCCCCTTTTTGTCTTAGTTTCTCCTTTTTGCATCATATTTTCCATTCCTTGTGTGGTTGTTCTCATCAAATCTCCATATTTGGTTTTGGGTTTAAAACAAACCTCTTTCATTCTTGCTTGTAAATCTAGTGTAAGTAGGGGTTTAATTGGTTATATTTAACACTTCTTCACACACATCCAAACACACTAATCAAATTCACACATTGAAACAATCCCTTATCGGTGGACCTAATTAGGATTTCATCACCCAATAGGAAAACCGCCGCAGTGTTATGACCACATTATAAATCCTATAAAGACTTGGGCCTCATGTACCTTCGGGTATATCAAGGAATTCTCATCCAAAACTACCGAAACCACCCTTAGATTGCCATTTCTTAGGCACCCTCATTATCCACTTTCAATTTTTTCATTTTTTCACATTTTCTAATTAATCAAGATAAAGAAAACATTGCATGCTTGACTTGTTTGCTTTAATTAGTATAGTCATTGTTTTATTTTTCTTTTCATGCCCATTATCACGCGCTCTTTAGCTAGGATAATGGAACAAAGTCATGCATAAAACAATCCCATCCCTTCATCCCAATCAACTTCTTATTTGGTCACTGTCCATCCATGCCTTTGGTCACCTCTTCCATGGTCACCCAAACTTTGATCATCAATCCACACCATCAAGAATCTCTTGTCCAAACCACTACCCATAATGAGACCACTCCCTTTTTACATCATTAATCCATCCCATATAGGCCGACTATACCTCAATCCGCTACGTTGGTTGAATATATTGGCTTCCCATTATCCCTCGTTGAAATGTGAAGTTCCGAGAGCTCCTTGACGCTAATCCGGTGGCTCTCCATGATTACTTTCTTAGGAAATCAACCCAACTTCCTATTGATGGACCACCTATCTAACAAATCTATGCTTATCATTCCAATCCTAAAACAACCCAAGTTCTTTCTTCACATCTTACGGTGTTTTTCCCTAGAGCCATGAATGAGCTCGCTATGGCCCAATGTGAGTTTGATCCATCTTCTTCCACTAATCCTCAACCTCATCAAACCACTCAACTAGTCACACCCATTCCTCCTAATCTACCTCCCATCAACACGACTATCACTACCTCCATTCTTATCACTTCTTCGTCTACCATCATCACTAGTATCCCCATCCAATCCTTCCAACAATCCCAATCATTTCCTCTCATATCCAAACAACATAGTCAGTCATTACCCCTCACATCCCACATTCATGCAAATGTCATCTCTTCCCAACCTCACCCAATGGAGTCTACTCACACTCACCAACCTCCTCCTAGGGGTGTTTACCATTACATGACATCTAATCCACCCCTAAACAATCTCAACCCATCAACACTCATATCCCCACTCATCATATACCTCAACAAGTCCATATCCCCATCTCACAAAAACCCACCCAATCTCAACAATCATATCACATTCCTATTTCTCAACATCAACCATTATAACAACCCATCCAATCTCAACTAATGACCTACATTCCTCTTCATCAAACAATTCCTCAAACACCTACTCATTCACAAGCCTACCAACAACCCTATCAAGCCACTTCTCATATCATACAACCACAACCATCTACCTCTCATCCAACCACTTCAAATGACCCCATGCATGCCTTGATGAATAGGTTGGCTAGCTTGAAGCCACTACCTTGGGGCCCAAGGTCACATTATCTTACGAACAAATTTGTAACGAACCTATCAATCCATCGGTCCCAGTCAAACCCTATCCTCCTCATTAGGAACTTCTAAAATTCACCAAATTTAACAGTAAGGAGGATCCCCAACAACACCTTCGTGCATTTAGGCATGCATGTTATCTCATTGCCCATGATCAAGACCTCATGCTTCACACTTTTCCTATGTCCTTGGTCGGTCCCACATTGGATTGGTACAATGGCATCCCCAATATTCATTGTTCTCATTTACCCAACTTGCGCAACTCTTCTTAGAACATTTCTCAATCAACATTACATGCAAGATCACCATTACAAACTTATACACCATTCGAAAATTCAACGACGAGTCTATCACAAACTTTGTCACACAATGGCATGGAATCATAAATCAATTATCATTTTCCCTTCCATGACAGAGCTCATTAAATTATTTTCATGCTCTTATGCGAAGCATATCTCATCCACCTTACAAATCTAATCATTTCAGACATTTGAAGAAGCCTTCACCATGGCTCGTAAACTTGAGACTTGTGCCCTTGAGTAAGGACAACTTAAGCTTAGATCAAATAAGCCAAAATCTAAGTTTACTAAACCATCTACACATAGCAAAAAATCCAAAAATGCAGCCAACACCATAGTAGTTAAGTCTTCTTCCACCTCCACTTCTAATATGAGGCCTCAACAAAGAGCTCCTAGACCGCCACCCAACTACACTCCTCTTGGAGAATCCTATAGCTCTATATTTAATAAATTGATGGTGGTCCATCTCATCACACTTCCCCCATTCAACCCTTTGACAAATCAATACCTAAACCAACTTGGTATCGTGAAGACCACTATTGAAAATATCACCAAGTTTGCGAGACATGATATAGAAAATGTCGAACCTTCAAAGATCTTGTCCAAAAACTCATCGACCAAGGTGACCTTCAAGTGGATAACCTAAAGCACCTCCCAATCAATCACTTAATGTTTTTAAATAACCATTTCCTAATATCTCAACCACCCAATGCTCACACTAGTAACACCAACACCATTGATAGATATCTCACCCCATCAATGACTCCACCTACTTCACCAACCACTACATATACCACTTCCTTAGACATTGTCCCTATATCTATACTTCTACCAACACCCATACCCATCTCTACACCAATCATATCCACACCTATATCAACTTCTACCATTTAGTATATACTTCTATGAGTATTAGGAATGTTATGAAGATGATTTGGGAATATTCGAGAAAATTTCGGAGGTGTTGGAGCCAATTCACTAGAGCGGGTTTTGGGCTTGAACGAGCATGCACCATGAAGGAGGACCTAAGCTTCAAACAAAGATTTTAGGAGCCTCACAAGGATTTGAAATTCCAAAAATTACCCATGGAAATTATTTTCCATGTCTTAAAAGGTGGAAAATATGGGACATCTTGAAACATCATACACTTTCCGAGGAAACTCATTCTTCTGGCGCACAACTAGCGATCATGAGAAATAAGGGGCCATTTGGAGGTGTTATAGTAAAATTTAGATCTTTATACTATCACCATAGGATACATTTGGTTGTTTTTAGGCAGAATCATATAAAATTTCACCCCAAAATTCATCCGGGAGCCCGAGATATCGTCTCTGCAAGTTGGTCCCAAGGTGTGATTTTTCATACTTAGTTAATTTTCAAGCAGGACACGTGGCAACTTGTGGTTAAGGAAAATTTTCATGTCCCCCTTGTACCTTTTGCAAGGGGACATAAGGGGTAAAAATTTTCTCCCATCCCTTATGAAGTTGTTAATGCGAAATCACAAACACCCCCAAATGAGTTATGGATCTGTTTCTCTAAGGCGGGGTCATTTGGTGTGATCTGCATAACATGGGACCATCTCTCAAGCTGCGGGACTTGTGGACTTGAGATAGCCCTCTGGATAAATCCGACTTCTTCTTCCTAATTTTAATGCTAAACTACTCTTAAGGAATGAAATGTGACTATCTACTCCTAATCTAACAATTCTAAGGAGACAGGGAGAGAGAAAGTGCATAAAGAGGGAAATCCTACACTAACGAGGTGATAACACCAAGAAAAGGGAGCGAGATATTCTATTGAGGGAGAAAGAAATAGAAAAATGGAGATGAGGGAGGTCAGATAGAAGTGACACGACCTAGATTTGCAAATCATCCATTAAACTCCATGAAACACAACATCCTGCACCTGCAAATGTGAAATACATGCACAGAAAACCAAGACTGAAAGGGAGAGGCACGGAGAAATAACAAAACGATGCAAAGGGTTGAAGAACACCATAAAACACATTTTTATTTCTCTAGAAGGTGCACAGACCATTACATTTCTGGAATAGAGGCACAAATACATTTTCCAGCGTGCATGGAGAAGGTTCGCTGCTCAAAAATGGCATCGAGAAATTTTTTGATAGAGTTTCTCTATGCCCATAATGTCTCTCTTTCTCAAACGAGAAGTGTTACAATATATATAGAAGGAAAAGAGAGAGAAGAGGGAAAATTTGAATCCTGCTCCAACCACCATGAGATACACATTGAATCCTACCTTGAAAGCTCAACCACTGAATATCAATGCCTTCTGCAAATTCACCCACAATATGTTGCTTTTGGTTCCCCAGTGGATTGAATCGAATCAAATCTGGTAGTTGAAGAGATTGGATTCTATGTTAATGGCTTAGAAGACTCTTCTTCATTTTTCACCTACCGGGCTACACGGGACCTAGCACTTGTTTGGGCTTCCCTTTTGATATGGGACACGTGGCAGCCAGATTAGAGCAAAAATCGGGCTTGTGGGTCCGCAACTTATCTTTTTCCCTTTTACGCAAAAAATATAAAACTCAAAATACTCCTGCAGCCCCGAAGCTCCGCCTTTTGACTCTATTTGACCATTTTCCCCTGCCTCGTTTCATCCTGAGACACATGGAGAAGCGGCTTGTTTGAGCTTCTCTTTTTGGATTCATCTTTGGAGAAGCGCTAGCTAGACACGTGGCTCTCTCTGCTTGGCTCTGCTATTTCATTTCCGAGCCCACCTGTAACTTGTTTGTCATCCTAGAATGTGAGCTCATAGGTCTGAGTCGTTTCCTTCATATTTCCCTTATGTGCAGGAGTTGTCTTGACCAAATTTTCTGGGGGCCGAATTTGGGATAACAATTTGGCGACTCACGGGGACATCTGCCTGCTAGATGAAGAGACCAGTGGCCTTGAAGCATCCATTGGGAATGGAGTCTGCCTGATAAATACGAAACTGATATGAGCTTTGAAACTTTGACCTCTGAGCCATTTGGAAACCCATTGAAACTTGAAGTTGAACTTCATCAAAAGCCAATTGAATGCACTATGCAAGAGCAATACAACAACACCAAAAACTTTGTACAAACTGAAAATCATACATGCTCCAAATGGAACATGCAGAGTGTGCAAAAGCACTTCTTCTGCTGAAAACAAACCTACCTACACTACTCTAACCAAGAGCAAAGGGAGCTCAAACAAAGCCTACAACTGGTAGGGAGAAATAACTTCCCTTCCTAAAAATGACAACCACACAACTGATTTGGCACTGAACATGGCTGGTTGGATGAGTGAAAAAATGACCATAAGTCGGTCCTCCACCCAAATCATCAAGGTATCAACATTAATGGAAAATACCTCCTCAAGCTAACTTGCATTGGACTCCTGGAGGTATTGATGGTGACCCTTGGTACTTTGATGCTCATCCTCATGCCCTAAAGTAGGCATGACTGGTTTTGGTTTCTCCTTTGGCTCCAATGAAGCCAAGTACCTGATTGGGCACGGTCTGATCCTTTGGATGTGCCCTTTGTTCTGAGTTTCAACTCCAAGAATGGAGTTTTCTTGTAGACCTTCTTGGATGAATGGCGTGGAAGAAGTGGTGAAACTCTTTTGCTCTTTCCCTTCCTCTTTTTGTGAAGAACATGGAAGAGTCATGTCTTCCAATCTTGGTTCCAGAGGGCCATTATGGAGTGTAGGCTGCTGTTCCTGAATGTTCTCCTCCATGGTAGTAGGTTCATGTGTGTGGGATGTGAGAGATGGAGGAAAAAATGATGTGATCTCCATGGGTTCCCCTCCATCAAGGCAATCCCTCAAGTCTGACAGACGGTCTGCCTCCTTGTTGTCCTGTTGCATGTGCTCTACCTCCTCCATGGTGCCTTCCTGATCTGCAACTTGATCACCATGGCTCCCTTCACTCTCAAACATGAAGTTTGAAAGATCAAACTCTTCTTCAACATCAGAGCTTGAAGGGGATGAAGTGGGAGGAAGAACTGAAGGTTCTTCTGTGGCTTGCTCCACACTTGGGGCCTCTGAAACTGTATGGTCCTCCTCCATCATGGGTTCATCAATCAAATTAGGCCCTTGAAATGAAAGCAAAAAATCTTCAATGATGCCTTCTTCATTGAGTGGCCTCAACACTTGATTTGATCTCTCCCAGCTGCTCCTCTTCAATGGGGCTTGGGACTAATTATTCCTCCTCTTGTTCTTTCTCTTCTTCTACTACAAACTCGACCTCAACCACCATTGGTTCTTCAATCTTGACCTCCTCTATTGGCTTAACCATCAAGGGGATCTTTGTAAACCCAAATTTGGCAGCCCAACTCTTCAGATTGTCTATCATTTCTTTTCTGTTGGGCTCCTCTTCTTGTTGTTCTCCTTGATTGGATTCTTGAGTCTCTTCCCAACATGGGCTTGGGAAAGCAAGAGGAGTGGCATGTTGGGATTCAATCACCTTGTAATTATTTGTGGTGGTGAGGGAGGTGGAACTTCTTGTTTGTTCGGAGGGGATGACTGTTTGGAAGGGAAAAGGACAAAAGAATTGAGATGAGGTGGAAGACTAGGGGATGGAGAAATGGATTTCACACTTGGGCTAGCATTCAATGGGAAGCTTGGAAATTGAAGCCCAAATTGAGATGGTGTTGCTTGAGGAGTAGAGAGAAAATTACCAGATAATGGTGTAGGATTTACCCATTGACAAGGTTGTCCCGCACTTTTCTCATAAGCCCCGATCTCCATTGTCCATTGTGCAAGTTGGGGTAGCATTTCAATCATGAAGTCCAACTTCTCCGAGGGTCTGTAGTGTCTTGGAAAAGGGCCTTCCCATGGACAAGGTGCCCTGTAACCAATGCTAAATGCCCTCATTTGAATTGTTGCCCTTAATTAAACCATGCCAGCCTCCATTTTTGAATCTTCTCCAGTAGATCAACATCCTCTACATAACTATCACCATTATATGCATCCCCTTGTTCTTGATAAGCTCCATGGCCAAACTAATTTTGACTCTGCTCATATGGGTAAGCATAGTGGTCCTGGATCTGATTATAATGCTAATCTGGAGGAGTTGGGAAATGCATTGGAGGTGGACTGCATTGTTGTAAGTGTGAGTTCCATGAAGGGAATGAAGTCATGATTGCACAACCTCATGGAATTGGAGAAAATGAAAGAGATGGAAGAAGAAAATGGATGAAATGAGTGGAAATGGATGGAAAAGGTTTGTAACTCAGAGAATGATTTTTTGACTAGATGGAGTCGCTAAATGTGCTTTGAATGTGCCTCCAAAGGCTGAAATTTTCACCAAGAGCACATCAACCTAATGAAGTGAAGTGGTAAGGTGCTTTAGACATGTCCCACCGGGTGTGCCAAAACTATTAATGCGAAATCACAACACCCCCAAATGAGTTATGGATTTGCTTTTCTAAGGCAGGGTCATTTGGTGTGATTTGCATAACATGGGACCATCTCTCAAGCTGTGGGACTTGCGGACTTGAGATGGCCCTCTGGAGAAAGCCGACTTCTTCTTCCTAATCCTAATGCTAAACTACTCCTAGGAAGGAAATGTGACTATCTACTCCTAATCTAACAATTCCAAGGAGACAGGAGAGAGAAAGTGCATAAAGAGGGAAATCCTACACTAACAAGGTGATAACACCAAGAAAAGGAGCGAGATATTCTCATTGAGGGAAAAGAAATAGAAAAATGGAGATAAGGAGGTCAAACAAGTGACACAGCCCGGATCTGCAAATCATCCATTAAACTCCATGAAACATGACATCCTACACTGCAAAATGTGAAATACATGCACAAAAAACCAAGACTTAAAGGGAGAGGCACGAGAGAAACAACAAAACGATGCAAAGGGTGCCACAAAACATGTTTTTGTTACTCTATAAGGTGCACAAACCATTACATTTCTGGAATAGAGGCACAAATACATTTTCCAGGCGTGGGAGAAGGTTCGCTTTGCTTAAAAATGGCATCAAGAAACAAATTTGATAGAGTTTCTCTATGCCCAGAATGTCTCTCTTTCTTAAACGAGAAGTGTTACAGTATATATAGAAGGAAAAGAGAGAGAAGAGGAAAAATCAAATCCTACTCCAACCACCATGAGATACGCATTGAATCCTGCCTTGAAATCTCAACCACTAAATATCAATGCCTTTTGCAAATTTGCCCACAATATGTCACTTCTGGTTCCCCAGCAGATTGAATTGAATCAAATCTGGTAGTTGAAGAGATTGGATTCTGTGTTAATGGCCTAGAAGACTCTTCTTCATTTTTTACCTACCAGGGCCACGTGGTAGCCTGACACTCGTTTGGGCTTCCCTTTTGATATGGGACACGTGATGATTGGGGCTCTCATGAACTTATCTTTTTCCCTTTTGCGCAAAACGCAAAACTCAAAATACTCCCACAGCCCCTAAAGCTCCACCTTTTGACTCTGTTTGACCATTTGCCCCTACCTCCGTTTCATCCTGAGACATGTGGAGAAGTGGTGCTTGTTTGAGCTTCTCTTTTTGGATTCATCTTTGGAGAAGCGCCGCTAGGACACGTGGCTCTCTCTGTTGGCTCTGCTATTTCATTTCCGAGCCCACCTGTAACCTATTTGTCATCCTGGAATGTGAGCTCACGAGTCTAAGTCATTTCCTTCATATTTCCCTTATGTGCAGAAGTTGTCTTGACCAAATTTTCCGGGGGAAATTTGGGATAACATAAGCCTTATGGTCACTCATATGACCTCAAACCGGCCCTTAGGTGCTATAATCCAACCCCCTCACTTAAGTGGCTCAATGAAAAGAGGACAAATTTCAAGCTGAGGATGAAGGTGAATTTTGTGTCCCATTTGTTCCTTTTGAAAAGGGAAGAAAGGGACACAAAGATGCACCCTCCCCCCTTATTTCCACGTGGGTTTGCATATGACCCAGTTGCAGCCCCTGTGAGGAGAAGGTAGTCAAAATATGTACATGATCTTTGTTAGGTGATTGCGGGAGCTCCATAAGGAGTTAGAAGGTAAAAATTCTCGAAGGAAAGCTGAGAAGATCCTCTACATGATGAAACATTCATATTTTTCGAAAAACTCATGTGTGCTTCCTAGGTGAGTTCATTTTGAGTGGGCACACTCGGTGATTCCAAGGAAGGATGTCATTTTTGGAAGAGTTTTAAGAAGAATCAAAAGATTAGACCCATTGCTACCATTTTTCCATGATCAAATGAAGAGAAAACAAGAAAAAACATGGATTTTTGAAGGCTCCAGGATTTTTTTTTGCCAGAATGACTTTGTAACCCATGAAGTGAAAAATATTCATATCTTGCAAACTGTTGAATGAATCGAGATTCCATTTTTTGCAGTCATTTAGTTTTTTAGAGGCCATGAGGATCCAAGTGAAAGATTTTGTAAACACACACAAAAAAATTTCCCGTGGTGAAAATTTTAAATTTTAAAATCTCCATTTCCAGAGCTCGGGTTCATGTGAAATTTTAGAGGAGCACCTTTGTGAGAAAAAAACCCATATCGGAAAGTTTTTTTGTCACAAATTGATGCCTAGAAACCCACTTTCCAAAAATAGTAAGCCTTCCTACATGGGTATTGGCTATTTTTGGTAAGCCATCTCCAAAAGTAGTTGTGGCAAAGACGGTGTGCACCAAAGATAATCAGAAGATCAAAATGGTCGAGTAGTGCCAAAAATGGTGAAAATGCCCACTTACTAAAAATAGTAAGTTCCCTATAGGGGTACCAACTAAAAATAGTAAGTCATCTCAAAGAGTGCTTTCAGAGGGAGTAGTATACATAGGGGAAATTGAGAAATCCAACTTCACCAATTGGGGTCACGAAGGGTGAAATCTAACACTTACTAAAAATAGTAAGTTATCCTTTTTCAAGTGTAGTAAGGTGTCCAAAGAAGCATGAAATTCCAGTTCTCCGGGTTGTTATGGTTTCATTTATAGAGGAATGATAGTGTATCAGAATGAGAAATATTCACTTTGATCAATGGTGTATTTACCGGTCTTTGTGTAAAATTATATCATCCCGGGATCCATCTTTGTCACCTTGGAACATGGTGACATCAAGCAAAGAGTAATGACATGGTCAATTTTGAGCTTCAATCTCTTCAGATGGGATCTTCATGAGCAGAGCCCATGATCACCAAAGGAATCATTTGACAATATTTCTAAACACTTAGCCCGTGTTATTTGCACGTCATCTAAAAGAGTTTTCTCATGGTGCGAGACATTCAAGGATTCATAGTTCACTACAGTGGAGTGCTTCATCGATCATCTGACAAGGATCTGTGGACTTCATCAGAGGTGGGTTCTTCTTCATTGGCACTCCTCCTTAATTCTCTCTCTCCCCTTTCTCTCTCTTCTCTTCCCCCCACTTTCTCTCTCCTTGTTCTAATTCTTTGTTGGGGTTGCACTTTTTCATAATGCCTTTAATTAATTTAAAATTTTTTTAATGTAATAAGTCACCCTTAAGTCATAAAAGGGGACTTAATCTTTTCCTAAGGATGTAAAAAGTCATAAGTTGTAATAAGGCATATGAAAAGGCATTGGGGGTAGATGAAGAGTCATCTCTCATTCTATAAATTGTAAAGGCCTTCTCTTTTCAAAGGGTTGGTGATCGATTTTGTAAACTCAAGAGTGCATTGTGCTTAAAGAGAACAAAGGAGATAACCATTTTTCTTCTATTTTCCCCCATTCTCATACTATGTATAACTTCAATTGAAATGCTAATGAAGGAAGAAGTTTCTGTTTTCCAAGGCATATGAATGTGTGCATCTTTGTATGCATGGTTTCCTCTAGCCAATAACATGGAAGTTTTGGTTGTTTCTTCTCATAAATGCATGTGTTGAAATTTCTAACTAGTGTGTGTAGGAATATGATTTTCTACCCACAACATTAGTTCTCCTATCTCTTTCTCACTCCCTCACTCCCTTTCTCACTCTCTAGACAAAGTCTTCTCTAGCAAGCAATTGTTAGCTTTTCCGCAGGGTCAGTGGAGTGTCCCTATTGGATCCCGACCACAAGGCCACCAGGAAAATCCACCTTTTCATGCACATGCAAACATGGAAGCTACACCATTTAAGTAGAGGGACTTTGATTCCTAGAGCGTTGGAAAGAAACCCATAAATTTGTCCACCCGACAAATTTTCTCGCCAATAACTGATTTTAGCGCCCACCATGGGGCAAATTTAAAAGCATCTACACCCAAAATATGACCACAAGGTCCAAAAATCCAAAAAGTATATATTAAAAAAATTTCAAAAGAAAAATCATTATTGAAGGCAACTCCGGTAAGGAATGAATCTTTGTCACGTTCATCTCCGCACCATGAAGAAATTTCCAAATTGGAGTGAAGTACAAATGAGTGACAGTGAAGAAGAAGAAGAAGCTGCTTGAGAAAAGAAGATCATTGATCAACCATGGTTCCAAACCAGTCTTTGCAAAAAGGATAATTCAAGAGTAGTAAAATGGTCTCCTACTTCAAGAAAGAACCTGCAATTAGACAAAGGAAAGAAAGTAAAACTTGCCGATGAAGAAGAAAATAGGGAGTTGTTGGAAAAGATTAAAAAAATACAAGATAAGGTGCGAAGCTCAAGAATATGCCAAAGGTAATATTCTCACTTATGTACAATTGAATGAAAAGCTTGGAGCCATGTATTTCATCACCCTCCCTTGGGATGATTTCCTTGCATATAGGAATGATAAAATGGGAATCTTAAAACTTGAGTATATGGAAAGAATCATGAGCACTATGCAAGGAAATTCCAGTCCCCAAATCTACCTCGAAATGCTGAAATATGTTGAAGCTATGTAAGAGATGTATGAGAAACTTGAAGCAGATCCATAGAAAAGAGGAAGAAGAGGAGTTTTTTCCTATGGAGGAAGATCTTGAAGATTGTTCATACTATAGGGTATTCATCCCTGAAATATTCCTAAATCTTTGTTGAAGAAAATCCTATCCTTGAGCCTTCCGATGAAGATCAAATCAACACTATGGAATATGATGAGAGGCAGGATGATGCAAGGTCAACCAAAGAAGATCTTATTCTTGAACCCTCCATTAGAAATAAAAGAAACACCTTTGAAGATGATGAGAAGGACATGGAGATAGAACCACCATTCACCATTCATTAAAAACTCGAGGCGCAACCCATGGGAAGAGTAATATATTCAATAGAGGAAGATTCTTGTTGCATAATGGATGATTTGATGCTCTTTGAAGACTCCTCCAACGATGAAGAAATACAAGATGAACAATTCAAAGTAAGCATGAATAATCTCCTTTGTAATTTCAAATTTTCAATTAATGATAGAATGGAGGTATGCGAAGAAGCACCTGAGATCAATCCTGCATCATGGACTGAAGATGGTGAATTCAAGATGGTCATGGATGATTTGCCTTCCTATTTTGATCCTTCAAGTGATGAAGAAATGTTGAATGAAGAGATAGAGACAAAAGAAGAATCAAATTCCCTTCTTGATTCAATAATGGATGATCAAATGAGAGAGGCCAATTTAGTTTTCGAACCCGAGAAGAACAAACAACATGAGCATAACTTCCTTGAAGAACCAACTCCATTTTTCTCACCCAAGGAGCGTTGTGTTGATCATCATGGTAAGTATGAAATATTTCATTGTCCTTATGAGCATGAAGATTCTATAATTAATGATCAAGATAGAATTGTAAAATCTTCCCATAGCATTGCACCAACATGGTTTTTTTCTTCCCACCAAGGGAGGATGATATGGATTTTGAACTCAAAGGAGTGCCCTTCCCACAAAGCATGGACCTCTTCTCTTTGTCAGAAGGTTTCATGAATCGAGTGTGCCTGTGCTTGCAAGAAAGTGAATCTTGGACAACAAAAATCATGTAAGGGGTGAGTGAGGATGTTTCAAATGAATCATGGGTGCAGATGGATCATATTTTCAACCATCTCTGGAGGCACAACATAAAGAATCTTTCAATAAAAATGAAGATGAGCCTATGGTGAACTTGGAAGAATCATCTGTGCAAGACATCTTGAAGGATGTAGAAGAAACTGAAGATCCTCAACTCAGTCTTGAAATCTTGACCCGAGCTATGGAGATGTAAGACAAGTATGAATCAATTTGTGCTTCTTGTTTTGATTCACCAATGTTTGATGTTGAGACAGAGCAAATGGACAAGTTTGACGACCTCCCAGATGCCTTGGTTGATGAGAGGGAGTGTGAAGATATGTCTTTTTCTTCCACATCATGTAAAGAGGTTCATGAGTGTAAAATAAGGAAGGTTCTTGAATCTCCTTTGGAGGTTCCCAATCTTGAAAACAACATCTCTCATGGAGGAAGATAACAGGGAAAATATTGAGCTGATTTGCATTAAAGAAAGTTATTCGAACAAGGTGAAAAATTGCAAGAGTATTGGGAGTGTATTCAAAACCAACTTGTTCCCACCACTTTGGAATGCTCCACCAATGCAAAACAAGAGTTCATATGGAAAAATCCACTAAAGGGTGAAGAATGCTTATATGACCAAACCAAGAGTCAGTAATTTTGAAAATGATACCAAGGTGGACTTTGAGCAAATAGATATTGATAGCAGTCACTATGAGTAGTAAAAAAGCGAGATCTTAAGAGAAGTCCTCGAATGAGAAGGAAATAATTTTGTTCTCACTCCTCCTAAGTACCTTACTAATATAGGAGATGATTTTAGGCTTTCATCCAAGGATGAAGAATGTCTCCATGATGAGGTCAATATTTCCAATTTTGAAAATATGAAGGAATGGTATATCATGCTCATAGGATATCAAGAGGAAGCCTCAAAAGGAAAGAGTTTCAAGAAGGTGACCAAGTTTTCATAAGATGAAATAACGTTTTTAATGTAGTGTGAGTACGAGGATGGAATCATGATCAATATTCTTCTTCTCAAGCCATGCAAAGCCATCACTAGAGCATGGTTTGATCAAATAACAATTTTTGTGGTTCAAAGGTCAAACTTTAGTCCACTATTCCATGATGGCATGTACTTTTCTCAACCCGTTTTTGGGTATGTGTATATTATTTCCCCACCTCTATAGATATCCCTCCCCTATATATAATTTCCTTTTCTGTTGTGTGTTGTTTTCTCTTCTCGCATGTTTCCCTTTTATTTCTCTCTGTGTGTTCTTCCTTTCTTGTTATCTTTGGAAAGTTGTATGTGACTCCTATAAAGCCCAATGGATAATACATTGGTCAACATATTGTAAAATGAGATTTTGGGATTTCTCATGTCATGTCTTTGCTTAAGCTCGGTCTATAACATGCCCCCAAGATAGAGCCAATTGTTGTCTTGTAATTTTGCAGGGGGCAAAATTCACTATCAAGCAGGACAATGGTACCATAGAGTCAAAACTTTTCAAAGTCGTACCTTCCCAAAGACACCCCAGTTAGCTTATCCCAATCACCACCCTATCATGTCAATCAAATGATCCCTACGTGAATGCCAAGTATTCCCCTAAGTGATTTAGGAAATAAAAATTAGTTCCCCTAGGTGATTTAGGATCTTCTGGAACATTCAAGTATTCAAGCAATTTTGGGAAGGGCTATCATCGATTTCTTAAAACTAGTACACTTCCCAGGAGTGAATTAGAGAATAAAAATTCATTGTGGAGGAGTATTCAATTATTAGGAATGATATGAAGATGATTTGGGAAGATTCATTAGAGGTGTTGGAGCCAATTCACTAGAAGCGGGTTTTGGGCTCGAATGAGCACACACCTTGTGAAGGAGGAATTGAGCTTCAAAAAATATTCTAGGAGAGTCACGAGGATTTGAAAGCCCAAAAAGTACCTATGGAAATTATTTTCCATGTCCTAAAATGTGGAAAAGATGGGACATCTTGAAACATCATACACTTTCTCGAGGCAACTCATTCTTCTGGCGCACAACTGCAATCCCGAGAAATAAGGGGCCATTTTGAGGTGTTTTAGTAAATTTGGATCTTGATACCATCATCATTGGATTTAGTGGGTTTTTTTAGGTGGAATCATATAAAATTTCACCCCAAAATTCATTCGGGAGCCCGAGATATCGTCTCCGCAAGTTGGTCCCAAGGTGCAATTTTTCATACTTAGTCAATTTTCAAGTAGGACACGTGGCAACCTGTGGTGAAGGCACATTTTCATGTCCCATTTGTCCCTTTTTAAAGGGGAAATAAGGGACACAAAATTTCTCCCAACCCCTATGAATCCTTATGGTCACTCATATGACCTCAACCTAGCCTCTAGGTGCTATACTCGAGCCCCTTCACTTATGTAGCTCAATGAACAAAAAGAGGACAAGTGTAGAGCTGAGGATGAAGGGGAATTTTGTGTCCCATTTGTCCCTTTTTCAAAGGGATGAAAGGGACACAAAAATTCTTCCCCCTTATTTCCATGTGGTTTTTCATATGACCCAGTCTCAACCCTTGTGAGGAGAAGGTAGTCAAAATAGGTACATGATCTTCATCGAACGATTGCGAGAGCTTTGTAAGGAGTTAGAAGGTAAAAAAATACTCGTTGGAAAGTTGAAAAGATCCTATACATGATGGAACATTCATATTTTCAAAAAACCTGTGTGCTTCCTAGGTAAGTTCATTTTGAGCGGGAACACTTGGTGATTCCAAGGAAGGATGTCATTTTTGGAAGAGTTTTAAGAAGAATCAAAAGATTAGACCCATTGCTACCATTTTCCCATGATTTAATGAAGAGAAAACAAGAAAAACATGGATTTTTGAAGGCTCTAGGCTTGTTCTTTACCAAAATGACTTTGTAACCCATTAAGTGAAATTTTTTTCATATCTTCGCAAAACCGTTGAACGAATCGAGATGCCGGCTTTATTGTAGTCATTTAGTTTTCGAGAGGCCATGATGATTCAAGTGAAATATTTTGAAAACAAGCCCTATATTTTTTGTAGTGAAGAAACCCCAGTTTCCCATGACGAAAATTTTAAATTTTAAAATCTCCATTTCTAGAGCTCGGGTTGACGTGAAATTTCATAGGAGCACTTTGTAGAGAAAAAACCCATATCAAGAAAATTCGTTTCATCACAAACCGATGCCCAGAAATCCACTTTATAAAAAATTTAAGCCTTCCTACATGAGTACTAGCTATTTTTGGTAAGCCATTTGTAGAAGTAGTTGCGACGAAGATGGTGTGCACCAGAGATAATTAGAAGATCGTAATGGCCGAGTATTGCTTAAAATGGTGAAAATGCCCACTTACTAAAAATAGTAAGTTCCCTATAGGGGTACAAGTTAAAAATAATAAGTCATCTCAAAGAGTGCTTTGAGAGGGAGTAGTATACACAAGGAAAATTGAGAAAGCCAACTTCACCGATCGGGGTCACGAAGGGTGAAATCTAACACTTACTAAAAATAGTAAGTTATCCTTCTTCAGTGTGTTAAGGTGTCCAAAGAAGCATGAAATTTTAGTTCTACGAGTTGTTATGGTTTCATTTGCAGAGGAACGATAGTGTATTAGAATGGGCAATATTCACTTTGATTAATGGTGTATTCACCGGTGTTGACGGGATGGTAAAGTATATCATCTCGAGGATCCATCTTTGTCAGTGGAACATGGTAGTATTGCAAAGAGTCATGTCAATGGAACATGGTAGTATCCACCATTTAAGTAGAGGGACTTCAATTCCAAAAGCATTGGCAAGAAACCCACATATTTGTCCACCTGACAAATTTTCATGCCAAAAACTCACACCAATCACATAGACTATTATGACCACATCTACATTATCCTCTTCTCCTACATCTACCTCATCCTTTGAAGGTTTTTTTGAAAGCACTCCAACTCGCAATGAATTCAAATGATGTCCCTACTTCATCCAAAAAATTAGACACCTCCACATCAACCCAATCTACATCTTATTTAGACCTCATCAAACATAAGTTACTTCCTCCACCAATATCAACCCCTACACCACAATATTTAGACCCTCCAGTTGAGATCATTGTCATCCCTACCAAGGGTACCTCTTCACAATCAAAATCTAAGACCCTTGGCATGCTTCCTCAAAGGTCTCTTTTGCATCCTCATAAAAATATAGACATCCCTCCACCTAAGATCAAGCAATCCAATGTCACATCATCTATCTTAGGACCACCCCCATCTCTCTTAGGGCCAGCCCCTTCATCCAAAACACCATAACCAACCAATCAATCTAAATCAAAACCAACCAACCCTTCTCCAAAATCTGATCTTTCTTCTAAGACATCAACCATCACTAAATCTGAATCTAAGACATCCAAACCTCGAAACACTAAGACTCAACCTTCAACATCCAAGTCATCTCTCACATCTACATCTCTCACATCCACCTCTTCTTCTAAATCCAAACCCGAATCTAAGACACCTATTCTCATAAATACAAAGCACCTCTCAACACTTCAATCAAAACATATGCGGAAATCCTTCAATACTTGCTTCAAATTTCTACCATCACACTCCCTCCTATCAAAGCCTTTGATCCACATATTTAGAAGCAATCATGGTTTGAATCCAACCTCATCCACACCCCCATCAAAACCTAAGGTTGTAGTTGCCACTCCATCTAGTGAGTCCACTTCATCTCCATCCCCATCATAATCAAAACCTAATGTTTCTATATTAGCTTCCCCTTGGGCTATTGAACAAAGCATTGTTAAAGAACTTCATCGGCCCCAGTTAATATGTCACTTTATGAGCTTATCCAAAGCTCTCTAGACCATAGGTAGGCTCTCACTAAAGCCTTGAAACGTATCCCAACATCTAGTGATGAGACTCAACCTTTCACATCTCTTGTAGGAGCACTTGCGGCTTCTACTTCCATCTCCTTTGATGATGTTGAGATCCCAAATATTTCACACGAGGACCATGACCTTACCCTTTTCATCAAAATCACCTTCATCCGATGATCCATGATTAACAATGGAGCAAGTATCAACATTATTTCATCACATACCTTTGATCACTCAAGATCCCTAACTCCATTGTCGCCCAATCACCCATGGTCCTTCATGCATTTAATGATTCTATCACTCCCACCTTGGGGATGGTTGTCCTTCCTATCCGCATTAGTGAGAAACTCCTCCATGAAGTCTTCTATATTGTAGAATGGGAGTTTCAATACAACGTCCTTCTCAAACAACAATGGATTCGTGTCATGCGATGTGTCTTTTCCACACTTCATCGTTACATCAAATACGAACAACTACCGATGCTTCTCCCTTCAAAGAATGCAACATGACTTATCAACCCAATGATGTTCTCATCCCTACAACTTTGTAATGTTCCCAATTCCGAGCAGTTGGCCTAACGGCCCTATTTTGGTCTTAGCCCTGGTCATTCCCAAGGGACTAACGACTTTGGAGGTTATTGGGGATGGTTGTCTGATTTCCTACTATGTTTTTGTTATTTTTTGGGCGTTGGGAGGGTCTAATGGGCCCTTTGTGTTCTATTTTGTCATTGGGATCACTTAAGTGGACACTTTTGGCATTTAATGTTATGTTTCTTCGTTGGGGCCACTTAAAGTGGACTTTTTGGTCTAGGAGAAATAAAGTCACTTTAAGTGACGATTAAAATATGACATATCTCCAAGGGGGGTCGAATTAGGGTTTTATGGCCACTTTTATGATGGAAAAAGTTATAAAAGGTGGTGTTTGGGGAGGAAAAAGGATCTTGGTTCATTTTGCCATCTTATGTTGGAGCTTTCAGCTTGCTTTCCTTGCTTGTGGAGGTGAAATTCCGTAGGAACCCTAGCTTCGGTAGTGAAAGATCTATCCCTAGCTAGTAGAGCACTCTTCGGTGGTGAAAGATCCAACCCTAGTTTGCTATTGTGGAGTTTATTCAGATCGGGTTGTCAGATTCAGAGTTTCAGAGGCTTGCTGATCCAGTTTCAAGTCCAGAAAGAGAAGACAACCATATTCAGTAAGAGAGATCATTTATTTTATCAGTGGAACTTTTTGATATTGCATGTCATTGCATGTTGATGCATGTTACTTGCATGTCATTGCATGTTGATGCATGTTACTTGCATGTTGTTGCATGTTGGTTTAATTGCAATAAAAGTGAAGATATTGGTTATTTTCTGATTTTATACCTTGTTGCCATAACTGTACTTTGTTGTCATATTTTTCTATATACTCTTTGTCATAAAAATCAGATTGTTATTTGCTGCAAATTTCTGTATTTTGTCAATTTTTTGTAAGATCCCAACAAGGGATATTTCAGTGGTATCAGAGCTGTTGTTTCTCTAGCCTGTTGGGGTTGAAAGATGGGAGACAAAGACAGAGACAGTGAAGAGATGGGAGTAGATCTGATGAAACAATTGTTCACCAATATGGTGAAGCAACAGGAGACTACCAATCTCTATTTGAGCCAGCTCACTGAGAGGTTAGCACAGGGCTAGGATTGAGGCTCATACGGAGAAAGGAGAAGCTAGCAATATGGGACAAGCATGGTAATAGAGGTGAGAGTGGACATTCAGGACAAGGGTCCCCTCATGCTTCTACCAGGCCCTTGGGACTCCACGAGCCTTCTTTTTTGAAGGATCTAGAAGTTTTGCAGACACAACAGCCGCAGATGTTGTGGATGAGGAATCTTGTTGGGAGAAGTATCAAACATTGAGTGAGGGTTTCCGGGACAACATGCCATTTCAGGAGTATTACAAAATGAAGATCGGCGCAGCCTAGGAGAGATTACCGACACAGTGCACGAGTTTCGAGAGGAGATTAGGACAAATCTCTATTCGCACTTCGATGGCTCTAAGAAGTGTATCGCCCAGTCTTGGATTTAGAAGTTGAAGACTTACTTCAACTTGAATCCCATGCGCGAAGAGGATGATATTAAGTTTTCTATCCTACACCTCGAGGGAGATGCTCATGACTGGTGGCATCATGGATTGATCACACAGGGGCACATGCATATCACTACTTATGCAGATTTTACGCAGAGGTTGATGAGCAGGTTCGACAGGAGGGACCCAGATAGGCACTTCAGGAGTTGACTCACTTGAGGCAGACTGGTTCTCTAGATCAGTACATTGTAGATTTTCAGAGGTTATCAGTTATGGTATCTGATGTTTCAGAGATGAGGTTGACTTCACTCTTCATGGTAGGGTTGACTGACGCCTTAGCAGGGTTTGTGAAGGCATTTGAGCCTTCTTCTTTGCATGAGGCTATTAGGAGATCTCGAGACTTGGAGTTATCCACTCCAAAGATGAGGGTTCCACCTCGTGTTCAACAAAGAGAACCTCCATTTGGATCAGACGAACTTCAGCAGAGGGAGCCTCCACTGAGGCAGGAGGTGGCTAAGAAGCCATTCATTTCTCGAGAGGACAGAGATGAGTTGAGGTGAAAGAAACTATGTTTCGATTGCCGCACACCTTGGGTTCCAGGACATGATTACAGAGGTAGAGGGAAGGCCCAATTCATCGAGGTCTTCGAGGAAAGTGAGGATGACAGAGGTGAGGAGTTGGAAAATCACGAGATGGATGATGGGAATGGAGTGGCGATGGATAGTGCTGATATGGAGCAGGAGGAGGAGACTTTCCCTCGGGAGATTATAGCCACATTGTCTAGTACTCCGATGTACAAGGCATTCAGGATTAGGGGAGTTATGCATGGTCAGTGAGTTATGGTACTCATTGATAGTGGGGCTACCCACAACTTTATTGATGCATCATTGGTGGAGAGACAAGGTTTGCAGACGAAGGACTTTGAGGGCTTCAACATTGTTGTAGCCAATGAGGAGTATATGAGATGCACACGAGAAAGTTCCACAATTGAGCATCACCATGGGTAACTACATTCTGCTATGATGATTTCCACATTTTTGGTATGGGAGTGAACCACATAGTGTTGGGAGTGCAGTGGCTTCACTCTCTTGGTGAGATTCGGACTAACTTCCGGATGATGGAGCTGAAGTTTAAGTCCAAGGCGGAATGTGATCTTGAGGGGATTATCTGTAGGAGCACCTAGGGTGGTTGCAGTTGAGGGGATGGAGAGGAATTTTGGCATAATGAGGGGTTTTATTATTGCGGATCGATGTGGAGTATGATGGATGTGGGTGTGACTAGTAGTGTTGCACATAAGGCGATTGGGATTACAGGTTCAGATCATCTGAGTTTATCATTATGTTGGTTGTCTGAGGTTTCGGTAGACTGGAGATCTCATTTGTTTGTTGAGTACTCCAAGAACCGACACACTTGTGAGATTTTGGATGGTCACATACAGGATGACAACTACAGATTGGAGGATGAGATGATCTTCTATCAGGACAGATTGTACCTTGTGTCGATTCATGGTTGAGGATGGAGATACTACGACATGTGCATTATTCTTCCATGTCTGGACACTTGAGCTTTGATGAGACCTTCAACTTCATATGGGAAAGGGTCAGATGGCATGGGTTGAGGGAGGATATCCTCAACTTTGTGCAAGGATGTGTAGTTTGTCATGGTGACAAATCGGAGTCTGCATGTTCCTTATTTCTGGAGTTGATAGGGGATAACACTCCTATATGTTTTACTGCTTATGAGGATGACGAGCATGTGCTAGCTAGCCGAGGGACATAGTTGACAGGAGATGCAGTGAGTGATCACATGATGACAGTTTTGCAGTGGCAGGGATTGGACAGATTGACAGTTTTAGTATGGGTACCAATAGAGAATCGATGTGGGCATTATTCTACTTCAGGGACAACATTGCTTGTCTACACTGCATGGAGAGCATGATGACTATATGTGGTGTTTTGGTCACTTAGGATCACACCGATCTTTGGTTGACTGCAGGGTGAGATGGAGGCACTTACTTTGTGGTATTCAGTTTCTATAGCACAGGAGGATAATGCTTGGGGTCAAGCATTTTTCGGGAGGGGAGGATTGTAATGTCCCCAATTCCGAGCGCTTAGCCTAACAACCCTATTTTGGTCTTAGCCCTGGTCATTCCCGAGGACTAACGACTTTGGAGGTTATTGGGGATGGTTGTCTAATTTCCTACTATGTTTTTGTTATTTTTTGGGCGTTGGGAGGGTCTAATGGGCCCTTTGTGTTCTATTTTGTCATTGGGATCACTTAAGTGGACACTTTTGGCATTTAATGTTATGTTTCTTCATTGGGGCCACTTAAAGTGGACTTTTTGGTCTAGGAGAAGTAAAGTCACTTTAAGTGACGATTAAAATATGACATATCTCCAAGGGGGGTCAAATTAGGGTTTTATGGCCACTTTTATGATGGAAAAAGTTATAAAAGGTGGTGTTTGGGGAGGAAAAAGGATCTTGGTTCATTTTGCCATCTTATGTTGGAGCTTTCAGCTTGCTTTCCTTGCTTGTGGAGGTGAAATTCAGGAACCCTAGCTTTAGTAGTGAAAGATCTATCCCTAGCTAGTAGAGCACTCTTCGGTGGTGAAAGATCCAGCCCTAGTTTGCTATTGTGGAGTTTATTCAGATCGGGTTGTCAGATTCAGAGTTTCAGAGGCTTGCTGATCCAGTTTCAAGTCCAAAAAGAGAAGACAACCATATTCAGTAAGAGAGATCATTTATTTTATCAGTGGAACTTTTTGATATTGCATGTCATTGCATGTTGATGCATGTTACTTGCATGTCATTGCATGTTACTTGCATGTCATTGCATGTTGATGCATGTTACTTGCATGTTGTTGCATGTTGGTTTAATTGCAATAAAAGTGAAGATATTGGTTATTTTCTGATTTTATACCTTGCTGCCATAACTGTACTTTGTTGTCATATTTTTCTATATACTGTTGTCATAAAAATCAGATTGTTATTTGCTGCAAATTTCTGTATTTTGTCAATTTTTTGTAAGATCCCAACAAGGGATATTTCAAATTTATCCATCTCAACCATCCACTAGTTCATCCATATCTTCATCCAAGCTTCCCAATGATGATTAATGAGGTCATAGAAAACATTATTCTATGGGAGTATTGTCTTCTAATGGTCAACACTTTCCCCACACCTCATCGCCTTGATAGAATTGAAAAATCTCTAATGTATCGGCCTAACGTTGGGGATATCGTTCCTTTCAAATTTCCACCTCATCTTCACACCAATATTTTCTATGGTGGTGTCGATTCTCCTTCTTCTCACATTGAAGGCCATCCTCACGCCGCATCCTATCTTGGCAGCTTTTGGTTTCCTCTACAAACCATCCTTCACCCACATATATCTTCATCATTATGCATGGAAAGGATTTTTCATGGGACATTATGAACATGGCATGCATGACCTTGTTATTGATCAATGTCATAAACCTCATGAAAAATTTGGACTAGGTTACAAAGAGCAATCCGTCGATCCCCTTACACCATATATGATGCTTACAGGACATGCCTTCTCCATCTTCTCCATCCCACGAGGTTATGGATACAGATGACACCGTGTCCATCTCCTCTAGATTTTTTTTAGTCTCCACAATCACATTGGGACCACTCACTTATCAGCATGAGGGTGAAACTAGGTCCCTTCCTCTTCGCTTTCCCGATATGGTGGAAGAAGATTCTTCTACCATTGACATTCTTCAATGCACTAATGACAATTCCATTCTTTCCTACATGGGGGCAGAAGATTCTTATCTTCATAAGTCCTTACCTCCCGATGCATCCAATTTTTTCAATGTATCCACCATTAATATCAACATCGAGACTCCACAAGAGCCTTGCATTCTCAAAGTGGGTCAATCCCTTGATCCATATGAGCTTAAGTCTTTCACCTCTTTTCTTTCCAAACAAAGCCAAGCCTTCGCATGGTCATACTCTAACATTCCGGCCTTGATACTTCCATCGTTGTCCATTATATCATCACCTTTCCCAGTGCCAAACTAGTTAAGTAAAAGCTTCGCCGAATATACCCTCGAGTTGCCCTCCTTTATCAAAGAGGAGTTGCAATGCCTTCTTTCATCTAAATTCATCATTCCTATTGACTATCCTCAATGGATCTCTAACATTGTACCTATCGCTAAATCATTTGGAAAGCTTCACATTTTTACTAATTTTCGAGATCTCAATCTTGCTTGTCCTAAAGATGATTTTCCCCTTCCCAATATCGATCAACTCATGGACATTACCATTTTCCAAGAGATGATTTATCTTATGGATGGATTTTCTGGTTACAATAAAATCCTCATCACACCATAAGACCAATATAAGAATTCTTTCACCACTCCTTGGGGTACCTTTTTCTATCACGTCATGCCCTTCGGCTTGAAAAATGCCGGAGCTACTTATCAATGAACCATGACTTACATATTTCATGATCTCATCCACAAGATAATAGAGGACTATGTTGATGATCTTTTGGGTAAATCCAAACATTAACGCGATCATATTTATGTCCTTGAAATCCTCTTTGAGCATCTCATCCATTTCTTCCTTTGTCTCAATCCATCCAAGTGTGTGTTTGGAGTGCTAACTAGAAAAATCCTTGGCTTAATTGTATCTATCAAGGGTATTGAAAATGACCTCGCCAAAATAAAGGCTATACTTGAGATGCCTCTTCCATCCAATCTTAAGCAACTTCACAGTCTCCAAGGCCAACTTCAAGTAGTTCACCACTTCATATCACCACTTTTGGATCATTGCTAACCCTTCCATCATCTTCTTCGCAAAGACACAAAATTAAATTGGGATTATAACTACCAAAAATATTTTGAAGATATTAAACAATATTTTGCTATCACCTCCAGTTCTTACACCTCCATGCGAGGGGGATCCCTTTTATTTATATGTCTTTTTATCAATCATGCTCTAGGGGCTATGTTGGCGCATCTTGATGACCAAGGGTGTGAGCAGGTCATTTATTACATCAGTCGCACCCTTCACAATTATGAGACTCACTATACTTGAAGCTGAAAAGTTGTGTTGCACCCTCTTCTTCACCACTTATAAATTTGAAATTATCTTCTTAATCAAAAGACTTATGTCGTCACTATCTTTCATCTTCTAAAAAAATTCATTCTAAGCCTTATCATAATGATTGCATCACTCGATGGCTCATGCTCATGACCGAGTTTGACCTAGAGTTCATCTCTCAAAAAGTTTATCAAGGGCCAAGCTATTGTAGACCAATTAGTGAAGCCCCTCTCTCTTGATACTCATCTTCCTCATGAAAAGTTTCCAGATGAATCCATTAATAATTTCCACCATGAGTATTCTCCTCTTTGGATGACTCTCTTCTTTGACATCTCTAAGTGTCAACAAGGGGGAGGTGCTGGCATCATTATCATTCCTCCTTGGGATACTCCTATCCCCATCGCTCAAAAGCTTGAATTTGAGTGCATAAACAATATGACAGAGTATGAAGCCCTTATCTTAGGTCTTGAAACCACTTTGTCTTTTGGGGGTTCAAATCCTTGACATCTATGGGGATTTTGAGCTCGTCATTGATGAGGCCAGAATATGTCCGATTAATGTATAATATATGATCTCATCTTACTCTCCTTTTTATTAAGTTGATTGCATTTTGTAAATTTTAGTTGATATGATATAAGTTAGGATGTAATTGTCTATCTTTTGATTGATTGTGATTCTAATGTTAAAAGCTATAGAATTCTGATGAAGTGTGTGTTTGAAATTTAGTTTTGTAATAAAGCAGGTCTAATCAGTCGAGGAAATGAAGCAGGTAGCGTTCAGTATGTTTTTGATAGCATCTGTTCCTACACAACTTAGTTTTGGAACTTCCAAGCTAGTTCTAGAACTCCATCACATAGTCATCATTTAGTTCCGAAACTTTTGGACTTAGTTCCGAACTCCAGTATTTAGTTCCAGAATTTTCGGACTTAGTTCTGGAACTCCTGGTATAGCTCTAGAACTCTCATGGTGTTGATCCTTAATGATTTCCTATGGTTATGGAACTTCTCTGAAGTTCCGGAACTAATGGGAGTTATCTATTCTAACCACATCCGGAGATTTTGCATTTACAACCCTTTCAATCAGGAAAGGATGAGAAGATTTTTGAACGCAGATCTAGGGATAGTTATCTTATAGCTATCTAATCAGCCACAATCTGACTCAACATCTATTCTGGGCATGATTCGATTTCATCAGAATCATTGAGACAACTGTGATTGTAAAATGTATATAAAAGCAGACATATATATATATATATATATATATATATATATATAATATGATATGAGATAGAAATAGAACAAAGAAGAGAAATATAGACTAAGTACTCAGATCCAATACGTTTTGTAATACCGAATGTTTTATCAATAAAATAGCCATTCCTATTTGAGAGAATTATGAGTTGTTAAATCTTGATTTGAGGAGGAGCAAGGGCCCACTCCCCCAAGGACCAAGATATTTGTTTATTTGGTATTTATATTTCTTCAGCAAATAGCTTAGATATGTTAATTTTGTATTGTTTTAATTCTTTCAGTTAAATTCTGTTGTATACTTGTTCTGCAGTGTTTAGATAGATTCTTATATTTCTTGCAGTTGTTTTCAAGCATTCTAAATTGAGTGTGTTTAATTCCAAAAGCAAGTGTGTTTACTTTTAGAAGCAAGTGTGTTTATTTCCAACAAGTAAGTGTGTTTCCATTCTGCATAGTGTGTTTCCTTTCAACAAAGCTTTTAGTGTGTTTACTTTCAGCAAGTTTTCATAGTATGATTTAAATAAGGTTTTACCAAGAAGTCCTTAAGACATTGAAGAGATCCCTAGAAAATACAAAAAAATAACTACAGTCAACTACTAGATCGATAAGATTAATCTTATTGCATATAGCTTTAGACACACCCCTGGTTTGATATGACATCAACAAGAAGTTGATTAAATGAAGGGAATAACGACACCCATCATTTTTGGCACCATTGCTTAGGGACACTAGTTGGAACTTTCTAATTAAGTGTTAACAAGAGCAACAAATCATACATCTAGTAGTTGAAGGATCTTCCCTACCATATCAAAAAATATATGAGTAGACCAAGAGACTCATTGGGTAGATTCCTCCCAAAAACATCTTCACAAGAATTCATAACATCCTCTATTCAAAGTAAGGAAAGTGATCAAGAATTGGGGACACCATCATCCCCTATCGAGACAAGAAACAAAATTGCCATTTTTGTAATTCTTAGATCACCACTGAAGGAAGTGGAACTTTTAGGAGAAGGCTTATTACTCAAGATCCATTTATGGCGAGTTTTGATTCTCAATTGAGTAGTCAACCTCCTACTCTTGATTTTTAACCTTCCCTAAGGCATACCGCCTTACCACATTGATTGGGAGAGATAATATTTTTAAAATGGCACGAGAAGATGAGGGAGTACCTGATAGGACCTTTACTTATCCAATCTAATTGGGAGATGATGATACATCAATGAAAAATATCTCACCTACACATTTACCCACATTTAGAGGGATGTCATATGAAGATCCTGACCAATTTTTGTTTGAGTTCAAGGTACTATGTCAGACCTATGATTATAAGATAGATAATCAAAAACTCAAGTTTTTTCCATCCACTTTGAAGGATGCAACAATGAGGTGGTTCATGGGATTACCATCCAACTCTATTAGCACTTGGGCACAAATGGAGACTGCCTTCCTAGATAAATACCAAGATTATTGTAGAGGGAGAAATAGGAAGGAAGAATTCTTCAAAATCAAGCAGGAGGAAGATGAAAACATAGAAGACTATTTAGACATATTCCTCTTTGTTAGTAAAAGATGTGGATTTGTGCTTTCAGAGGAGTTAAGTAAAACCATTTTTCTTAAAGGCTTGGATGACAAATCTAGGGAAGCCCTTAACTTGATAGGAGGTGGAGTCATTGATCGAGATAAGAATGAATGAGATTAAGGAGATTTGTAGAAGCTATTCCGAACAAGAGGTGGACCTAGAAAAGGAAAATCGGTGAAAATTGAATCCAGATATGAACAAACTAATGGATGAGTTAGAAAACTTAAAAAATTTTTTTAGTGCAATTAACCTCTCTTATGGATGGATTACAAGCTAAAGGAAATGCCAAAACTGAACCATTGGCTATGTATTGTCCTAGATGTAGGAAGAAGCATACACTAAGAGGCTATCCTTTGGATAAAACAAAAATATGTCCTATCTGTGAATCTAAAGAACATGATACTGATGTTTGTTCTTTACTTCTAGTTATTAAGAATCAACTTAAATAAACCAAAGTGCCTCATCTACAACAAGAAGAATTGAATTTTGTTCAGAGACAACCTAACCAAGGGTAGTTTATGCTAAGATCAGTCCTTAACCCCTGGACGATGCCATGGGCTGCTCAGTCTGTACTGCAAAATTGGGGACAACCACCTTGGGTACCACAACCAACTTGGAACCCTCAAGATTGAGCAAATTAAGCTTGGTATGCTTAGGGACATCAATAACCATGGGCTGGTCAAGGAAATCCTTATGCTTGGTCACAATCTAGATGGAACCCTAGTAATTATTCTCAAGGAAGAACATATCCAAATAAGAATCAACATGCCATCATGGGATATCCTGCATAGAATTCACTAACCGAGAATATAGTCCAAACATAAATGCCAAAGACAACCAAGAAAAATCCAAGAAACAAACAAACAACTCCTGTTTATGGAATAGAACCGAAAAAATCGGTTGATTTACATGTTATGGATTATAAGGATATTCAAACTTGATCAGGGAATATCATTAACATCTACCCCTTATAATCACTTGAAATGACAAGAAAATGAAATTCCTAATCTTGTTGTTCCAAAAGAGGATATAGAAAGAAAAGAAAAGGAGCCGAGATAGCAACACTCTTTGAGACTCCATTTCCTGAGAGATTCAAAGAAGCTATAGAAATCAAGGAGTTTGAATTGGTACAGGAACTAAGGAAATTGAATATTGAAATACCACTATTACAAGCAATTAAAGACATTCCAGAATTGAACAAATTAATCAAAATGTTATGTATGAAAAATCCTGGAAGGAAGAAACAATACCCCAAGACTATCAAAGTAGATGGGAAACTTGCTGATTTATTAGCAGGAAAACTTTTACTTCCCAAATACAAAGATCCTGGAAGTCTTGTTATTTATGTCTCTATAGGAAATAAGGATGTACATAATGTTTTGGTAGATTTGGGAGTTGCTATCAATGTAATGACAGTGGATACTCTGAAAACATTACCATTAATGGGTATACAACCTACTAATACCATATTGTAGATGGTAGACCATGCAGAGCAAAAACCTAGAAGGAATTATTGAAGACGTGGTGGTTATGGTGGAGTCGTGGGAATATCCAATTGACTTCCTTATACTGCAGCCAAAAGGTAAAACATTGGGTTATCCCATTATTTTGGGTAGACCATGGTTAGCTATAGTTGTTGCTTTAATAGATTGCAGGTTAGGTGATATGACAATCTCGAATGGTAAGAACTCTAAACAAATTTCCTTATATCCTACTGCATGACCTTTTATTGACAATCATGAACAATTGTGGGTTGATTCTCCTAAAACTAATAAGCAAAATTTGTCTTCTTTGGCTATGATCACATTGCAGGATCATGTAAGAGAAGTAGAAGAGATGATTAATCCACCATTGGAGGAGAACCAACTATCCTTGAGGTAATCAAAAATAGTTCTGAAACCTGTGAACTTAGTTTCTGAACCTATGAACTTAGTTCTAAAACCCACGAACTTAGTTCTGGAACCTGCGAACATAGTTCCAAAACCACCACATTTAGTTTCGGAACCAAGACAACAACAATTCTCTTTGATTAAAAATAATTTCACTCCAGAGGAACGAGATTTCTTATGGGGAGAGGATGAATCAGTAGCTTTAGTTTCAAGTACATCAGGAAGTGGTGAAGAATTTTTGGAAAGTAGCAGTGACGAAGAATTTGTCCTGCAAAGAGATAAGTATCATAATTCTCATTACTGTCCTTTTTCTAGTATTCTGTCTTAAGGAACTTTTAGAGATGTTGCTACATACCATATGTTGTTACCACATGCATGTCCATTAAATACTTTAATGAAACCCTTCCCACAAATCAGTTCATCACATATTGGAACCAAGCATGTTGAAATTCAACCAAGTAAAACTTTAAATATTAACAATTTGGTTGAAGGATGATAAAGAAACTAAATTGTTTTCTATTCTAAAAAATCATACTAAAGATTTTGCTTGGGATTAAAAAGACATGAAGGGGATTCATCCAAGTATCTGCACTCATCACATCTATACTTGAAAACATTAAACCGGCTTAGGTAGCCTCAAAGAAGGATTAACCCAACTTTAAGGGATATAGTCAAAGAAGAAATTGAAAAACTATTACAAGTAGGTTTCATCTACCCTATCTTAGATAGCCAGTGGGTATCTCCTCTTGTAATTGTTCCCAAAAATAATAGAAAATGGAGAATATGTGTTGACTATAGGGAACTGAACAAAGCCACAATGAGAGATTATTTTCCCTTACCATTCATAGATCAAGTCCTAGACAACCTTTCAGGTAAACAATAATTTTCTTTCTTGGATGGCTTTAGTGGGTACAATCAGATCAAAGTTGTTGTTGAAGATCAAGACAAAACTACATTTACATGTCCATGGGGAACCTTTTCCTATAGGGTGTTACCATTTGGTTTATGCAATGCTCCTATAAATTTCCAAAGAGTTGTACTTACAATCTTTGCTGATCTAACAAATGATTGTGTTGAGGTATATATGGATGAATTCACTGTACACGGAGATACATTTGAAGATGCTTTGAGAAATTTGGATAGAGTGTTAACAAGATGTGAACAACACAACCTGTCTCTTAGTGATGAAAAGTGTTTGATGATGGTGGATGAGGGGATTGTATTAGGACACCATATTTCAAAAAAAAAAAATTCAGGTAGATCAAAACAAAATTAGGATCATTTCAAATTTACCTATTCCTCAAACCCCCACAGATATCAAATCATTTCTAGGACATGCTGGGTACTATAGGTGCTTTATAAAATATTTTAGTAAAATTGCTGCCCCCATGTTTAATTTGCTAACCAAGGACTGTGATTTTCTTTGGGATGAAAAGTGTTAGCATGCTTTTGAAGAAATTAAAGAAAAATTAATTAGTGCCCCAATATTGAGAGGACCTAATTGGGAAAAGCCATTTCATATCCAAACAGATTCCTCAAATTATTCCATTGGTGTAGTATTGGGACGAGAAAGATGGGAAGGAAAGATGTATGCCATTTATTATCTTAGTAATAATCTTACTCCCCACTTTGAAAAGAATTACACCACCACCGAAAAATAATTTCTTGTTGTGATTTATGCAATCAATAAATTTAGACATTACATTATAGGGTACAAGATATTTGTACACACAGATCATTCAACAATTAAGTATTTAATGAACAAACCAATGGTTGGAGGAAGAATAATTAGATGGTTATTACTTTTGCAAGAATTTGATATTACCATTGTGGAAAATCCAGGTAAATCTAATGTGGTAGCTATTTTTTTGTCAAGACTAACCACAATAGGGAGCAAGATCCAGTCAAGGATAATTTTCCAGATGAACAACTATTTGCAATCTCAGCAAGTACACCATGGTTTGCTGATATGGTAAATTATCTTGCAACAAGGAAGTTTCCTCCTTTCACTAAGAAACAAATAAAGAAATTAATTAAAACTAGTGCACAATTCAAATGGTTAAATGGAATGCTATTTAAATGTGGTCCTGATTTTGTCTTGCATATGTGTGTAAGAGAGGATGAAATCTTTGACATCCTCAGAGCATGTCATGATGAACCAAGTGGAGGACACTATTCATTGAAAAGAACAACTCATAAGATACTTGGCACTGGTTATTATTGGCCATATCTATACAAGGATGTGAAGAGATATATCAAGAGGTGTGATCCTTGTCAAAGGATGGGACAACCAACTTTCACCAATGAAATGCCTCTTCAACCTCAACTTGTGGTTGAACCATTTGAGAGATGGGGATTGGATTTTGTTGGTCCCTTTAATTCTCTTTCACAAAGGAAGAAATATATTCTTGTGTGTACTAACTATATGATAAAATGGGCGAAGTGCGGCATTGACAAATGCCACTGAAGAAGCAATTGCTGATTTCCTTTGGAAAAAATTATGATAAAGTTTGGAGCACCAAGGAGCATAGTTTTAGATCAGGGACCACAATTCATGTCTAATATGATCCAAGCTTTCACAAGGTATTACCAAATCAATCATAGGAAGTCATCTCCTTACCACCCACAGTCAAATGGACAAGCTAAAGTAACAAACAGAGAATTGGAGAACATCCTTACCAAAACAATTGAAGTTGGGAGAAAAGATTGGGTAAAGAGACTACCTGAAGCTATCTGGGCTTATAATACAACTTGGAAAACTACAACAGGGTTTTCACCATATGAATTAGTCTATGGGAAAAATCCCTTGTTGCCTATAGAATTTGAACTTCAGACATTGAGGACAATAGTAAAGGTGGGAATTGAGTTGAATGCAGCTCAAAAAGAAAGAATCCTTCAACTCAATGAGTTGGATGAATTAAGGATGGAAGCACTTCAACAGACAGAGATAATTCAAGAGCAAAGGAAGCAATGGCATGACACACATATCAAGAAAAGACAATTCAAAGTAGGAGACTGGGCATTGTTGTTTGATTCTAAGTACCAACAATTTAAGGGAAAATTGAGAACCAGATGGTTAGGACCCTATCAGATTGAGCATATATTTGACAATGGTTCTATTTAGTTACTTCCCATTGATGGCAGCAACAAAACACTCTTGGTCAATGGACATAGGCTGAAACTCTATAGGAAGCCTCCCACTAAGGATGAATTCTTGAGGAAGATTGAAGCAGACAAAGAATTTGATCATATGGAAGAACCCAGTTCTTCCAAAATGATCAAATAACCAGATGATAGATCTAGAATAAAGGGAAGAAGATGAAAACCAACAAATGGTGTTTTCTTCCCCAAAAAAAAATCTCTCAAAGGTCAATTGAAAACCAACAAATGGCGGTTGACCTCTTTTTTTTGCTAGTTCAAATAAAAGGGAATTCTTTTGAATTCCAGCTATGTCTTATCTAATCATGTTTTGTTCCACTTATAGGAATGACGAGTCATCATAGCAAAATGATTACATCATCAAGGACAATAATTATATCTTTTAACTTATTTAGGGTTGAATTAAATGTTTGCATGTGTGATTTGACTTAATTTAAAAGTAGGTATGATGAGTCATCTATTTATACATTATGATTACAAGTGTGTAATAATTAAGATGATTTGGATGGAATAAGTGGTGGCATGGTTATCATTAGTAATCATTATTGCAAAAATCAAGTGAAATAAGTTGCAGAGATATTTTGAGGAAGGAGCAATGAATTAAGTTTGTGTTCCGTAACAAAGAACAAAGAATTCAGCAGCTAAGAACAAAGGTTCTGCAGCTAAGAATAGAGGTTTCGTAGCCAAAGTTGTCAGTTCTATAGCTAAGCAAGAGGGCTTGCAACCAATTTGCACAAAATCAAAAGAGACAAAACTTGAGCCGATATGGGGATTAAAAAGAAATCAGAACCAGAGGATGATTCCCAGCTGCTTGCAGACGAAGAAGTGGCATCCATATTTGAGCATGCAGGATGGCTAGAGTTCCTAAAGAAATTTTCAAGGCATAACAACAAATTGGTAAGAGAATTTTCATAAACCTAGAGCAATCCAGACAAAGGTGAGAAATATCTTTATTCCTTTTTCTGTGAATACTGTAAGTAACGTGTCTGGAGTGCCAATTGTGCATGTCCCACAACTTGCCAAAGGGACTTTGAAAGAATTGGTTGAAGTCTTACTACAAGAAGGAGAAACTGAACCCTAGTACATCTACAATACAAAGAAAATCATAAAAGGGGTCAGAAGGGCTAGTTTGCCCAAACCCTTTGACAGGGTTGCATTTTGGATAGTGAAATATTTAACCTGTGATGGTCAATTTGGGTCATGGGAAAAGAAGTCCTAAAAATGCTCATATATATGAAGTATGGAGCCACAAAACCTGAGTACATAATAAAACTTCCAGGGTTTCTTTTTTATTCTATCCAGACCATGGCTCAGAGGTATTCTTGGGGTGTTAGGACAATCAGGCATCATGGTCTAATTCATTTAATATGCCAACACCATTTTCTGTCAAAGAAAAATGGAGAAGAAATTTGGGACAAGTTTCTTGGCAAGTTCAAGAAAAACCCTAATATTATCAGAAGGACAATTCCAACCCATTCTCTCCTTCAACTAATCTGAAATTGATGCCCCTGCAGAAGAACAGAGGGAAATGGAAAGAAAGAATATACCAAAAAGAAGGTCTATGAGAAAGATCAAAACAATAGAGCCTTCTATACCTTTAAAGGAAATTCCTTCTTCTAGCAGCTTCAGGGGAGCCAATATCTGTCTCTGATGGTGATAGCTCACCCATGCAAGAGCAAGAAAGAATAGTAAGAAGAAGCTCTAGAAGGAAATCCACTACTGGGCATGTTGAAATTCCCTAGAGAAGAAAAATTTAGAAGAGGTCAAGGGAAACCCCAGAGGGAAGGAGTGAGTAGGAAAGGATGGAAAAGGAAGCTGTTGACATTTTGGGCAGCATGGCCATGACTCCTCCTGAGCCAAGTCAAGCTGAAATGGATAGAGGAGAGGAGAGACTTGAAGAGCAAGATTTTCAGGAATTGGTTGAACCATCAAGCATTGCCACATGAAGAAGAAGAGTTGGCATCCTGGAGAAGAAAAGGAAAATTTCCTTTGATAGAGGAAGAATTCCCAACTCCTCAAGTAATTTTAGAGGAAGAAGAAAGACATCAAGTTAAACAGGCTTTGTTCTTGTCTAGAGCAGAGCTCATTATCAGAGAAAAGGATGAGGAATTGGATTTCCTCAAACTCAAATTAGAACAAAGGAAAATGCTCATTGGAGGCTAACGACTCACTTGTAGCCATGATTGAGGAATTATCAAAGAACCAAGAAACAACTAATAGAAAAAGAGGAATAATTTCGGACTTTCGAAAAAGTGATGTGTCCACAATCTCTACATAGACCGAGTTAACCTATTTACCACTCAAATAGCTATGGAATGACACTTGCGGGAACTCGGAGAAGCCAAAACATGAAATGAAGAATTGAAGACCAAGATGGAAGAAGAGATGAAGGCAAGAAAAAAATGGGAAGAAAAGTTTTATAAGGAGGAAGGAAATAAATATAAATGTCTTGCAAAAAATTCATATGGTTTCGTATTATGAGTGAAAATTTTCTTTCTGCAGGAGGCCCTCTCTTCGCATATAGTGTGTTTTTAGAAGAGTAGTTCATTCACTGGCAGCTATCAAGGATTGCATGTGGACTTCCACATGAACTAAAAGATGAATTTGAATTCATGACAACTTACTCTCTATCCAGTTCTGAGCGAAAATCTTCTATGTGAATTTTATCTTTGTAATTTTATGCTAGAGAAAAACACAGGATTTATGATCAATTTGTATGTGGGGGAGAGCCAGCTCAATGCATTTGTCTTTGTTCTGCAAAACCAAATTACATGGAAGGAAAGGGAATCTGAATTTTTATTAAAAGCTAGCTCAACAAGTCTCTGTATGAGAGCTCATTATGGTAAACCTTTTGCCTTCCTCAAACATTTTAGAACTCATGCCTTTGATGAGAGATTCAAGACACATTATCTTGCCATTATGCAAAAGAGTATTGATGCCTTCACCTCTTATGAGGAGGAAAAGTTTGAAGATATTTATGAAGGATGCTCAAAGAGGTGGGAACTCCTTACTGTTTCCTTGAGAAGAAGGGAAGTAATTTCCCCTACAAATCTGATTTGGAGTTTAGAAAGGGCAAAAGCGTTATGCACAATAATTCCCCAAGTCAATGAAACCTATGAGAAAATATGGATGGGAATGTGAACAAGGCCCCCTCTACTTCTCACCCCCATGTCTCCTTGGAAAAACAGATAACCTCAAGATCCTACTGAATTTGAAGAGTGGGAGAGGAAAATAGAAGCAGGACTAGGGTACAGTACATCTAAGTTTAAACATTGGAAAATCTAGTTTCAGCCATTTGATCTGAGCAATCAAATGGAATGCAGAACATATAACCCCACTTTTGAAGAATGAAGTTTGTAAAGGGACTTACAAACAAGTAAGTTTGGGGAAATGATGAGGCCAAAATATGTCTAATTAATGTATAATATATGATCTCATCTTACTCTCCTTTTTATTAAGTTGATTGCATTTTGTAACTTTTAGTTGATCTGATATAAGTTAGGATGTAATTGTCTATCTTTTGATTAATTATGATTCTAATGTTAAAATCTCTAGAATTCTTGACAAAGTGTGTGTTTGAAATTCAGTTTTGTAATAAAGCAGGTCTAATCAGTCGAGGAAATGAAGCAGGTAGTGTTCAGTATGTTTTTGATAGCATCTGTTCCTACACAGCTTAGTTCTGGAACTTCCAAGCTAGTTCCAGAACTCCATCACACAGTCATCATTTAGTTCTAGAACTTTTAGACTTAGTTCCGAACTCCAGTATTTAGTTCCAGAATTTTTGGACTTAGTTCCGAAACTCCTGGTATAGCTCGGAACTCTCATGGTGTTGATCCTTAATGATTTCCTATGGTTACGAACTTCTCTGAAGTTCCGAACCGATGGGAGTTATCTATTCTAACCACATCTAGAGATTTTGCATCTATGACCCTTTCAATCAGGAAAGGATGAGAAGATTTTGAACGCAGATCTAGGGATAGTTATCTTACAGCTATCTGATCAGCCACATCGACTCAACATCTATTCTGGGCATGATTCGATTTCATCAGAATCATTGAGACAGCTGTGATTGTAAAATGTATATAAAAGTAGACATGCAGTAGATAGATATATATAGAATATGATATGAGATAGAAATAGAACAGAGAAGATAAATATAGACTAAGTACTCATATCTAGTACGTTTTGTAATATTGAATGTTTTATCAATAAAATAGCCATTCCTATTTGAGAGAATTCTGAGTTGTTAAATCCTGATTTGAGGAGGAGCAAGGGCCCACTCCCCCAAGGACCAGGATATTCATTTATTTGGTATTTATATTTCTTCAGCAAATAGCTTAGATTTGTTAATTCTGTATTATTTTAATTCTTTCAATTAAATTATGTTGTATACTTGTTCCTGCAGGTGTTTAGATAGATTCTTATATTTCTTGTAGTTGTTTTCAAGCATTCTAAATTGAGTGTGTTTAATTCCAAAAGCAAGTGTGTTTACTTTCAGAAGCAAGTGTGTTTATTTCCAACAACAAGTGTGTTTCCATTCTACACAGTGTGTTTCCTTTCAGCAAATATTTCAGTGTGTTTACTTTCAACAAGTTTTCATAGTATGATTTAAATAAGGTTTTACCAAGAAGTCCTTAAGACATTGAAGATATCCCCCAGAAAATACAAAAAAATAACTACAGTCAACTACTAGATCGATAAGATTACTCTTGTTGCATATAGCTTTAGACACACCCCTAGTTTGATATTACATCAACAAAAAGTTGATTAAATGAAGGGAATAATGACACTTACAGGAGATTATCAATGCAGAAATGACATTATTCATAAATATAAGGACATTGTCCTCATTCTCCTTGAGGCTTTCTATTCTTACACTATCCAAGCCATCCCTCAATCATCCAATTGTTTCACTAACACGATGGCTTCTCTTACTTCTCTCATCCCATGGAAAATAGATGAATCTAAACTCTCTGTTGTTGTTCACCATCATGATCAACCATCTCATAAGTTAACCATATCATGAGTTACCTCATGTCAATCTTATTGAATCTAGCACATCAGATCTTTGGTACTCTCAAATCTTCAATTATCTATCCAAATCCATCATTCCCTCTAACTTATATAAGAATGGTAGGAGGTCATTTCTTCAACGTGCTAACCACTATGTCATCCTTGGCGGCATTCTCTATAAGTGTGGGTTTGACGGTATACTCCTTTGATGCCTTAAATCCCATGAATCTACTCATGCTATCCAAGAAGTCCATGATGATATTTGTGGTGGACACTTTAGTGGCTTAGTTGTTGCTAAGCATTCTTCACCTTGGCTATTATTGGCCTTCTCTCAATCATGACTGCTGCGAATATGTTAAGAAATGTGGTAAGTGTTAGTAACATTCTAATCTTTTCTACATTCCTAGTCAGGCCTTACTGACCCAGCTTAGGACCTTTGGCCCTCCTCGCAATGGGGCCTTGATCTCATCTGTACCATCAATCCTCATTCTTCACAGTGTCATCATTCTATCATCACCGTTACTGAGTATATCACTAAATGGGTGGAAGTGATTCCACTCACCTAAACCAAAGCTAATCAAATGATTAACTTCATCTATCACCACATATTTTCCCACTTTTATGTCGCTCATAAAATTGTCATGGACAACGAAAATTCCTTAAAAAAAGATGTCAAGAAGCTTTGTGACTCATTTAATGTCAAGCTTATATTTTCCTCTCCTTACTATCCTGAAACTAACGACCAAGCTGAAGTGACTAAAAAAATATTCGTAACATTCTTGCCAAGACTGTTGACAAATCATATCATAATTGGCATCTTCATATCCCTTTCACTCCTTGGGATTTTCAGACTAGTAGCTATACCTATACAGGTGTTATTCCCTTCTCTCTTTTCTATGGCTCTGATTCCATTCTTCCCCTTGAAGTTCAAATTCCATCCCCGCATGTGTCTCCTTGCGACTTATTTTCCGATGAAGATTATTTCCGGAGTGTTTATAACAAATCAAATTGTTAGACGAATATCACCTTCTCACTCTTGAGCATCATCATGTTTATCAAGAGTGCATCAAACGTGTTTACAAAAAGCACATTAAAGAATGCGAATTTAATGTCGGTGACCTTGTTCTTAAATAAAATCGAATGCCACTACTCTAGAAAGGAGCCAACGTGGAAATTTTTCCCCTAACTAGATTAGACCTTACATTATCATGCATAAGTACAGGTTGGGAGCCTATCATTTAGCCTCCTTGATGGTAAACTAGAAGTGGAACCCCTTAACACATTGCACTTGCATGACCATTCTATTGTTAGCATACCTACTAGTGAGCACTTAGTCATATCCTTAGATCATTCCTCCATCATTAACCCCTTCCATCTCTTATCGTAATGATTTAGAATTATGTGGTCTACCTGTCACCTTCCTAGTCATGACCTTAAATATGGGCACCACACTCTGTCTATAACATTTTCCTTATGGATAGGTTCTCCCTTCTTGGTGAGAACTCCACGATCATTACATCCATCACCCTCTTGTCTACCTATTGGAACCACACAAAGGGTCCAAAGGTGTCTCTTATACATCTTCTCATCCCCTCCTAAGTGGTCTACTTAGCTATACCTATTTCTTCTCCGTGTCAAAATCCTGGATACTTATATCTCATGCTATCTTATCTAAAAATAGATTGATCCCTCGAAGGACAATTGTTCATATAATGCAAATAATAAAAATAGACCGATCCCTTAAAGTAAAACTATCATGCATATCTTATCCTGCCATCATAGAAAAAAGAAAAAGAAAGAAAATTAGACCATTCCCTTGAAGGATGGATACTCATGTGACAACGAAGGATTCTGCATTAATCATCCTTTTATTTATCTAAAGAAAAAGAAAATAAAAAGGAAAAAAATTCTAAGAAAGCTTCTCGCATTGATCAACTTTCTCATATATTGCAAACTTCCCACATTGATTAGTTTGCACTTTTCCCTCCTCCCAGAGCTTTAGGGCATAGTCCTAAGAACAACCACCTATGGAGAACCCTCTTCCCGCATACAAGTTACATCTAAAACCCCTTTGTCATGATGAAATTAGGTTTATGAGCTCATTTCATCCATACTTCCCTCATGATATTTGATATAACTAACTATTGTTGGTTATGTGTTAACACATGTTTTGGTTGCATGTGCATTGCATTACTGGATCCCTTTCTTGTTTACCTCCAATGCGATTGGAGACATAATTCCTCACGCATTCCTTGATATGATGTAGCATCGTTCGTACCCATAGGTCACCAATATTTTAAATTACATTTTATCATCTATCTTCTCCTTGCTTTATCACTATAACATTTATCTCATCTAAAATATCTATATGCTATCTATCAAAAATATCACATCTAATCACATGTTCCTAATCTATCATCATCCATGTCTATCATCCATCACATCTATTTCCAAATCACATTTTCTTGTCATCACATATTATTTATTAAACATCCAATCATATATATGCATTCACCATCATCATCAAATACAAAACAAATTGTTATCCATCCATAACAACATAATCATCAAAATAAATCAAATAATTCACATCATACAAATGACACACGTTAGAACACAACAAAATCATATATATATATACACACACACACACACACACACACACATATATATATATAGTTAAAATACAATGTCTCAATACATCATTGGCCTCTAAGGGCCCTCTCTCAAAGATGATATATCATTAAAATCAGTAAAGTTGACATCAAATAATCTCAAATATTTCCCCCTAGGGAAGGTCACTCTATCTATTATGGGCCCCACTCGGCCTTCATCTCAAGATGGATGAGCCACACTCACTACACTCTCGGATGGCTGTTCTCTCGTTGTTCCTCGCCGCTATAGATACTCCCAATATCTTAATGTCCATGGTAACTTTTGTACCACTATCTACTCATAGTATCAAGCCTCTATAGCTAGTGCTCTATATCGATCCATGGATATGGTGTCGGGAGGTGCCATCTATCCTAACCCCGTGATGTCTTGCTAGTGCACTTTGCTCGCCGACTCGAGGCTAGTATAGATGCAAGGTCGATTAACTACAATAGATTTATTCTAGTGTAATCTAATGCTATAGGATCAGTAAAATGATTGAATAAATGAAATAATAAAATACTAAAATACACCCAAGCAAACTAAGCTAGAAAATATAAAACCCTAATATGCAAGAAGGGTTAAGAAAAGTCTTAGCTGATTCGCAGATGTTGCGGGATTGTGTCGCAGTGTAGACCAGGTGAATAGGAGGAGGAAACAACCACACAAAAGCATGAGAAAACATAGATATGAGCTATCTGACTTTGGTTGGGACACTGGAAAGGATAGGGCACCCGTGGGTGCCTTTATTTGAGATAAGGGTACCTTGATCTACGAAATAACTAGGAAACCTCGTATGGAGTGTTGTTGGATGTTCACCTATGTTCATTTCATGTCACACTAATGTCGTTGTATGATCGCCAATGTCATTGTAAGACCTAAAATAAAGAATCAACTCCAAAACCCCAAATAAAACATCAAAAACCTAAAAGAGAAAGATGCATATAGAGGGGTCAGAATGTCCTTAGCTACCAAATGGATGGACTTATCACTGAGCGTTGCACTACATCTCATACCCAATGTAGTTCTAGGTGTGTGTGTGTGTGTGTGTGTGTGTGTGTGTGTAAATCATGCCTTAGGTTGCTTCTTGTACCAATCAAACTTTGTGAAGTAACGAGCAAATAAATAGATGTATAATGTAGTAAATGTGTGCATGGAAACAATAGATTCCCTTCCTATGAAGTATGATGCATATGAACTGGATTTGTGTGCCTTGTGATGGAGCTAGATGGATAAAAATGTAGCTTTAGATTCCTTTGATGGATGCAACTCTAGATGGTGATAGTAGATGCTTAATGATTGTTCCTCATTATGGTCACATAACTTTATATTTATATGGTTCTCATCTTCTAATTTTGTAATTAACCCCAAAAAGGCTAACCACCAAAAAGATAGAATTCTCAAATGACTAGAAAGTGCCCAAAAGGTGAGAGTAAAGTGAAAATAGGATCAGGGCACCCCAAAGGGGACTAGTTTTGGCTGGGCACCACAATCAGAAATAGGAAAAACATAGAATTAAAATATACACTGGACACGTGTAAGTGTAAGATCGAAAATATGACAACTAGCAATGTAAAAATGGCCAAAGACATGGGTTAATTATTACTCTTTTCACTTAAAAACCATATGAATAGTATTATGAGATCGAGACTAAATAATGATTCAAAGTACGTGATTTTATGTCTCCATTCCCCCCACTTTATCTTGGTGAGTAGAAATCTCTGTAACATAAAGTAGATAGAGATGCGTACCTGATAATTCATGTAGAGTGATGTAGAAAACGCGTCTTTGAAGGACTAGACAAAGCATGGAGTGACAAAAAGATGGAGTGTGGAGACTAAAGATGAAAAAGTGTAAAAAGTGATGAGAGTGAACCTAGGGTGGAAGCGTGTGTGTAGATGCCAATGTGTGTAGTGTACCTACATGGTTAGTACTTGTGTGTGTGATGTACTGTCATGTGTGTGTTGTTTTTGTTGACTATTTGTTTCCCATACGGATGGACTTGCAAAAGAGAAGATGATCAAGTAGTCAAATACACATGTACATGTGTAAAAATGCATGTATATATTAAAAAGAATGTAAATAAAAGTATGCAAGTGAAAAAAAGGAACATGTGGACTTGATTTGTGTTAGGATTGTGGAGTTGAATTGCTTCACAAATAGCTTGCTTTTACATATTACGTGTTCTGATAGTAACCAATGTCGGTGGGGTGGTGTAACCGTCGGTCGGCCATAAAGAACCACCATCGGTCAGCAGATGAACCACCGTCGGTTAGGGAAAACCGACGTCGGTTACCTATGTGGGAGTGTTTTAATTAACTCTCAGGAATTAGATCTATTTTTAGCATTAAAGTATATCTATTGATTGTAATTGCATGGCTAAGTGCCCTAAGTTTATATACGCTATATAAGCATGAAAGCTAGGGTTTAGAAGTAGAATTAAGAGAAGGATTGAATTAGATCCTTGATTCTCCTAGATTGAGAGGATGAAGACGAATAAGAATGAAGAGAAGGATTGAATTAGATCCTTGATTCTCCTAGATTGAGAGGATGAAGACGAAGAAGAAGAAGAGAAAGAAAGAATAGGTTACATGAAGACAGAGTCTCCATGGAGAGGAGCTAGACAGAAGGAAATAGCAGGTACATCTGAATGGTGAGAAGAGGGTAATGTCTTCTACTTTGTATTTTATTTGTATAGTTATTGTCTCATTGTAATAGCTTGCATAGTATGTAAAGCACATAGAGTTTCTTCTTGTAGATCCACATGTTGGTGAGATCTTGTATTATAGATCCATGTAGATCTAGGAGACATAAATCAACACCGGAGATTTAACGTGGTTCACCCAATGTGGGCTACGTCCACCAAGAAACAAGCCAATCTATTATCCAAAGCTTTGACAAGATATACAATGAAGATTTACAATCTTCTACACTTCTCAGATGTTCAGTACTTTCTTCCTTCAAGCTTTTTGATTCTTCACCAAGAATTCTCTCTCACATAATTATCTTGTAATTATGATACATCCATTACTTCTAAACCCTAGCTTTTATGCTTATATAGTCATTTATAGACTTAGGGCACTTAGCCATGCAATTACAATCAATAAATCTATTTTAATGCTAAAAATAGATATAATTCCCGAGAGTTAATTAAAACTTTCATCACACAGTAACCGACGCCGGTTAACCCTAACCGCTGTCACTTCTCTTCTTGCCTTCGACTTTTCCTTACCGATCACTGATGATCCGGGTGATGCGCTCCCCCCTAACCGATGTCGGTATCGTATTTTCCAACAAGTTCCAATTGCATGCTAAAATGAAGTAATTAAGCTTCACAACTCAACAATCTCCCACTTGGAGTTTAATTACTACACCATACATGTACAACATCATTCTTGGATCCTTCCTTGGCTTTGTTTCTTCCTCTTCAAGTCTCAAACTCAAGACCAATAAAAGTGGAGTGTAGCTCCAACTTCTCCTTTTGCTAATGGCTTCGTTAGCATATCCGCAGGGTTCTTGCTCGTATGAATCTTTTCCAGATTCAACTATCCATCCTCCAATACCTGCCGTATGAAGTGATACTCAACTGAATGTGTTTCATTCTCGAATGAAATGCTGAGTTCTTTGCCAAATGAATTGCACTTTGACTGTCACTGAACAATTTACAATTACTTTGCTCCTTTCCCAACTCTTCCATGAACCTACTCATCCATATCATCTCCTCATAGCCTCTCGTAGCTACAACATACTCGCCTCTCGTAGTAGAGAAAAGCCACAACCTTTTACAATCTCGAAATCTAGCTAACTGTCGTTCCACCTACTATGAAAATATATCCAATAGTGCTCCTCCTACCATCCAGATCTCCAGCCATATCCGAATCAACATAGCCACGTAATGAAATATCCAAACCTCCATAGCATAACTACATGCTAGATGTCCCTTTCAAATACTTGAGTATCCATTGGACTACTTTCCAATGCTCTTTACCTAGATTAGCCATATATCTACTCACAACTCCCACTGCTTGTGCAATGTCTGGTCTTGTACAAACCATAACATACATGAGACTTCCAATTGCTAAAGCATATGGCACTCATGTCATGTATTTGACCTCCTCATGTGATGAAGGACACTGATCTTTACTCAATTTGAAGTGTCCAACCATAGGTGTGCTAACAGGTTTTGCATTCTGCATGTTGAACCTTTCTAACACCTTATAGATATAATCCTCCTGAGACAAATACAATTTCTTGTTTTTCCTGTCTCTATGTATTTACATGCCAAGGATTCTTTTTGCAGCTCCCAAATCCTTCATTACAAATGTGTGAGCTAGCTTTCTCTTAAGCTCACCAATGTCCTACATACTAGATCCTACAATAAGCATATCATCCACATACAATAACAAAATAATATAGCTCCCATTTTCAAGCTTCTTAAAATAAACACAATGGTCAGATTCACATCTCAAGTAACCATGCTCATGCATAAAACTATCAAACCTCATGTACCATTGCCTTGAGCTTGCTTGAGCCCATATAGGCTCTTTTTCAACCTAGCACACTAATTTCTCCTTACCCTTGACTTCATACCCAAGCGGCTGCTGCATATAAATCTCTTCATCCAAATCACCATGAAGGAAAGTCCATCTTCACATCTAGTTGCTCTAAATGCAAATCTTCTACTGCAACTAAACTCAATACAATATGAATAGAAGTCATCTTAACAACAGAGAAAATATTTCACCAAAGTCAATACCTACCTTTTGTGTAAATCCCTTTACTACAAGCCTTGCCTTGTACCTTTTCTATCCACCCTCTTCTTCCTTAATTCTATAAACCCACTTGTTCTACAATGTTCTCTTTCCTGCTGGCAATTTAACCAAATCCCAAGTCTGGTTCTGTTCCAAAGAGTTCATCTCCTCATCCATGCCATGCTCCCACTGAACGTGAGTTTTATCCTGCATTACTTCTTCAAAGCTTTCTGGTTCACCACTATCAGTCAATAATAGATAAAATAGAGAAGGTGAAAATATTTCTGGAAGTTTACTTACCCTTTGTGACCTTCTCACAGAGTTTGGGGTACCGAGGCTCAATCTGACCTCCTGGACATTAGTATCAACTCGACAAAGCTGATCGACATCCGGTCACCTCTAACCGACGTTGGTTTGGATAACCGATGCCGGTTTTGATCCTCTCAGAACCATCATCGGGTTCATCTAACCGATGCTCGGTCCGTGGCCTAACCGACCACGGTTACTGTGTATTTCTGTAGGTGTTTCTTTAAAACCCGAGAGTTCATTTTCATCAATAAACTTCTCAATTTTCTCATCCTTGGGTACCAAAATTTGATCCTTGTACATTCTCTTTTCATTCCATTCAACATCACGACTCCTAACAATTTTAGAATTCTCTAAATCCCAAAAATGAAAACCAAAATCACCAGATCCATAACCAATGAAAGTGCACCTCTTGGATTTTGCATCCAACTTTTTTCTATTTTCTATCAACATGCACAAAAGCTTCTGAACCAAAAAATTTAAGAAAAGAAAGATCTACCTCTTTTCCGGTCCATGCTTCCTCTGGTATTCCTCCATCTAGTGAACTTGAAGGGCCACGGTTAATCAAATAAACCATCTGTATCAACTACTTCTACCCAAAACTACAAGGGCAATCTAGAATGTATCCTCATACTTCTAACACGTTCCATGATTGTCCTGTTCATTCTTTCTACAACACCATTCTCCTGTGGTGTTCTTGAACCATTCTTTCTCTACGTATCCCATTCACTAGAACAATAATCATTGAAAGCCTTGCTACAATATTCACCACCATTGTCAGATCTAAGGCACTTTAACTTAGAATTTGATTCATTCTCAACAAGGGCTTTCCATCTTTTAAAAGTTTCAAAAACATTAGATTTACGTTTAATACAATAAACCCATACCTTTCTTGTAGCATCATCAATGAAAGTAACATAATACTGGGATCCACCATGAGAAGCTACCTGAGCTAGTCCCCACACATCTGAGTGTACAAGCTCCAATTTCTACTCCTTCTTAGTTGCCCCAACTTTGAGAAATCTCACTCTCTTTGCTTTCCAAAGATACAATGCTCACAGAAATCAAGATCTAAATCTTTCAAATCTGATAACTTACCCTTAGCCTTTAAGATCTACATTCCTTTTTGACTCATATGACCCAACCGATTATGCCACATGCATGCATCTGAATCTAAGTAGATAATGCAGAAAAGGAATCAATAATACAGGTAGATAAATATAACGTTCCTACCTTCTTACCTCTTGCCACAACAAAAGCACCCTTGGTGACTTTCCAAGAGTCTCTTGTAAAAGTAACCATGCAACCAGATTCACCTAGTTGCCCTGCAGAAATAAGATTCCTCCTGAGGCTTGGCACATGCCTCACATCTTTCAATACCCATGTATTTCCATTCTACAATTTTAGATGAACTTCCCTTTACCAATAATACTGCAAGGTTCATCATCACCCAAATAAACATGCCCAAAATTGCCCTGACATAATTTCTGAAATAACCCTTATTAGGGGTTGCATGGAAAGAAGCTCCTGAATCTAAAACCCATGATTCAATTCTACTATCTAAAGAAAGAATAAGAGCATCTTGCATTACCTCTGATGCAACAAGATTCACCTCTTTACCTTTGTCTGGTTGTTGGTTCTCTTTATTCTTTGACCAACAATCTTTCTTTGCATGTCCTTTCTTTCCACATTTCCAACAAGTAATTCCCTTACTTCTGGATTTAGATCTGCTATCCCTTGACTTTGATTTCCCATTACTCTTACTCTTGGATCTCTCCTTCTTCCTGCCCCTAGCTTTCTACATTCAAAGCATTTCCAGATGATGTTTCCTCTGTACTTTTCCTATGAATTTCTTCATTCAAGATTATACTAACCACATCATCAAACTTCAAAATATTATTAGCAGATGTTGTATTACTAACAACCATTACCAAGTTGTCCCAACTATCAAAAAGAACATAAGAATAAAAGTGCTTTTACTTCATCATCAAATGGTATTGAAACCGATTTTAACTGATTTACAATAGATCGAAAATCATTCAAATGACTAGAGGCAGATTCACCTTCATGCATCTTAGAACTAAAAGTTTCTTCATCAAATAAACTTTATTTGAAGCACTAGGTTTTTCATATAAATTAGCAAGAGATTTCATTAAGTCTACCGTAGAAGCCGCTTCTGTAATATTGGAAGCCACGATGCTGCCAGGCTCAATCTTATAGATCCCAAAGCCTTTCATCAAGAATCTTCCATTCTTCATCAGTCATCTTCGTAGGTCTAGACTTCTCATCCAACGGTAAGTACAAATCTCTCTGATACAGATAATCCTCAATCTGCATCTTCCATAATTGATAATTTCAGCCATCAAACTTCTCTACCTTGTATTTATTATCTTCTGATCATTGTTGTAGCTCCCACTCAATCAAAAACCCTCTGTGAGTAAATCTGTCAACACACAAAACCCTCAAACAAAGCTCTGATACTAGTTGTTGGGGTTAGCACACCATTGATGATAATATATCAGATCTAAGCATACATGCAAATAAAAGTGGATATTCTACCAGAAGAATTATACAAAACAAGAGACATAAATCAACACCAGATTTAACGTGGTTCACCCAGTGTGGGCTACGTCCACCAAGAAACAAGCCAATCTATTATCCAAAGCTTTGACAAGATATACAATGAAGATTTACAATCTTCTACACTTCTCAGATGTTCAGTACTTTCTTCCTTCAAGCTTTTTGATTCTTCACCAAGAATTCTCTCTCACATAATTATCTTGTAATTATGATACATCCATTACTTCTAAACCCTAGCTTTTATGCTTATATAGTCGTTTATAAACTTAGGGCACTTAGCCATGCAATTACATCCAATAAATCTACTTTAATGCTAAAAATAGATTTAATTCCCGAGAGTTAATTAAAATTCATCGCACACAGTAACCGACACCGCTATCCCTAACCTGATCTGGTTACTTTTCCCGACCTAGACTTGACGATTCCTTTTACTGCTCACCGATGATGCGGCCCTGACCCACGATGTCGCTATCGTATTTTCCAGCAAGTTCCAATTGCATGCTAAAATGAAGTAATTAAGCTTCACAACTCAACACTCTTGCGTGTTCTTAAAAGCTTCAATTAAGTCTTTCATGATTGTTAAAGGGTGACCGTGGTCGATTCTTCAACAACCTAGTTTTAAACATAAAAAAACGATATCCAAAACAATTAATAAGATGTATGGAATGTATCTTGTTTATTGAGGTGTCCCTAGTTCTTGGAGGCACATCATGTTTGGGATTGTAGATCTAGATCCGAGAATGAGAGAAAAAAAAGCGATTCCATATGTATCCTTTGGTGCGCTTAGATGCATGGGCTTCTAGAGAGGCAAAATATAGTAGCCAAAGTGAAGACAAGGTTTCCATAAGAGAAACATGTTCTTGATTGAAGATGCTACCTTGAGTATCTTGGTGCTTCAGTAAGGTGATGTATTTCATATTAGTGTAATTTTTATTGCATGTATTATTCATTTTAACCTTAAGTTTTTGTGTAAGATTTGGGTGCTTCTTGAAATGGTTTCATTTGCTCAACACAACTATTTGGCTTTTTGGTGGAGTAAGCACTTGGTTTGGTGACCTATGCCAATTTGTGGTGTTGTGTTAGTTCCAACATCACCGATGTCGGTCGTCAATGCAACCGACATCGGTTCAAGAGGGTAACCGAGTGCTGGTCAAATGAATCTAGTTGGTCTTTGTGATAATGAGTTTGCACATGGTTTCTTATAGTAGAAGAGGGCATGGATTGTTCAGTGTCCTATTTTGGAGGATCATGTTTTTGCATAGTGTGTACAGGTAGAAATAGTGCGGATCACTTCAATGTTTAGATCAGAAAGAGGACGAATTTGGCTTGGTTAGTACAGTGAGACTTTGGGTTAGGTATCTCTATATGGTTCATGTTTTATTTCTTTCTTTTATAGAAGCATATATTATGTTTGGATAGTGTGCAATGATTTACACCATGTTTTTGGTGTTGTTCGACTTTTATTTCTGGTTGTGTGGAATCTTGAGGACAAGGATATCTAGTATAAGAATGAGACCCTCAATGAAAAGTCATGGTTAGACACACATAATTTTGTAATGAAAGATGTTGAGTACACATGATGAAAAAAAGTTGATTCACCTACTTCATAAGAAGTCCAAACTTATGTGATGTAGGAGTATTCTTTGATAAGAAGGGAATCATTTTATATTTTATTTCATCTGGTTTTATTTCTCACTGACATATTAGCTTTAGAGCTTAGTGTTAGAGGTAGTGCGGGATCGCATATTTCGTGTTCCTATTGGAAGATCAAAACCATGGTTGTTGGCATATGCAAAATGGTGATTGGATCATGATGCACATGTAGAGTGGATTCTTTACTATTCAAAGTGGCAAAGAGGCACTATTCCAGTTGGTTTTGGAGGACAGTCTTAATTTGTAGGTATATTGATTTTATTGCTTTGTGATGTCACTTCTGGTTTATTTTGTGGTGCTTTATATATCCCTATGGGATTACAGTTGATGGTTAGATTCAGCTGGGTGAAGATGATAGAGAAATTTTTTAGAGTTTTAAGGGTTAAAAGAGAAAATATGCTAGTTACAGAGACCGGTGTTGGTTAGGATTAACCGTGGTCGGTCATTTAGTAAATCTTGTGGTTAGTTAGGAAATGACAGGGGCCGGTTAGGAAACTGTGGTTGGTTTGGTCACAAGTTTGACAACAGTGTTTATTTACCATTTTTAGATGGTGCCCTTGTTTTGCTTTCATCTTGGTTTGGTTTGTGCAGTATGTTGATGACATGTTTGTTGGTATTTGCACTTGGTATTAGTTGCATGGTTTAGCATGGTTGTTTGTTATTGACATTGATGAGCACAAGATTCATATATTGCTTTGGAGTTAGTTGGTGAGAGACTTGGCATAAGTGGCCCGATGATATAGATGGATGTATAGGTGAGTTTATACATGTGGATAGATTCAGTTTTGTGAGTCTATGATGATGCAAATGTTTGATTTGCACATGGATGCCTATGAGCACGGTTCAGTTTCCTTGAGCATGAGTAGGGGATGTTTGTATTTCCTCTTGATTATTATGTTACTCCTTGATAGGTATGTTATCTATAGATGAATGTCTTGGACATGCTAGTTGTTTATGCAGGGTTGGATTTATAGATTGTAGTGTTTGGATTTCTTTGAGTTATGTAGGTGTTTATGGATTGATCACCCATTGTTGCATGTAGAACTCATTCAGGGTTGTTTTTACCTGGGATCTTGTTTTGCTTTCACATATTCCAGTTTGACTTGTCTTTGGATAGTTGCATTGGTGGTTACATGAAGACATGGATAGATGGATGGAGAACATGGTTGGTTTTATAGGTATGGCTATGGTTACCATTGAAGCTCAGTACTTTAGTTTGAGTGGGAGCTCTTGCAGGTGTGTTAGTCATGATGGCTTGGTTGCATGAGAGGCTTGGTGTTATGATTCAGTGGGAGCTTGATGTATGGATAGCTCGGTTATCACGGATCAGTTGTAGCTTCGTGGTGGTTTGGTAAGTCATGTTTTTATCTTCTTGGTTTGAGAAGATGGTTTGATCTTCCTGGTTTTATTTTTTGAGAGAATTGTTGAAGGAAAGAATAGATGGTCTTCACGGTGTGTAGAGGATGGTGATGTACAGGTACAGTATAGGTACAAAGATTCAACAATTTATCTCCAAGTGGGAGATTGTTAGGAAAAACTTTTATGGTTGAAAATATCTTGCTTTTACATATTACATGGTTCAAAAGTAATTTTTTACAATGTCGGTCGGGGAGTAACCATCGCTTCACCAACATAAGAACCTCCATCGGTCAGCATAAGAACCACCATCGGTCAGTAGATGTACCGCCATCGGTTAGGAACGAATCGACATCGGTTACATGTGCGGGAGTGTTTTTAATTAACTCTCGGGAATTAGATCTATTTTTAGCATTAAAGTATATCTATTGATTGTAATTGCATGGTTAAGTGCCCTAAGTTTATATACACCTATATAAGCATGAAAGCTAGGGTTTAGAAGTAGAATTAAGAGAGGTATTGCATTATATCCTTGATTCTCCTAGATTGAGAGGATGAAGATGAAGAAGAATGAAGAGAAGGATTGAATTAGATCCTTGATTCTCCTAGATTGAGAGGATGAAGACGAAGAAGAAGAAGAAGAGAAAGAAAGAACAAGTTACATGAAGACAAAGTCTCCATGGAAGAGGAGCTGGATAAGGAAATAATAGGTACATCTGAATGGTGAGAAGAGGGTAACGTCTTCTACTGTATTTTCTTTGTATAGTTATTGTCTCATTGTAATAGCTTGCATAGTATGCAAAAACAAAGAGTTTCTTCTTGTAGATCCACATGTTGGTGAGATCTTGTATTATAGATCCATGTAGATCTAGTCTTGTATTGTAGATCCATGAGATCATATTGTATTGTTGATCCATGTAGATCTAGATATTGTAGAGGAGGTTGTCTTCATGTTTGCACAGGTTATGCATGCAGTGATGGAGAGACAAAATTACTTCTTGGTGCACAATTATAGTTGCACATATGGTAGACCCATGTGAGAGGTCTTGTTTGTCAGATCCACAGAGAACTTGGTAGTAGTTCTGGTTATGTGAGATCTACTAGTGGTGTTTGGAGGCACAGTTGTAGTGCACTCATGGAAATCCGTTTAGAGAACTAGAGGAGAGGATATACTCTTGGAGAGATGTATTGTACTCTTTTATTGAAGATTTGGTTTGTACTCTTGTTGTATTATATATATGAGATCTCTATCTTTGGTGGATGTAGCCCGCATTGGGTGAACCATGATACATGCTATGTTATGTGTGTGTAATTTGTCTTGATTTGGATTATTATAGTTTATACTTCCACTGCTATAGATTTTAGGGAATTGTTTAGATCATGTGTGCATGATTTTGTTTGTTATTAAATCATAGCACTATTCGCATCTGAATTCCAAACAATTCATGATGAGAAAAAGGGGGTAGAAAGGATATCCTATAACTTTCGGTGAAGTGCAAGTTTTTTGGGCGATCTCAC